>LR215989.1:36394389-36706448 GCA_000469805.3 Hymenolepis microstoma | reverse complement strand
TTTTGAAATCGACACCAACACAATTTCAACGCCAAATTTAATTAAGGAGCGTGGCTTTTTATTTCATTTCGACTCTCATCATCATTTTGCCCAACGCTTATTGCTAGATTCATTTTCAATGTTAACCGATCCTTATTTTTAAAATTTGAATCGACTGTCTACGAAATTTTCATTCTTTGTATTAAAATTTGATTATTCTTCCGAGATTCTAATCTGTGAGTCAGCTCGGCCTCACTTTGTTCGTTTTCTGACAATAATTAAGACCTTGACTGATAGCAACTCTGGATTCATGGTATTTTCAGCCAGAGTCGATTTTGCTTTGCATTATCGATCAAGAAATCAGTTTGGTTCAACTAGGCTGTCTGTAATTCACATTGGTAAATGTCCATCTTAATTCCTCTGGAGTCACTCCACATACGCCACTGTGACACTACAGTATCATTTTCTTTAAGCTTGTAACTCTCAGACTTCCTCTATCTAAGTATTAATCGAAGTTAGTTCAACTATCTCTCTGACTTCTATTCCTACGGCAGCAAATCAGGTGGCACCTACAGACCAAGAAGAATAAATTCAGATGTATGTAAATGAATCAAATTAGAGGTTTATCGGAAGAGGGATGAACCAAGTGATCCGAATGTTTCAATCCGGAAATAACAACTGTCCCTTTTTATGACAATCTTTTCGAGTAGTAAATCAGTCAAAACTCAACCTTGCTGAAGGCTTAGTGGGCATTCACCTTGATTTGTTACTACTTCAGGCAAAAGATGAAAATATGTGTAAAAACGTTTCACTAGCTTTATGAATTAATAATTCATCAAGACTTGAAGAGGCGAGGTCCATCTTTCCACTTATTTTTCCCATTAATTTCTTCATTTTCCTGAAAATATGCATAAAATTTGGAATGCTTTTTAAGGAAAACCAAATAGAAGTAGGTTGTTTAATCTTTCATTGTTCGATATCTTCAATTCACATTTTTCAAGCTTTCTTTCACATTTATTACGAAGCCAAACAAATCATTAAATTTCAGGAATCTACTGAAGTAGAAATAGTAGTTTTAAAAGTTTAATTAGTACTAAGAGGAATCAATATATCATATAGAAGATATCTACACTGTAAACCACCGATCCACCGATCCACAGATCCACCTATCCGCACCCGCCCGCACATCCCAGAAAGCGCCATGAACTCGGGGCTGCCTGATTGGCTCAGAATGAGTGTCTTGTTTATTAGCCGAAACGTAGCGGAATTTGGTAATTGCACGAAAATTCATATTCTCACTCTAACTTCATTTGGAATAACTTCTTTTACCAAGTTATATGTACAATAAAAACAGCTTCCAATTATGAGCATGCATTTCATTTTTGTAATGAATTAAATTTAGAGAAATTCGACTGCTTGATTAAAGGCATAATGTTATTGATATAAGTTTCACATGCTACTACTTGCATCACACTTACCACCAGAGTTGCTAGCCATAATGGAACAATCAAGAAGAATTCTGAACATGAAAATATTGACTGGCATAAAATTCGTAGTCCAGGAATATGAATGCATTTGATGGGGATTTTACTCAACAGCATACACCATTCAGGCACTTAAAATTGGTAACGGTTTGGTAGAAAGAAGCATACTTTGTTGGGCCCAAGAAAAGGAACAGAATGAGCGCAAATCTGAGGAAACAGTACCGGCGAGAATACAAATCGCGTCAAATAGGTAAGAAAAGGAGGAATTTCCAAGCACTTTTCCAAATGCATACGATTAACTTGGAGCTTACGAAAGGAGAGATTGGAGTTAAGTTGTGGTTTGTTGATAGGATCCTCAGGGCAATCCGGTACCCAAAGAGCTTCTTTTTTACTTCAGTGTCTTCGAATGTTGACCAAAGACTTGCGAATCTACCTTCGGTAATCCTTTGCCCTGCGTTAATGCCGTTTTGACGACCCGTGGGTTTGCTATGCTATCATGGCTGGTCATTAAAGCGCTAAAATACTCTCGAAGGCGCGACTTACAGAAGCATGATTCAAGCATGAATCAAGAACTCTGGACAACACTTGAGCATTTATAACAAATCAATTAGCGTGTCTTTAGTCTAAGCCAAATTTGCACTGATCTTTACACTTTTGTCCACCACGTTAAATTGCTTTCTGGAATATTTCAGTTTTCTCCTTTTCGTGCGCTAGTTTTATTCTGCTTAATATTTTGTAGTATTGTGCAATGTTGTTCATTGGCCGACTTCTTTCTTAATTATTAAAATTCACACTCATCATTTGACGCCTTAACTATTAACCTTCTACACACACACACACGCACCTCAACTGATCAACTGCTTAATTATGAGCCTTGCCTTACTTCCGTGCAGTAAGCGGCCTGTTGTTTTCAGGTTATAATTGTCATGGTGCATTACTTGAACTTCTTTTAACATTATGGAGCTCAGTTCTAATGTAAGATGGAATAAGTATATGTGGGAGAGATCAAATGCGTAGAACTTCATAATTCGTGTTGGCTTTATGCCAATTTGTGTGAGCGGCATATCCTACCTCAAAATGTAAAAATGCTTGAATGTGAAGCTACTCTTCGCAATACTAATTCCTGTAAATAGATGCTCCGGCGTGCCATTTGGTGAATATCTTTTCCCTACTCCTTAGTTTCCTTGGTGCGCCAACGTTTTAAGATATCTTTCTTTTTTTTTTAATTACAAGATTGATCTTAAGTCTTTTATTTTTGTTTACTGTTATTGATATTAGTTAATCGGATGTCCTTTTTCCTTATCGAGAACGCCGGAGTACTTTTTTAGACCCTTGAAAGCGCTGCTTTTGCTTTTACTTAAAAGATTTTATTTGCTGGAAATCTTCCATATACTTCTATGCAACAACTTACAAGGTAAAGAAGAATAATGGAGTAGTTAATTTGAACGAATCAAAAGTCAATTCGAAGAAACAACCGTCGTCTTTTGTATCTCCAAGGCTAAGAAGGTTATATTTCATCGGTTTTTGGCTGCATTGTGCTGTCATTTCTCCTCCGCGCCTGTTTTTAAGTTAAAAGACAACGCTTCTGCTTCATTTGTCTCCTTTTTTTAATATCAAATTTCATCTTCACTCCCATACTTTGGCCTGTGATTGAAGTTTGATTGCAACTCATCTCTCGTGCACGTCCAATTTTTCGGTTTGTCCAGTTTAAAGGCGGTCATTTTCGTATTCCTTTTCCTCACCCCTCATCCGTCTTACCTAACAGCCAATCATCACTCCAGATAGGTTTGCACAGATTCGCCGTTTATCCTTCATTTATTACACTGCTAGGTCATAGTTTAGTCACATTGCTAAATGAAAAGTTGATAAGTCTGGTGTTTCATTATACAAATTAGCCGATGCTGTCGGATAGTGGTTGGAGATGAGGCTTACAGATTGTGCATTTCCTTGTTAATTCAAGTGAGATCCTAGCTAATTATGTGGAAGTCCAATTTGCGGTGGGTAACAATACTGATACCTTTCCCCCTTTCAGCTCTCTTCTCTATGGTCACCCTTGTGTCAAACAGAACTCACTTCTGACTGTGAACTTACTCGTGAAATCGTCAAGAAAATCAAGGTCGTAAGTACTCACTCCTTTATTGCCCTGCAAAATTAATTAGAGTCTGATTTCTCTTTCTGTTTAGAAACTCAACGATCTTTGTCCGGATTTGAAACGAGAACAGAAACGACCGTTTGATTCCAACTCTCCTGAATTTCAAGATAGGAGGAATGAATGTACAAATTCGTCCACTTTCGCTGATGTCCACTTCAGAGCTCTAGCTGATGTTATAATTAAATTAGAAGCCAGTGCTGATGTTCTTACTCCGTCTCAAAAAAGTCGTGATTCAGCTCTTACTCGACGTCTTGGTGCTCTTTTTAAATCAAGTTAAATAACTTTTTAGTGATATTCTCTCTCTTTGGTCTCGTTATACCCTCATAATGAGGTTTTCTGTGCAGATTTGTTCAAGAATTGTGTAACATATATCTACTTCTTCGACGTTATCCCCTTATTATCAAATTGTAGCATTTCCAATCCTGTTATAAGTGGACATTTATCAAGGTATTCTTGTAAATACACCACCCCCAACTCCCTTCCACATCTGCATTCACCTATTTTCAAGCACCCGTTATGTCTTTTATGCGTATCTCATTTCCTAATTAAGGTATGCTAGTTCCAGTGTATTTTACTGTCATTTGAGTTATTTTTGTGGGGAATTTTTTTCTTACAATAAAATCTTTGTGTTTTATTTACCCTTTGTGTTTGTATGCATGCGCTACTTTTAAAAAAATTGAAGTTTTAATTGAAATTATTCACTTATTACTAGATGATTATCATTTATCTTGACCTTTTCTGTTCGTCTTGATGGGATCTTGATTATAGAGATCTCCAGGAAATCAGATAGTAGCCAACAATTTTGCCGTTCTGAACTCACCTCCCAACGCTCTGCCAAGCCCCTTTTCCACACACCCCTCTTCTCTTTTCACCATCAAATGACAAGAGCCTAATGGCCAAAAAGCCTTAGTGACGCCCAGCCCAGTGCAGGATATCGTTACCGAGCTGTTTAGGACTAACACACGAGACTCTCCCAATACAGATAGAGATATGCCCAGCGCTCTTCCAGAACATCTTACTAATTCTATCAAGAGATGTAATTAGGGCAAGGGAGAAAAACGGCAAAACTTACTGCAGCAAACCAACAAAATCTGTTCATATCAGTCTCCCAACACGGAAGTCCTAAACACCAGTTTCTACTGAGAAGACTCATAACATGGCAACATTACCTGATCCATGACAATCTGTTACTTGCTTCCAAGCCTTCCAGCTTCTCAATGAAATAGGAGAACCTTGAATTCCAAATTTTCCCACACAGCGATACTGTGATTCGTCACAATTCAACCAACATCCCCTATAATTAAACAATTACTGTAACAATTGCTTAGTTAATTTCTTCAATAAAAATTAGACAGTTAGCAACCAATGATGTACAAAACGTCAACCAGGAATAGCCAGCAACTCGAGTAATCGACACCGTATCCATAGGCACAACTAATATTCAAATTTAATATTTTTGTGGGCATTAGTGTGTGTGCTAAGACTGCAATAATTGAAGGGCGGATGATACTATACGTTGTGGAGCACACAATGTTGTCACATAGGCATAATTGCAAGTTATCTTTGATCAATTATTAAAAGATCAGAAATGGTTGCAATGACTGGATGCGATGGCATGGGAAAAAATTGCTATATGCATTAGGGAATTTCAGCACCAGTTGACGATATTTAGATTTCTACATTTGGAAGTCTTTGGAGTGGGCTTAGATAACCACTTTTACGCGCGAAACAGACCAGTGTACAGATGTCCTCAATCAATTAAAAATGTCTTATTTATTTCCAAACTCAAAGAGTGCTTCATATCATTGAGTGATTGATCAATATATAAATTGGTTCAAATTGTACACATTAATTGATCACTTAAAGCTGTATGCCCGGAGAAGTTAAAGTTCAAAAATAGAAATGTTCTTCTTATGTGATTTAAAATAGTTTTTATGCATTTTTTATTCAATTAGTTGTCACAAAAATGCAACTGTTACATTATCTGTTTTCACTCAGACCATCAAAACCTGACGTTATCTGGGGTTCTGTATATTGTTAGATATTTCCTGAAATATATTGCCAGTCTTGTAGGTTTCCATTTTACCTCAAAGGTGGCATATGAACCCTTAGCATATAAAAGCACTTTGCAATATTCTCAATGTTATTTTCATTTGATGTGTAGTTTTTATAAGTTTACCTTCGAAAATGAGAAATGTGGAACTTTGATGGGATTATGCCGGAACTCATAGCCATTCAGGATATTAAATTGAAATCGATGAACTATATATATCGCTGATAAAGTAAAATTGACCAATCATATTTATGACAAATTGTTACCACATACCATAAGCATATCCTCACCATCTTTAGCTAGAAAGTTTGGCTCTTCCAGTGTGAAGTTCGTCCTCAATTTACTGGGCATACTGGGGTGAATGATTAGCGCTTCTGGCATACCCGCACTTTTTAGTTGACTCCAAGTGGTGGGCATTTTGAAATATTAACTTCACAATGCAACCGAAACTTACAGGTACATGGTAGAGTATAGAGTATATCTGTGTACTATTGAACTCAGTAGTACTTAAAAACTCATTGATGAAGTGCTTGAAGCCTACACCAATCGAATCCTGTCTAATTGGTTTCATTAACGTGGGATATTTAAATCGATATTTGTACTTTGGAGCCAAATTCCTGATATCAAATTTGTCGGGAATCACCAATTTCTACTCCATGAGGACTGTACCAATTAAAGATTTACTGAAATTTATGTGAAATTTACTAATTTGCATTGGTTTGAAAAATATACATTTTTTCTACCCTTTGGAGCCATTTCCACCAATTTGCCATTCAATTATTAATGCTATACGTATAAGTGCACCTTGTAGATTTGAAAAGCGGTTTCGCCATAAAACACCTACACAAATCTTTCCTATGATCGTTGTTCAAAATTGTAGGAAATCTCTTTTCCTTAATTTCTATACAAAATAATGTCCTCTACTTTCGCTCACACTCTAATGAGTGCGATACTATCTACCATCAGCCTTGAGTGTTCGTGTCTAAATCCAAATTGTGTTGCTCCACCAGCTTACAGGACATGCTTCCTTGCCGAAAATGGCAGCCTAATCACTGCCAGCCTACTAAATGGCAGCACACATTTCTACAAACTGAAATGTGCGTATGGCGCTGTTGTGCAGTGGGGAGGAGAGGTGAGAAACGAAGCTGTAGGTGGTGAATAGTCGATCTGTGACTAGAAAGTGAATGACGTTATATTGAAACACTTGATTTCAGTGTTTTATTTTAAATTGCAAGATTGAAAACACAAATAAAATAGACTTAGTCATGGTACTCACTCTGTCATATTAAATATAAGATAGGAGATGGTAGGAAGGTGGATTTAGAGAATAAAATGTTCGGAAATTTGAGATGTCGTGCACTGGTTCGAGTTTATACACTCTCTATTCCTCAGTGAATTCGGTTAGAGTCAGATCATCTTTTTCAACCCACACGACCACGATCGCCTAATATTGAGTATATCTCTTAGAAAAAGGTATCCAACCGAAGTTGTTCCAACTTGTGATAAAATACAGTCTTATTTTCTACACCCTGATTCCACTTGGATTTCTGTGCGAGACCTATGCAGTTGTGTGTCTTCAAATGCAAATATTCAGAATGATTGGTAGTTAAGTAAAACAAATGGCATTAAAGACTGCTTTTCATTGATTAGTTACTGGTGCTCCTGACCATGTGAATGATGTGAAAAGGGTTGAGGGAAAGTGGGCATGTTTGGACCTAACAGAATGAGGACAATGAGTACTTGACGATGAGGTGGGGTGGGTGGAATCGACGTTGCAATGGAGATGGATGAGTGCTCACTATTGGTGTAATACGTATTGTGAGTAGTGATCAGTTGAGGTGTGTGTGTGTGTGTGTGTGTGTGAAGAAAGCTAATAGATAAGGCAATATATAGGCGTCTTATGATGAGGGAAACGGTGATGAAATACTCTAGGGGATCATTTGCCTTCCCGACTTTTAAATAATACTATCTTTTCTGAAATTTTCGCCCTTATAGTGGTACGCTTTGGCCAGAATAGCTATGGAATAAATATGGCTAAAAGATGACGGACAGGATGTGTTGTGATCGTTGAATACCCTACCTACCTATACCTTTATTGCTCCAGTTGGACATGGTTATTTTTTACCAAAACGCCTGATTATGATAGTTGGTACAAAAGTTCATTAAGTTCTACAATAATTGTGCTGAAATAATGTAGTTATAGCTGCTATTGTTCTACAAACTTCAGGTTGTAGTATCAGGATAGTTTACACGGCGTTTGTCGATTTCGTTCAAGTTTTTCACCATTCCCACCGACTTCTAAAAACCATGAGTTGGGAACGAAAATATTCCATCTATGAAGTATACTGGGGGAAGGAGAATTGTGCAGTTTGAGATGAACTGAGGTTGATCTCGCCAATGCTAATATTCACATTGACAATTTGAATAGATGAATAAGTACATCATGAGTGGGAAAGATTTAAGAAGTGGAATTTCAGTCTAGCCTACTATTATGCCTCATTCACTGCACCACTTCACTACTCCAGATGGAGAATAATTGTACTCATCTTAAGCATCCTAAGCTCCATTTGGGAACCTGTGAACCACATACCAGAATTTATCCACTATGGCGTTTTATTTTGTTATACAATTGTATGACCTTAATTTGATATTCCTTAAATTGCATATTTTTGAGATGGGGTATTAAAAGTGGATATTTGAATGAACTTATCGCACAATACCATGTAAATCTTCGATGATTTGATAATTTGAGTGTTTTATTTTCAAGCTTTCGAGTTCACTTTGATAACATATCAGTTATTCAATATTTTGCCGGAAATAACATGTACGCAGCTTCGTATTTTCTTAAATAATATTTTTATGATTATACTTTGAGATTCGTAAAAATGCATTGCTCTCCTAACTTGCTTATGCCTCCTTGATAGCATATGCATTTCATTGCATTATATTTTTTAGATGGCGTTCAATACTGACGCCCAAAGTTTACTTACGGCGGCACACATTCTTTTAGTGCTACTTAAAGCACTAAAAGAATTGTGCCTTTTAATTAAGGCCATATTAGACATAATAAAGTCGGTATAAAATTTGTCTAATATGGCTATGGTATTCAATATGAAAAAAAAAGTACTTATCACTCCCATTCCCACTCCTACTTGCCACCTCCTTAACAAACACAGTCGGATCTCATCTACTTCTAATGAGCAATTTCTCCGAGGCAGCATTTTGCTCTACATGCCACCTTTCCCATGAAGACAGACAGAAAGCTTAAAGGTAACAGTTTTCGCATGCCAAAAGAGTGTTGGCGGTGGTGGTGGTGTGAGTAGTATTAGTACTTATTCATCTACTCACATTGTCAAATTTAATAGTACCATTGGCCACATCAACCTCAGTTCATCACAAACTGCACAATTCGCATTCTCCATTATGCTTCATGAATGGCTTATTTCCGTTTCCAATTCATGGTCTTTAGAAGTCGGAGTCGGTGGAAGTGGTGGAAAACGTAAACGAAATTGGCAAATACTATGCTAACTTTCCTGATATTACAACCAGAAGTTTGTAGAACAGTAGCAGCTATAACTACATTATTTCAGCACAATTAATATAGAACTGAATCAACTTTGTATTAACTATCATAATCAGACGTTAAGGGCTTTGAATAGACAGGCAATAAGAATACCTCTGAACAAATACAAAATAATGATAAATAAAGCATTGACATTTACAATTAATGGCAAAATATGATTGTTTTGATTAAGTAATACAATTGAATCGTATGGAGAATATAGAGAAGGTGGTGAGTTAGTGCTTTTAACATCACAGCATTGTACATCACATCACGTGACAAGAATAGGTTGGAAGTAGTTCTATTTTGCTCGACAAGTTCAAGATTTCATGAAACTTTATATTCTTGCTTAATATATATTTTTCAGACATTGATGAGTTGTAAAGTGCTTAGTTTAACACACGCGAATGTTTCACTATACCTTTGTGTACTTTCAAATGTGCTGTTTTAAATATCAAAATGTTGGCAAAAGAAAATAATATGTATACACTATTAGTAACGTAACACTATTAGTTATAAGGTAATTGTGCGGCTTGCATTAGAGGTGCATAGCGAACAGCTGCTCTCTGTTTCGACTCTCACAATCTCTTTGTATTTTGATACGCCACACTGAAGAAGTTGAATTAGCTTGGTATTTTTTAAAATAATATTTTTATGGTTATAATTTGAGATACTTTAAATGGCATATTTTTAGGGTGGAGTTAATTTGTTATTTGCTAATCGCATTTCATGGTGTCATATGTTTTTTAGATAATTATCGAAAATCAAGAAGATGAAAGATATTCCAAATGGAATATTGCGCTAACTGTGATAAAAATTTTAACAATCTTGTGTAACCTTTTCAACGCGATAATGGTACTAATTAACAAGGTAGTAGTCTAGTATGACCGACCTGGCTATACCTGTACCGTCATATAAACACACCTACGATTGCTTCAGCTAACCTTGTGCAACATTGACTTTACAGAATTATTCACATTTGCCATGAGCCCAGGAGTTGATTTGACAGGTTTCTTGAGGTGTTTTTCATCGAAAGACATTGATTTTGCGGTCTTCATTAGCAGTCGAGATGAAGGAGAATGGGCTAGTCCCTGAACCACTTTCTTGGAAGCGTTCGACTTCTTATTTGACTCTCCTCCTCCTTGTCGGCACTTCTTTCTCCCTGATGGTGCAGGTCTGTTCTCCAAATCGTGAGTGAGTTTCGTCACAGTGATGAGTTGAGAAAAATTGGAGCCACCTTAAAGTAGCCATCGAAAGTCACCTTTCTCTCTCTCATCTCATCTTGAATATTCGTTTTGCTTTTTTTTCAATACCACTGCAATATTAGACAAATTGTATACCAACTTTATTATGTCTAATATGGCCTTAATTAAAAGGCCCAATCCTTTTAATGCTTCAAGTAGCACTAAAAGAATTTGTGCTGCCGTAAGTAAATTTTGTGTTTTAATATTGAACATCATCTAAAAAACATGATACAATGAAATGCATATGCTATCAAGGAGGCATAAGCAAGTTAGGAGAGCAATGCATTTTTACGAATCTCAAAGTATAATCATAAAAATATTATTTAAGAAAATACGAAGCTGCGCACATGTTATTTACGGTGAAATATTAAACAACTGGTAGGTTTTCAAAGTGAACTCGAAAGCTTGAAAATAAATCACTCAAATTAGCATGTCATCGAAGATTTACATGGTATTGTGCGATAAGTTCATTCAAATATCCACTTTTAATACCCCATCTCAAAAATATGCAATTTAAGGAATATCAAATTAAGGTCATACAATTGTATAACAAAATAAAACGCCATAGTGGATAAATTCTGGTATGTGGTTCACAGGTTCCCAAATGGAGCTTAGGATGCTTAAGATGAGTACAATTATTCTCCATCTGGAGTAGTGAAGTGGTGCAGTGAATGAGGCATAATAGTAGGCTAGACTGAAATTCCACTTCTTAAATCTTTCCCACTCATGATGTACTTATTCATCTATTCAAATTGTCAATGTGAATATTAGCATTGGCGAGATCAACCTCAGTTCATCTCAAACTGCACAATTCTCCTTCCCCCAGTATACTTCATAGATGGAATATTTTCCTTTCCAACTCATGGTCTTTAGAAGTCGGTCGGAATGGTGAAAAAATTTAACGAAAGTGACCAATGCCGTGTAAACTATCCTGATAATTCAACCTGAAGTTTGTAGAACAGTAGCAGCTATAACTACATTAATAAAGCACAATTAATGTAAAATTGAATGAACTTTGTACCAACTATCATAATCAGACGTTTTGGTTAAAATAATCATGTCCAACTGGAACAATAAAGGTATAGGTAGGTAGGGTATTCAACGATCACAATTAATTAATTAATGTGTATAATTTGAACTAATTTATATATTGATCCATCACTCAATGATTTGAAGCCCTCCTCGAGTTTGAAAATAAATAAGACATTTTTAATTGATTTAAGACATCTGTACATTGGTCTGTTTTGGGTAAAAGTGGTTATCTAAACCCATCCCAATGACTTCCAAATTTAGAAGTCTAAATATCGTCAACTGGTGCAAAAATTTCCTCATGAAAAGCATTTTTTTTCCCAAACCATCGCCTACGTTTAATGTAACCATTTCTGATCTTTCAATAACTGATCAAGGATAACTTGCAATTATGCTATTTGTTCAACACAATACCATTCGAGTTTCACTTCCATTTATGCACAAGTGTTTTCCATAATATGGATTTTGCTCTGTGTTGAGTTATTGGCTTCTATGCTGAATTGCTATATGAGTGAGATCTTCAGTTGGGTTCGGTCTGTGTTATTAGCATTGGCACATTTTGCTCTGCATTAGTGCTCACAACATAGCCAATTTAACTTATTATAATATTATGTTATGTAATTAGGGCCAAGCATATCTACATATCCAACTTAAACAAAGTCTCCGTATTGATAAGTTATGGAGTATCAGGTAGTAATTATCAGTAATCACAAATGACCCATGATTTACTGACGCAATTAAAGCATCTTACGTTAATTTCTGATGGTCTTTGTCATTAACTTTGCTTTTAAATGAGTTCAAATACAATGACGCACAGTTTGAGACTTTTGCACAAAGTGGAAATGTTAGCATGCAGAATGACGATCTTTAATGTCATTTACATTTTACATAATGAAATCGCTACCGATATCTTCAAGGTGAGACTAGACGGCGTTGGTTGATTTGGCAATTGCTTGCAGAATATCTTTCCTAAGTTAGTAAGAATGATTAAGAGACAGAAATAAAAATTACCTTGGGTACGGTTTGCATTCTTTGTAAAATTGATTGCATCGAATATGACTTAAAAATATTTGACTATTCTGTTAAATGTGGTCGTTTCAATTCACTTCACTATCATGGCATATATTCTGTCAACAAATTCTTAGTCCACTTGCAAGTCACTGCCACAGATCTATTCAGAAGCATACAAATCGATTTGTTATGGGTACATTTTATGTGTGGCATGAATTTGAACGCTTCAATATATACCCATGTTCTATCATTTCGAATTTCAATGAATTTAAGGTAAATGTCGCTTGCCCAAATGCAACTTACCACCACATCTTCCCATTAAGCGATAATTTGAATTGCTTAGGCTATTCACCCAGGGCAAATATGTTGCCGATGTGATAAAAATAACTGCATGCGCTAATACTTATGAATCAGGTTATTCTGAAAGATCTAAAATTAGTTGATATAGGACATACAAGATTACGCATCTCTGCTATTGACAGCATTTCTCTGTGACAGTTGCGTAAAAAAACAAGTTTCATGACCCTTGGCACATACAATGTAAACACTTTCTACAAAGAACTTGCTGTTATAAATCTTGTTTTTAGGTGGGAAAATTACTAGCATTAAGATAAGAGTTTCACCTCTTACCCATGAATTTACTGTTTTAAATTCACAAATTTAGATTAGTGGAAGTAACGCATCAGAAAATTATTGATCGCAGACATGAATAAATTTAATTATTACGGAGTTATTGCGCTTCATACATGCTCGTCTCCAAGTCAACATTCAAGGGCTTTTTTTGATAAAACAATTACTTTCTCCACTTTACTTTCTCACTGATTCACTTTCTCCTATCGTAAATTGCTTAAATCAATTTTGATAATTGTCTTGTGTCTGGAATTTTATGGAGAAAATCACGCTCTCCTTCACTGTCACGCTAGTCACTTAGATGTCAAAAGTTTATTTAACCCTTTAGCGTCCTGCAGGACCGTAGGGTCCTCCTTTAAAATAAGCTCCATTGGTACTAGGCTCGTAACAGAGAAGGCGCTATTGCCATTTGAAACACGTTCAATGCGTCTATAGTCTGCACCTGATATCACCGAAACTCATCACGTTGGCGCCATCAGTCTGCCATGAGACATGCGTGAGTGCGGTTGGGCGCATTTTCCAATAAAAGTAATTTTGGCGTAGGATGTTAAGAAGCAAAAATTGCAAATTCAATCACAGCCTAAAAAAATATGACACCATGAAATGCGATTAGCAAATAGCAAATTGACCCACCCCAAAAATATGCTATTTAAAGTATCTCAAATTATAATCATAAAAATATTATTTAAATATACCAACCTATATGCTACTTTTTCCGGAAAAAGTGTTAAATAAATGATATAATTTCAAATTGAATTCAAAAGCTTGAAAATAAATCACTCAAAATTAGCAAATCATCGAATATTTACGTTGTCTTGTGTGAGTAAGTTCTTTCTAACTATTTACTTTTAATTTTGAAATCGATAAGGCTTCAACGAAAGTTGTATTTCGATGACGAGGTGTTTCATGAAATGTTTTTCTACAACGGATTTTCGAGAGGTCTAACGTGTTGTGTGCGCAATCCGATCAGTTCATTAGTTATGTTTGGCTTTTGTGAAGGTTGCTTTGAGCTAATTTTGCCATCAGTGAGCGACTTCACTTTTGGAAATCCTTATAGTCAATTACTTCGAAATTTACTAATAGAAAATAGAATATTATAATGGCGACAAATTTACTAGACGAACGTAAGAAATAATTCCAAAATGTCCAGTTGAATCTACTTTCTGAGAGATATATTTAATAAATTCAAACTTTTAAACAAATTACATTCACATGCGTTAGTTCTGTGCACAAAATGGATGAAAATATTCGCTCTCCGTCCATTCCGCTCAAACGTATTTCTATATCTGGGTATTTAGAAATCGTCGCCGAATACAGCCGCACTCAGCCACCCTGTCCACTGTCACTTTTGTGTGACTCCAGGTGGTGGGCCTCTTGAAATATTAACTTCACAATGCAACTAACATTTCCACGTACATGGTAGAGCATAGAGTATATCCGTGCACTTCTAAACTCAATAGTACCTAAAAACTCATTGATGAAGTGCTTGAAGCCTACGTCACTCGAATCCTGTCTAATTGATATCATTAACGTGCGATATTTAAATCGATATTTGTACTCTGGAGCCATTACGAGTGGACTCAAAATCCTGATATCGAATTTGTCAGGAGTCACCAATTATCTGCTCCATGAAGACTGTACGAATTAAGGAATTACTGGAATTTATGTAAAATGTAATAATTTGCACTGGGTTAATACTCCTTTGCTAACACCGTATAAGAGTTAGTCTAAAGTTGGAAAATGAAGACTGTTCTGTGATTGTGCAAGAATAAAACTCACGAATTCTCTGCCAGAAACAATTTTTATTGATAATTTTAGCCTTGCCACTACCAATATATATGCATATATGCGTTGTATAAAAATGAATTAAAGATAATTGGCCTTTTCACATCACACACACACACACAGGCGCGAATTAAGGGAAGACACGTCTTCAAAAATGCAGTTTGTGCAGTAACCTGTAACGCCGTCGACACGAGTGGTAAGGAGAGAGAGAGAGAGAGAGAGAGAGAGAGAGAGAAAGGGGAATAGAGAGATGGAGATCTAGAGCGCTGCATGGGCTGATGACACACCGGTTATTGATCAGCAAACATAGTCGGATCTCATCTACTTCTAGTGGGCAATTTCTCCGAAGGAAACATTTTGCTCCACATACCGCCTTTCCCATGCAGACAGACAGACGGGGGCTTAATAGTAAAGGTAGTTGCATGTCAAACGAGTGCTGGCGGTGGTGGTGGTGGTGGTGGTGTCAGTAGTAATAGTAGCTGCAGTAGTAGTGAAGTGGTGCAGTGAATGAGGCATAATAGTAGGCTCGACTGAAATTCCACTTCTTAAATCTTTTCCATTCATGACGTACTTATTCATCTATTCAAATTGTCAATTTGAATATTAGCATTGGCCACATCAAACTCAGTTCATCTCAAACTGCACAATTCTCATTCACCCATTACGATTCATAGATGGAATATTTCCATTTCCAACTCATGGCATTAGATTCGGATGGCAGAAAGGCAAAACATTTTCACTCTTTCGTCGATTTAACAAATCGAGCGGAAATAGTTCAAGTTACTGCTTCTTTTTATTTCCCCTTTATGCAAATTTGGTATTATGTTTTTGGGTATTCTTTTTCTTACTATTTTCACTCCGCTTTATGACGTTTTTCGAGGTAGCTAACGGTTTTCTCACCTATCTCACCATTGGTTTCATTTTCGGATCCTTCTGAAATCTGCTTTCATGCGGAACCTTCTTCTCCTTTTAGCTCTCATTCATCACAGAGTGACTAGAAATTTGATTGACCTATGTGTACTCAACAGATTCCCTCGGATTCAGATCACTGTCTCATGGTGTCAACGGTTCCACATTTTTGGCAGGAACCCATTGTGTGTTTTCATCACCTTTGACTCACCCAAAATTGGCAGCGAATATCTCTCTGGGGTATTTGTTTAAAAAAAGCAGAAACCTAATGAAATTAGATATGATAAAAGAACCAGAGTTCAAAGGGTGGCATTTTGAAAATATAAGAGTAAATTTGTAGCACATTAGGTAATTTAATAAGCCTTGACTATTCTCCGAAACCTCTATGGCAGATTCTTCTAGTTGGTAAGTGTTTCGGAATAGAAGAAACAGACGTATACCGCGGAACACGTTTATTTAGTATGGAGTGCAGTGTAATGTGTGTAGCGTGCTGTATACTGTGCGTGAATGACGGGGAACTTAGTCGCTCTTTATGGTACTCTTTATGGTGTGATGACTCCATATAACTTGGGGCATTGATTGGTCGGGTATTTGTATACTGGAATTGACCAATGATTGATCGTATTGGCATAAGTCATTGATCGGTCGCGAGGCTTCTGCATTTGTCACGCTAAAGTTGTGTTCCCACAGATGGTACATTTTTGCAAAAAATATTCAACGATATCTGTAGGTAACATTACAGTGAAATAATACTTGGAAGAACATTAACTGCAGAGTAGTAGAACTCCGAGTTAAGTGATGCTTCTACTCTGCCAGTCCAAATAGCCCGAAGCACCTTTCATCTAATTCACATGAGCATCATTAAGGATATCCGTATATCACACTTGTTTGGCAAATAAGATTAGATTGAATTAATCAATAATGAACTATTGAAGAAAGAACAAAGTACTAATTACATAAAGGAATTCATGAATACTTCAATATGAAACGGTACCATAATTTACAATTTGGAAAGAGGAGAACGCTTCTGCAGAGCTGTGGTCATTCGGAAAATTTGTTCTTATTTTAGTCAGGCAAGTGTGATCACAACTTACAGAAGCTGGTTTTGTCAGTGTTATTTCCCTTTGTCGTTTGACTAATGAACTATTCACAATGCCTGGAGTTTCAGTAAAATTAAATTGTAATCCGGAAACGCTTGGGACAACCAACTCCCACGCAGATGCAATACTGCAGAGATAAATATTTGTGCTCACTTGATTCATTTCAAGAAAACTCCACTTCACTACTGGTTGATTACGAAAAGATTTGCGAGAAAATAAAGGCAAATCCTCTCTTCACCTATAATGCGAGTTTTTTATTAATTTTCGCAATCCTTCTAAAAGAATGATCGAGCCTACTAGGTGCTTTCCATTTTCATCAAGGTTGCAAAAATATCCAAAAATAATGTGTTTTGATTTCTTCCAGATTTTCCTTGCAAATCGTTCAATTTTCCTGCGTGATAATTAATCGTTACAAGGTCATCGATATAATGCTAATTCAGCATAACACTTCCGTCGAAGGTGGGTGAATATTCTCTCGATGAGATACTCAGTAATCAAGAAGTTCTACCTGCCACACATTTCTACTTTATTGTTCTCCTCTACTTTGTGTGGAGGAGAGGTGAGAAACGAAGCTGTAGGTGGTGAATAGTCGATCTGTGACTAGAAAGTTAACGACGTTATATTGAAACTCTTGATTTCTGCGTTTTATTTTGAATTGCAAGATCGAAAACACAAATGAAATAGGCTTAGTTATGCTACTCACTCTTTCATATTGGATATAAGATAGGAGATGGTAGGAAGGTGGATTCAGAGAATAAAATGTTCCGAAATTTGAGATTTTGCGCACTGGTTCGAGTTTGTACACCCTCTATTCTTCAGTGAATTCCAACTTGTGATAAAATACAGTCTTATTTTCTACACCCTGATTCCACTTGGATTTCTGTGCGAGACCTATGCAGTTGTGTGTCTTCAAATGCAAATATTCAGAATGATTGGTAGTTAAGTAAAACAAATGGCATTAAAGACTGCTTTTCATTGATTAGTTACTGGTGCTCCTGACCATGTGAATGATGTGAAAAGGGTTGAGGGAAAGTGGGCATGTTTGGACTTAACAGAATGAGGACAATGAGTACTTGACGATGAGGTGGGGTGGGTGGAATTGACGTTGCAATGGAGATGGATGAGTGCTCACTGTTGGTGTAATACGTATTGTGAGTAGTGATCAGTTGAGGTGTGTGTGTGCGTGTGTGTGTGTGTGTGTGTGTGTGTGTGTGTAGGAGGTTAATAGTTAAGGCAATATATAGGCGCCCTATGATGAGGGAAACTTTTCAATTCTTTTAAATACTGCTTCCTGTTTTGAACTTTTGGCCTTTATATTGGTATGCTTTGGCCAGAATAGCTTTGGAATAAATACGACTACAAGATAACGGACTGAATGTGTCATAATCATTGAATACCGTACTTACCTATACCTTTATTGCTCCAGTTGGACATAGTTATTTTTTACCAAAACGCCTGATTATGATAGTTGGTACAAAAGTTCATTAAGTTCTATATTAATTGAGCTGAAGTAATTTAGTTATAGCTACTATTCTACGAACTTCAGGTTGTAGTATCAGGATAGTTTACATGGAGTTTGTCAATTTCGTTTAAGATTTTCACCATTCTCACCGACTTGTAAAGACTATGAGTTGGAAACGAAAATATTCCATCTATGAAGCATAATGGGGAATGAGAATTGTGCAGTTTGAGATGAACTGAGGTTGATGTCGCCAATGCTAATATTCAAATTGACAATTTGAATAGATGAATAAGTACGTCATGAATGCAAAAGATTTAATAAAACACCTCAAGAAACCTGTCAAATCAACTTCTGGGTTCATGGCAAATTTGACTAATTATGTAAAGTCAATGTTGCACAAGGTTAGTTGAAGCAATCGTAGGTGTGTTTATATGACGGTACAGATATAGCCAGGTCGGTCACACCCTCTTAATTGAAAATCATGATTGCTCATGTAGTTGTCGAAATTATTGACCGACTGACTAATATGAGCCTTTCAACCAATGGAACTCGAAGAAAGCAAAGTGATGCATTTTTCTTAATTCTATGCAAGGAGTTGATTGCGTTCTCTTAGAAACTGGTTTCTTAATATGCCCTTGTAGCAAGGCACTTGCCATATATCTTGTATATTTTCTATGATGTTGAGAGATGGAAGCCACTACTGCTGGAGGTTTGTTTGGATAATCGTCAATGTGCCTACTTTTTCAAAGACATTTGTAGATTCTCTTCGATACGTTGGATAATTTAAGGTGAACAATTCGTGTGAACACTGTTACGTTTCTCGTCAGCCACTTTATCTGTACCCCTCCATTTGACAATCATTGCCTTGCCAACACTGCTAGTAAAAACAAGTGTCTGCGAATATTTTGTGGTGAAGCTTTCATTTGAAGTTACAAACGATTTGCATCTTAAATAAGCGTAATGTTCCATTTGACATTTCTTATCTCTAGCATGGCTTCCACTTTCATTCGCGACCTAAAAAATATGACACCATTAAATGCAATTAGCAAATAACAAATTAACTCCACACTAAAAATATGCAAATTATAACCATAAAATATTATTTTAAAAACTACCAAGCTATATTCAACTTCTTCAGTGTAGCGTATAAAAATACAAAGAGATTGTGAGAGTCGAAACAGAGAGCAGCTGTTCGCTATGCACCTCTAATGCAAGCCGCACAATTACCTTATAACTAACTGTTTGCATATAATTATTTGGATTCATATCCATATCCCTGGAGGTGAAATAGTGCATGTGCTTTAGTATTGAAGAGTGGTGTGTTATGGGGCTCAGTTGTGAAGGAACGTTGGAACCCCAACACCGTTGTAAACCACAATGTTTGAATGATGGTAGCGCTAGCGGCTCACTCTAATGCTAATGTATAAAGTAGGAAATCTTGTATAAAACAACTCTTCAAATAAAAGTTCACTTATGCCCCACAAATTAAAATGTGAACGCACTGAACCATTAGAAGTGCCAATTCACTCCACTCCAAAAATATTCAATTTAACAATCTTAAATCATAATTATAAAATTATAATAAAAAATTATCATACTACATACTAGATTGCTTAAAAGTCAAACTATGGAATGAGGTTGTCAATTAGGTCCAGTATGACTTTTACAAGATTAAAATTGGCAGTTGAAAGGATTATGAATTGAGTGCATTATCCCATACACAATTTTCTCTCATATTGTTATTTTCACACACAATAAGGCATAAGTAAGTTAGAGAAGCAGCAATTCCATTTCATGGTACTATATTTCTTTAGATCATGAATTAAAATAGCACCACAACAGAAAATTCCATGGGGAATAAAGCACTCAAAGTCGTAATCGTTTTTTTTATTGTCAGTTTTAATCTGGTAAACAGCCAAACTGGACCTAATCGACAGTCGTATGGCTGCAACGGCCTGCGAAAGTGAAGAGCACTGCATAGGCTGGGGGCACACGGCATTATGAGCAAGACTATGTAGAAGGGCGGAAATTTGTTCTGCTCAGAATACATACAAAATACCAGACTGCTCAAAAGTCTAATTATGGAATTGCCTTCATTGAAAACTCTAATGTAATATAAAGAACGTTCCAAAAGATTGTAAGAATTCTTATCACCGTGAATGTACGATTCCAATCGGTATATTTTTGATCCTTCTGATTTTTAATCTAAAAAACCATGACGCCATGAAATGCAATTAGCAAATAGCAACTTAACCCCACCCTAAAAATATGCAACTTAAAGAATCTCTAAGTAAAATGATAAAATTGTAAACAAAATTACTATGCAACATACTAGACTACTACCTTGTTAATTAGTACCATTATCGCGTTGAAAAGGTTACACAAGATTGTTAAAATTTTTATCACAGTTAGCGCAATATTCCATTTGGAATATCTTTCATCTTCTTGATTTTCGATAATTATCTAAAAAACATATGACACCATGAAATGCGATTAGCAAATAACAAATTAACTCCACCCTAAAAATATGCCATTTAAAGTATCTCAAATTATAACCATAAAAATATTATTTTAAAAAATACCAAGCTATATTCAACTTCTTCAGTGTGGCGTATCAAAATACAAAGAGATTGTGAGAGTCGAAACAGAGAGCAGCTGTTCGCTATGCACCTCTAATGCAAGCCGCACAATTACCTTATAACTAATAGTGTTACGTTACTAATAGTGTATACATATTATTTTCTTTTGCCAACATTTTGATATTTAAAACAGCACATTTGAAAGTACACAAAGGTATAGTGAAACATTCGCGTGTGTTAAACTAAGCACTTTACAACTCATCAATGTCTGAAAAATATATATTAAGCAAGAATATAAAGTTTCATGAAATCTTGAACTTGTCGAGCAAAATAGAACTACTTCCAACCTATTCTTGTCACGTGATGTGATGTACAATGCTGTGATGTTAAAAGCACTAACTCACCACCTTCTCTATATTCTCCATACGATTCAATTGTATTACTTAATCAAAACAATCATATTTTGCCATTAATTGTAAATGTCAATGCTTTATTTATCATTATTTTGTATTTGTTCAGAGGTATTCTTATTGCCTGTCTATTCAAAGCCCTTAACGTCTGATTATGATAGTTAATACAAAGTTGATTCAGTTCTATATTAATTGTGCTGAAATAATGTAGTTATAGCTGCTACTGTTCTACAAACTTCTGGTTGTAATATCAGGAAAGTTAGCATAGTATTTGCCAATTTCGTTTACGTTTTCCACCACTTCCACCGACTCCGACTTCTAAAGACCATGAATTGGAAACGGAAATAAGCCATTCATGAAGCATAATGGAGAATGCGAATTGTGCAGTTTGTGATGAACTGAGGTTGATGTGGCCAATGGTACTATTAAATTTGACAATGTGAGTAGATGAATAAGTACTAATACTACTCACACCACCACCACCGCCAACACTCTTTTGGCATGCGAAAACTGTTACCTTTAAGCTTTCTGTCTGTCTTCATGGGAAAGGTGGCATGTAGAGCAAAATGCTGCCTCGGAGAAATTGCTCATTAGAAGTAGATGAGATCCGACTGTGTTTGTTAAGGAGGTGGCAAGTAGGAGTGGGAATGGGAGTGATAAGTACTTTTTTTTTCATATTGAATACCATAGCCATATTAGACAAATTTTATACCGACTTTATTATGTCTAATATGGCCTTAATTAAAAGGCACAATTCTTTTAGTGCTTTAAGTAGCACTAAAAGAATGTGTGCCGCCGTAAGTAAACTTTGGGCGTCAGTATTGAACGCCATCTAAAAAATATAATGCAATGAAATGCATATGCTATCAAGGAGGCATAAGCAAGTTAGGAGAGCAATGCATTTTTACGAATCTCAAAGTATAATCATAAAAATATTATTTAAGAAAATACGAAGCTGCGTACATGTTATTTCCGGCAAAATATTGAATAACTGATATGTTATCAAAGTGAACTCGAAAGCTTGAAAATAAAACACTCAAATTATCAAATCATCGAAGATTTACATGGTATTGTGCGATAAGTTCATTCAAATATCCACTTTTAATACCCCATCTCAAAAATATGCAATTTAAGGAATATCAAATTAAGGTCATACAATTGTATAACAAAATAAAACGCCATAGTGGATAAAATCTAGTATGTGGTTCACAAGTTCCCAAATGGAGCTTAGGATGCTTAAGATGAGTACAATTATTCTCCATCTGGAGTAGTGAAGTGGTGCAGTGAATGAGGCATAATAGTAGGCTAGACTGAAATTCCACTTCTTAAATCTTTCCCACTCATGATGTACTTATTCATCTATTCAAATTGTCAATGTGAATATTAGCATTGGCGAGATCAACCTCAGTTCATCTCAAACTGCACAATTCTCCTTCCCCCAGTATACTTCATAGATGGAATATTTTCGTTCCCAACTCATGGTTTTTAGAAGTCGGTGGGAATGGTGAAAAACTTGAACGAAATCGACAAACGCCGTGTAAACTATCCTGATACTACAACCTGAAGTTTGTAGAACAATAGCAGCTATAACTACATTATTTCAGCACAATTATTGTAGAACTTAATGAACTTTTGTACCAACTATCATAATCAGGCGTTTTGGTAAAAAATAACCATGTCCAACTGGAGCAATAAAGGTATAGGTAGGTAGGGTATTCAACGATCACAACACATCCTGTCCGTCATCTTTTAGCCATATTTATTCCATAGCTATTCTGGCCAAAGCGTACCACTATAAGGGCGAAAATTTCAGAAAAGATAGTATTATTTAAAAGTCGGGAAGGCAAATGGTCCCCTAGAGTATTTCATCACCGTTTCCCTCATCATAAGACGCCTATATATTGCCTTATCTATTAGCTTTCTTCACACACACACACACACACACACACCTCAACTGATCACTACTCACAATACGTATTACACCAATAGTGAGCACTCATCCATCTCCATTGCAACGTCGATTCCACCCACCCCACCTCATCGTCAAGTACTCATTGTCCTCATTCTGTTAAGTCCAAACATGCCCACTTTCCCTCAACCCTTTTCACATCATTCACATGGTCAGGAGCACCAGTAACTAATCAATGAAAAGCAGTCTTTAATGCCATTTGTTTTACTTAACTACCAATCATTCTGAATATTTGCATTTGAAGACACACAACTGCATAGGTCTCGCACAGAAATCCAAGTGGAATCAGGGTGTAGAAAATAAGACTGTATTTTATCACAAGTTGGAACAACTTCGGTTGGATACCTTTTTCTAAGAGATATACTCAATATTAGGCGATCGTGGTCGTGTGGGTTGAAAAAGATGATCTGACTCTAACCGAATTCACTGAGGAATAGAGAGTGTATAAACTCGAACCAGTGCACGACATCTCAAATTTCCGAACATTTTATTCTCTAAATCCACCTTCCTACCATCTCCTATCTTATATTTAATATGACAGAGTGAGTACCATGACTAAGTCTATTTTATTTGTGTTTTCAATCTTGCAATTTAAAATAAAACACTGAAATCAAGTGTTTCAATATAACGTCATTCACTTTCTAGTCACAGATCGACTATTCACCACCTACAGCTTCGTTTCTCACCTCTCCTCCCCACTGCACAACAGCGCCATACGCACATTTCAGTTTGTAGAAATGTGTGCTGCCATTTAGTAGGCTGGCAGTGATTAGGCTGCCATTTTCGGCAAGGAAGCATGTCCTGTAAGCTGGTGGAGCAACACAATTTGGATTTAGACACGAACACTCAAGGCTGATGGTAGATAGTATCGCACTCATTAGAGTGTGAGCGAAAGTAGAGGACATTATTTTGTATAGAAATTAAGGAAAAGAGATTTCCTACAATTTTGAACAACGATCATAGGAAAGATTTGTGTAGGTGTTTTATGGCGAAACCGCTTTTCAAATCTACAAGGTGCACTTATACGTATAGCATTAATAATTGAATGGCAAATTGGTGGAAATGGCTCCAAAGGGTAGAAAAAATGTATATTTTTCAAACCAATGCAAATTAGTAAATTTCACATAAATTTCAGTAAATCTTTAATTGGTACAGTCCTCATGGAGTAGAAATTGGTGATTCCCGACAAATTTGATATCAGGAATTTGGCTCCAAAGTACAAATATCGATTTAAATATCCCACGTTAATGAAACCAATTAGACAGGATTCGATTGGTGTAGGCTTCAAGCACTTCATCAATGAGTTTTTAAGTACTACTGAGTTCAATAGTACACAGATATACTCTATACTCTACCATGTACCTGTAAGTTTCGGTTGCATTGTGAAGTTAATATTTCAAAATGCCCACCACTTGGAGTCAACTAAAAAGTGCGGGTATGCCAGAAGCGCTAATCATTCACCCCAGTATGCCCAGTAAATTGAGGACGAACTTCACACTGGAAGAGCCAAACTTTCTAGCTAAAGATGGTGAGGATATGCTTATGGTATGTGGTAACAATTTGTCATAAATATGATTGGTCAGTTTTACTTTATCAGCGATATATATAGTTCATCGATTTCAATTTAATATCCTGAATGGCTATGAGTTCCGGCATAATCCCATCAAAGTTCCACATTTCTCATTTTCGAAGGTAAACTTATAAAAACTACACATCAAATGAAAATAACATTGAGAATATTGCAAAGTGCTTTTATATGCTAAGGGTTCATATGCCACCTTTGAGGTAAAATGGAAACCTACAAGACTGGCAATATATTTCAGGAAATATCTAACAATATACAGAACCCCAGATAACGTCAGGTTTTGATGGTTCTGAGTGAAAACAGATAATGTAACAGTTGCATTTTTGTGACAACTAATTGAATAAAAAATGCATAAAAACTATTTTAAATCACATAAGAAGAACATTTCTATTTTTGAACTTTAACTTCTCCGGGCATACAGCTTTAAGTGATCAATTAATGTGTACAATTTGAACCAATTTATATATTGATCAATCACTCAATGATATGAAGCACTCTTTGAGTTTGGAAATAAATAAGACATTTTTAATTGATTGAGGACATCTGTACACTGGTCTGTTTCGCGTAAAAGTGGTTATCTAAGCCCACTCCAAAGACTTCCAAATGTAGAAATCTAAATATCGTCAACTGGTGCTGAAATTCCCTAATGCATATAGCAATTTTTTCCCATGCCATCGCATCCAGTCATTGCAACCATTTCTGATCTTTTAATAATTGATCAAAGATAACTTGCAATTATGCCTATGTGACAACATTGTGTGCTCCACAACGTATAGTATCATCCGCCCTTCAATTATTGCAGTCTTAGCACACACACTAATGCCCACAAAAATATTAAATTTGAATATTAGTTGTGCCTATGGATACGGTGTCGATTACTCGAGTTGCTGGCTATTCCTGGTTGACGTTTTGTACATCATTGGTTGCTAACTGTCTAATTTTTATTGAAGAAATTAACTAAGCAATTGTTACAGTAATTGTTTAATTATAGGGGATGTTGGTTGAATTGTGACGAATCACAGTATCGCTGTGTGGGAAAATTTGGAATTCAAGGTTCTCCTATTTCATTGAGAAGCTGGAAGGCTTGGAAGCAAGTAACAGATTGTCATGGATCAGGTAATGTTGCCATGTTATGAGTCTTCTCAGTAGAAACTGGTGTTTAGGACTTCCGTGTTGGGAGACTGATATGAACAGATTTTGTTGGTTTGCTGCAGTAAGTTTTGCCGTTTTTCTCCCTTGCCCTAATTACATCTCTTGATAGAATTAGTAAGATGTTCTGGAAGAGCGCTGGGCATATCTCTATCTGTATTGGGAGAGTCTCGTGTGTTAGTCCTAAACAGCTCGGTAACGATATCCTGCACTGGGCTGGGCGTCACTAAGGCTTTTTGGCCATTAGGCTCTTGTCATTTGATGGTGAAAAGAGAAGAGGGGTGTGTGGAAAAGGGGCTTGGCAGAGCGTTGGGAGGTGAGTTCAGAACGGCAAAATTGTTGGCTACTATCTGATTTCCTGGAGATCTCTATAATCAAGATCCCATCAAGACGAACAGAAAAGGTCAAGATAAATGATAATCATCTAGTAATAAGTGAATAATTTCAATTAAAACTTCAATTTTTTTAAAAGTAGCGCATGCATACAAACACAAAGGGTAAATAAAACACAAAGATTTTATTGTAAGAAAAAAATTCCCCACAAAAATAACTCAAATGACAGTAAAATACACTGGAACTAGCATACCTTAATTAGGAAATGAGATACGCATAAAAGACATAACGGGTGCTTGAAAATAGGTGAATGCAGATGTGGAAGGGAGTTGGGGGTGGTGTATTTACAAGAATACCTTGATAAATGTCCACTTATAACAGGATTGGAAATGCTACAATTTGATAATAAGGGGATAACGTCGAAGAAGTAGATATATGTTACACAATTCTTGAACAAATCTGCACAGAAAACCTCATTATGAGGGTATAACGAGACCAAAGAGAGAGAATATCACTAAAAAGTTATTTAACTTGATTTATAAAGAGCACCAAGACGTCGAGTAAGAGCTGAATCACGACTTTTTTGAGACAGAGTAAGAACATCAGCACTGGCTTCTAGTTTAATTATAACATCAGCTAGAGCACTGAAGTGGACATCAGCGAAAGTGGACGAATTTGTACATTCATTCCTCCTAACTTGAAATTCAGGAGAGTTGGAATCAAACAGTCCTTCACTACTCCAGATGGAGAATAATTGTACTCATCTTAAGCATCCTAAGCTCCATTTGGGAACTTGTGAACCACATACTAGATTTTATCCACTATGGCGTTTTATTTTGTTATACAATTGTATGACCTTAATTTGATATTCCTTAAATTGCATATTTTTGAGATGGGGTATTAAAAGTGGATATTTGAATGAACTTATCGCACAATACCATGTAAATCTTCGATGATTTGATAATTTGAGTGTTTTATTTTCAAGCTTTCGAGTTCACTTTGATAACATATCAGTTATTCAATATTTTGCCGGAAATAACATGTACGCAGCTTCGTATTTTCTTAAATAATATTTTTATGATTATACTTTGAGATTCGTAAAAATGCATTGCTCTCCTAACTTGCTTATGCCTCCTTGATAGCATATGCATTTCATTGCATTATATTTTTTAGATGGCGTTCAATACTGACGCCCAAAGTTTACTTACGGCGGCACACATTCTTTTAGTGCTACTTAAAGCACTAAAAGAATTGTGCCTTTTAATTAAGGCCATATTAGACATAATAAAGTCGGTATAAAATTTGTCTAATATGGCTATGGTATTCAATATGAAAAAAAAAGTACTTATCACTCCCATTCCCACTCCTACTTGCCACCTCCTTAACAAACACAGTCGGATCTCATCTACTTCTAATGAGCAATTTCTCCGAGGCAGCATTTTGCTCTACATGCCACCTTTCCCATGAAGACAGACAGAAAGCTTAAAGGTAACAGTTTTCGCATGCCAAAAGAGTGTTGGCGGTGGTGGTGGTGTGAGTAGTATTAGTACTTATTCATCTACTCACATTGTCAAATTTAATAGTACCATTGGCCACATCAACCTCAGTTCATCACAAACTGCACAATTCGCATTCTCCATTATGCTTCATGAATGGCTTATTTCCGTTTCCAATTCATGGTCTTTAGAAGTCGGAGTCGGTGGAAGTGGTGGAAAACGTAAACGAAATTGGCAAATACTATGCTAACTTTCCTGATATTACAACCAGAAGTTTGTAGAACAGTAGCAGCTATAACTACATTATTTCAGCACAATTAATATAGAACTGAATCAACTTTGTATTAACTATCATAATCAGACGTTAAGGGCTTTGAATAGACAGGCAATAAGAATACCTCTGAACAAATACAAAATAATGATAAATAAAGCATTGACATTTACAATTAATGGCAAAATATGATTGTTTTGATTAAGTAATACAATTGAATCGTATGGAGAATATAGAGAAGGTGGTGAGTTAGTGCTTTTAACATCACAGCATTGTACATCACATCACGTGACAAGAATAGGTTGGAAGTAGTTCTATTTTGCTCGACAAGTTCAAGATTTCATGAAACTTTATATTCTTGCTTAATATATATTTTTCAGACATTGATGAGTTGTAAAGTGCTTAGTTTAACACACGCGAATGTTTCACTATACCTTTGTGTACTTTCAAATGTGCTGTTTTAAATATCAAAATGTTGGCAAAAGAAAATAATATGTATACACTATTAGTAACGTAACACTATTAGTTATAAGGTAATTGTGCGGCTTGCATTAGAGGTGCATAGCGTACAGCTGCTCTCTGTTTCGACTCTCACAATCTCTTTGTATTTTGATACGCCACACTGAAGAAGTTGAATTAGCTTGGTATTTTTTAAAATAATATTTTTATGGTTATAATTTGAGATACTTTAAATGGCATATTTTTAGGGTGGAGTTAATTTGTTATTTGCTAATCGCATTTCATGGTGTCATATGTTTTTTAGATAATTATCGAAAATCAAGAAGATGAAAGATATTCCAAATGGAATATTGCGCTAACTGTGATAAAAATTTTAACAATCTTGTGTAACCTTTTCAACGCGATAATGGTACTAATTAACAAGGTAGTAGTCTAGTATGACCGACCTGGCTATACCTGTACCGTCATATAAACACACCTACGATTGCTTCAGCTAACCTTGTGCAACATTGACTTTACAGAATTATTCACATTTGCCATGAGCCCAGGAGTTGATTTGACAGGTTTCTTGAGGTGTTTTTCATCGAAAGACATTGATTTTGCGGTCTTCATTAGCAGTCGAGATGAAGGAGAATGGGCTAGTCCCTGAACCACTTTCTTGGAAGCGTTCGACTTCTTATTTGACTCTCCTCCTCCTTGTCGGCACTTCTTTCTCCCTGATGGTGCAGGTCTGTTCTCCAAATCGTGAGTGAGTTTCGTCACAGTGATGAGTTGAGAAAAATTGGAGCCACCTTAAAGTAGCCATCGAAAGTCACCTTTCTCTCTCTCATCTCATCTTGAATATTCGTTTTGCTTTTTTTTCAATACCACTGCAATATTAGACAAATTGTATACCAACTTTATTATGTCTAATATGGCCTTAATTAAAAGGCCCAATCCTTTTAATGCTTCAAGTAGCACTAAAAGAATTTGTGCTGCCGTAAGTAAATTTTGTGTTTTAATATTGAACATCATCTAAAAAACATGATACAATGAAATGCATATGCTATCAAGGAGGCATAAGCAAGTTAGGAGAGCAATGCATTTTTACGAATCTCAAAGTATAATCATAAAAATATTATTTAAGAAAATACGAAGCTGCGCACATGTTATTTACGGTGAAATATTAAACAACTGGTAGGTTTTCAAAGTGAACTCGAAAGCTTGAAAATAAATCACTCAAATTAGCATGTCATCGAAGATTTACATGGTATTGTGCGATAAGTTCATTCAAATATCCACTTTTAATACCCCATCTCAAAAATATGCAATTTAAGGAATATCAAATTAAGGTCATACAATTGTATAACAAAATAAAACGCCATAGTGGATAAATTCTGGTATGTGGTTCACAGGTTCCCAAATGGAGCTTAGGATGCTTAAGATGAGTACAATTATTCTCCATCTGGAGTAGTGAAGTGGTGCAGTGAATGAGGCATAATAGTAGGCTAGACTGAAATTCCACTTCTTAAATCTTTCCCACTCATGACGTACTTATTCATCTATTCAAATTGTCAATGTGAATATTAGCATTGGCGAGATCAACCTCAGTTCATCTCAAACTGCACAATTCTCCTTCCCCCAGTATACTTCATAGATGGAATATTTTCCTTTCCAACTCATGGTCTTTAGAAGTCGGTCGGAATGGTGAAAAAATTTAACGAAAGTGACCAATGCCGTGTAAACTATCCTGATAATTCAACCTGAAGTTTGTAAAACAGTAGCAGCTATAACTACATTAATAAAGCACAATTAATGTAAAATTGAATGAACTTTGTACCAACTATCATAATCAGACGTTTTGGTTAAAATAATCATGTCCAACTGGAACAATAAAGGTATAGGTAGGTAGGGTATTCAACGATCACAATTAATTAATTAATGTGTATAATTTGAACTAATTTATATATTGATCCATCACTCAATGATTTGAAGCCCTCCTCGAGTTTGAAAATAAATAAGACATTTTTAATTGATTTAAGACATCTGTACATTGGTCTGTTTTGGGTAAAAGTGGTTATCTAAACCCATCCCAATGACTTCCAAATTTAGAAGTCTAAATATCGTCAACTGGTGCAAAAATTTCCTCATGAAAAGCATTTTTTTTCCCAAACCATCGCCTACGTTTAATGTAACCATTTCTGATCTTTCAATAACTGATCAAGGATAACTTGCAATTATGCCTATTTGTTCAACACAATACCATTCGAGTTTCACTTCCATTTATGCCCAAGTGTTTTCCATAATATGGATTTTGCTCTGTGTTGAGTTATTGGCTTCTATGCTGAATTGCTATATGAGTGAGATCTTCAGTTGGGTTCGGTCTGTGTTATTAGCATTGGCACATTTTGCTCTGCATTAGTGCTCACAACATAGCCAATTTAACTTATTATAATATTATGTTATGTAATTAGGGCCAAGCATATCTACATATCCAACTTAAACAAAGTCTCCGTATTGATAAGTTATGGAGTATCAGGTAGTAATTATCAGTAATCACAAATGACCCATGATTTACTGACGCAATTAAAGCATCTTACGTTAATTTCTGATGGTCTTTGTCATTAACTTTGCTTTTAAATGAGTTCAAATACAATGACGCACAGTTTGAGACTTTTGCACAAAGTGGAAATGTTAGCATGCAGAATGACGATCTTTAATGTCATTTACATTTTACATAATGAAATCGCTACCGATATCTTCAAGGTGAGACTAGACGGCGTTGGTTGATTTGGCAATTGCTTGCAGAATATCTTTCCTAAGTTAGTAAGAATGATTAAGAGACAGAAATAAAAATTACCTTGGGTACGGTTTGCATTCTTTGTAAAATTGATTGCATCGAATATGACTTAAAAATATTTGACTATTCTGTTAAATGTGGTCGTTTCAATTCACTTCACTATCATGGCATATATTCTGTCAACAAATTCTTAGTCCACTTGCAAGTCACTGCCACAGATCTATTCAGAAGCATACAAATCGATTTGTTATGGGTACATTTTATGTGTGGCATGAATTTGAACGCTTCAATATATACCCATGTTCTATCATTTCGAATTTCAATGAATTTAAGGTAAATGTCGCTTGCCCAAATGCAACTTACCACCACATCTTCCCATTAAGCGATAATTTGAATTGCTTAGGCTATTCACCCAGGGCAAATATGTTGCCGATGTGATAAAAATAACTTTGCATGCGCTAATACTTATGAATCAGGTTATTCTGAAAGATCTAAAATTAGTTGATATAGGACATACAAGATTACGCATCTCTGCTATTGACAGCATTTCTCTGTGACAGTTGCGTAAAAAAACAAGTTTCATGACCCTTGGCACATACAATGTAAACACTTTCTACAAAGAACTTGCTGTTATAAATCTTGTTTTTAGGTGGGAAAATTACTAGCATTAAGATAAGAGTTTCACCTCTTACCCATGAATTTACTGTTTTAAATTCACAAATTTAGATTAGTGGAAGTAACGCATCAGAAAATTATTGATCGCAGACATGAATAAATTTAATTATTACGGAGTTATTGCGCTTCATACATGCTCGTCTCCAAGTCAACATTCAAGGGCTTTTTTTGATAAAACAATTACTTTCTCCACTTTACTTTCTCACTGATTCACTTTCTCCTATCGTAAATTGCTTAAATCAATTTTGATAATTGTCTTGTGTCTGGAATTTTATGGAGAAAATCACGCTCTCCTTCACTGTCACGCTAGTCACTTAGATGTCAAAAGTTTATTTAACCCTTTAGCGTCCTGCAGGACCGTAGGGTCCTCCTTTAAAATAAGCTCCATTGGTACTAGGCTCGTAACAGAGAAGGCGCTATTGCCATTTGAAACACGTTCAATGCGTCTATAGTCTGCACCTGATATCACCGAAACTCATCACGTTGGCGCCATCAGTCTGCCATGAGACATGCGTGAGTGCGGTTGGGCGCATTTTCCAATAAAAGTAATTTTGGCGTAGGATGTTAAGAAGCAAAAATTGCAAATTCAATCACAGCCTAAAAAAATATGACACCATGAAATGCGATTAGCAAATAGCAAATTGACCCACCCCAAAAATATGCTATTTAAAGTATCTCAAATTATAATCATAAAAATATTATTTAAATATACCAACCTATATGCTACTTTTTCCGGAAAAAGTGTTAAATAAATGATATAATTTCAAATTGAATTCAAAAGCTTGAAAATAAATCACTCAAAATTAGCAAATCATCGAATATTTACGTTGTCTTGTGTGAGTAAGTTCTTTCTAACTATTTACTTTTAATTTTGAAATCGATAAGGCTTCAACGAAAGTTGTATTTCGATGACGAGGTGTTTCATGAAATGTTTTTCTACAACGGATTTTCGAGAGGTCTAACGTGTTGTGTGCGCAATCCGATCAGTTCATTAGTTATGTTTGGCTTTTGTGAAGGTTGCTTTGAGCTAATTTTGCCATCAGTGAGCGACTTCACTTTTGGAAATCCTTATAGTCAATTACTTCGAAATTTACTAATAGAAAATAGAATATTATAATGGCGACAAATTTACTAGACGAACGTAAGAGAATAATTCCAAAATGTCCAGTTGAATCTACTTTCTGAGAGATATATTTAATAAATTCAAACTTTTAAACAAATTACATTCACATGCGTTAGTTCTGTGCACAAAATGGATGAAAATATTCGCTCTCCGTCCATTCCGCTCAAACGTATTTCTATATCTGGGTATTTAGAAATCGTCGCCGAATACAGCCGCACTCAGCCACCCTGTCCACTGTCACTTTTGTGTGACTCCAGGTGGTGGGCCTCTTGAAATATTAACTTCACAATGCAACTAACATTTCCACGTACATGGTAGAGCATAGAGTATATCCGTGCACTTCTAAACTCAATAGTACCTAAAAACTCATTGATGAAGTGCTTGAAGCCTACGTCACTCGAATCCTGTCTAATTGATATCATTAACGTGCGATATTTAAATCGATATTTGTACTCTGGAGCCATTACGAGTGGACTCAAAATCCTGATATCGAATTTGTCAGGAGTCACCAATTATCTGCTCCATGAAGACTGTACGAATTAAGGAATTACTGGAATTTATGTAAAATGTAATAATTTGCACTGGGTTAATACTCCTTTGCTAACACCGTATAAGAGTTAGTCTAAAGTTGGAAAATGAAGACTGTTCTGTGATTGTGCAAGAATAAAACTCACGAATTCTCTGCCAGAAACAATTTTTATTGATAATTTTAGCCTTGCCACTACCAATATATATGCATATATGCGTTGTATAAAAATGAATTAAAGATAATTGGCCTTTTCACATCACACACACACACACACACAGGCGCGAATTAAGGGAAGACACGTCTTCAAAAATGCAGTTTGTGCAGTAACCTGTAACGCCGTCGACACGAGTGGTAAGGAGAGAGAGAGAGAGAGAGAGAGAGAGAAAGGGGAATAGAGAGATGGAGATCTAGAGCGCTGCATGGGCTGATGACACACCGGTTATTGATCAGCAAACATAGTCGGATCTCATCTACTTCTAGTGGGCAATTTCTCCGAAGGAAACATTTTGCTCCACATACCGCCTTTCCCATGCAGACAGACAGACGGGGGCTTAATAGTAAAGGTAGTTGCATGTCAAACGAGTGCTGGCGGTGGTGGTGGTGGTGGTGGTGTCAGTAGTAATAGTAGCTGCAGTAGTAGTGAAGTGGTGCAGTGAATGAGGCATAATAGTAGGCTCGACTGAAATTCCACTTCTTAAATCTTTTCCATTCATGACGTACTTATTCATCTATTCAAATTGTCAATTTGAATATTAGCATTGGCCACATCAAACTCATTTCATCTCAAACTGCACAATTCTCATTCACCCATTACGATTCATAGATGGAATATTTCCATTTCCAACTCATGGCATTCGATTCGGATGGCAGAAAGGCAAAACATTTTCACTCTTTCGTCGATTTAACAAATCGAGCGGAAATAGTTCAAGTTACTGCTTCTTTTTATTTCCCCTTTATGCAAATTTGGTATTATGTTTTTGGGTATTCTTTTTTTTACTATTTTCACTCCGCTTTATGACGTTTTTCGAGGTAGCTAACGGTTTTCTCACCTATCTCACCATTGGTTTCATTTTCGGATCCTTCTGAAATCTGCTTTCATGCGGAACCTTCTTCTCCTTTTAGCTCTCATTCATCACAGAGTGACTAGAAATTTGATTGACCTATGTGTACTCAACAGATTCCCTCGGATTCAGATCACTGTCTCATGGTGTCAACGGTTCCACATTTTTGGCAGGAACCCATTGTGTGTTTTCATCACCTTTGACTCACCCAAAATTGGCAGCGAATATCTCTCTGGGGTATTTGTTTAAAAAAAGCAGAAACCTAATGAAATTAGATATGATAAAAGAACCAGAGTTCAAAGGGTGGCATTTTGAAAATATAAGAGTAAATTTGTAGCACATTAGGTAATTTAATAAGCCTTGACTATTCTCCGAAACCTCTATGGCAGATTCTTCTAGTTGGTAAGTGTTTCGGAATAGAAGAAACAGACGTACACCGCGGAACACGTTTATTTAGTATGGAGTGCAGTGTAATGTGTGTAGCGTGCTGTATACTGTGCGTGAATGACGGGGAACTTAGTCGCTCTTTATGGTACTCTTTATGGTGTGATGACTCCATATAACTTGGGGCATTGATTGGTCGGGTATTTGTATACTGGAATTGACCAATGATTGATCGTATTGGCATAAGTCATTGATCGGTCGCGAGGCTTCTGCATTTGTCACGCTAAAGTTGTGTTCCCACAGATGGTACATTTTTGCAAAAAATATTCAACGATATCTGTAGGTAACATTACAGTGAAATAATACTTGGAAGAACATTAACTGCAGAGTAGTAGAACTCCGAGTTAAGTGATGCTTCTACTCTGCCAGTCCAAATAGCCCGAAGCACCTTTCATCTAATTCACATGAGCATCATTAAGGATATCCGTATATCACACTTGTTTGGCAAATAAGATTAGATTGAATTAATCAATAATGAACTATTGAAGAAAGAACAAAGTACTAATTACATAAAGGAATTCATGAATACTTCAATATGAAACGGTACCATAATTTACAATTTGGAAAGAGGAGAACGCTTCTGCAGAGCTGTGGTCATTCGGAAAATTTGTTCTTATTTTAGTCAGGCAAGTGTGATCACAACTTACAGAAGCTGGTTTTGTCAGTGTTATTTCCCTTTGTCGTTTGACTAATGAACTATTCACAATGCCTGGAGTTTCAGTAAAATTAAATTGTAATCCGGAAACGCTTGGGACAACCAACTCCCACGCAGATGCAATACTGCAGAGATAAATATTTGTGCTCACTTGATTCATTTCAAGAAAACTCCACTTCACTACTGGTTGATTACGAAAAGATTTGCGAGAAAATAAAGGCAAATCCTCTCTTCACCTATAATGCGAGTTTTTTATTAATTTTCGCAATCCTTCTAAAAGAATGATCGAGCCTACTAGGTGCTTTCCATTTTCATCAAGGTTGCAAAAATATCCAAAAATAATGTGTTTTGATTTCTTCCAGATTTTCCTTGCAAATCGTTCAATTTTCCTGCGTGATAATTAATCGTTACAAGGTCATCGATATAATGCTAATTCAGCATAACACTTCCGTCGAAGGTGGGTGAATATTCTCTCGATGAGATACTCAGTAATCAAGAAGTTCTACCTGCCACACATTTCTACTTTATTGTTCTCCTCTACTTTGTGTGGAGGAGAGGTGAGAAACGAAGCTGTAGGTGGTGAATAGTCGATCTGTGACTAGAAAGTTAACGACGTTATATTGAAACTCTTGATTTCTGCGTTTTATTTTGAATTGCAAGATCGAAAACACAAATGAAATAGGCTTAGTTATGCTACTCACTCTTTCATACTGGATATAAGATAGGAGATGGTAGGAAGGTGGATTCAGAGAATAAAATGTTCCGAAATTTGAGATTTTGCGCACTGGTTCGAGTTTGTACACCCTCTATTCTTCAGTGAATTCCAACTTGTGATAAAATACAGTCTTATTTTCTACACCCTGATTCCACTTGGATTTCTGTGCGAGACCTATGCAGTTGTGTGTCTTCAAATGCAAATATTCAGAATGATTGGTAGTTAAGTAAAACAAATGGCATTAAAGACTGCTTTTCATTGATTAGTTACTGGTGCTCCTGACCATGTGAATGATGTGAAAAGGGTTGAGGGAAAGTGGGCATGTTTGGACTTAACAGAATGAGGACAATGAGTACTTGACGATGAGGTGGGGTGGGTGGAATTGACGTTGCAATGGAGATGGATGAGTGCTCACTGTTGGTGTAATACGTATTGTGAGTAGTGATCAGTTGAGGTGTGTGTGTGCGTGTGTGTGTGTGTGTGTGTGTGTGTGTGTAGGAGGTTAATAGTTAAGGCAATATATAGGCGCCCTATGATGAGGGAAACTTTTCAATTCTTTTAAATACTGCTTCCTGTTTTGAACTTTTGGCCTTTATATTGGTATGCTTTGGCCAGAATAGCTTTGGAATAAATACGACTACAAGATAACGGACTGAATGTGTCATAATCATTGAATACCGTACTTACCTATACCTTTATTGCTCCAGTTGGACATAGTTATTTTTTACCAAAACGCCTGATTATGATAGTTGGTACAAAAGTTCATTAAGTTCTATATTAATTGAGCTGAAGTAATTTAGTTATAGCTACTATTCTACGAACTTCAGGTTGTAGTATCAGGATAGTTTACATGGAGTTTGTCAATTTCGTTTAAGATTTTCACCATTCTCACCGACTTGTAAAGACTATGAGTTGGAAACGAAAATATTCCATCTATGAAGCATAATGGGGAATGAGAATTGTGCAGTTTGAGATGAACTGAGGTTGATGTCGCCAATGCTAATATTCAAATTGACAATTTGAATAGATGAATAAGTACGTCATGAATGCAAAAGATTTAATAAAACACCTCAAGAAACCTGTCAAATCAACTTCTGGGTTCATGGCAAATTTGACTAATTATGTAAAGTCAATGTTGCACAAGGTTAGTTGAAGCAATCGTAGGTGTGTTTATATGACGGTACAGATATAGCCAGGTCGGTCACACCCTCTTAATTGAAAATCATGATTGCTCATGTAGTTGTCGAAATTATTGACCGACTGACTAATATGAGCCTTTCAACCAATGGAACTCGAAGAAAGCAAAGTGATGCATTTTTCTTAATTCTATGCAAGGAGTTGATTGCGTTCTCTTAGAAACTGGTTTCTTAATATGCCCTTGTAGCAAGGCACTTGCCATATATCTTGTATATTTTCTATGATGTTGAGAGATGGAAGCCACTACTGCTGGAGGTTTGTTTGGATAATCGTCAATGTGCCTACTTTTTCAAAGACATTTGTAGATTCTCTTCGATACGTTGGATAATTTAAGGTGAACAATTCGTGTGAACACTGTTACGTTTCTCGTCAGCCACTTTATCTGTACCCCTCCATTTGACAATCATTGCCTTGCCAACACTGCTAGTAAAAACAAGTGTCTGCGAATATTTTGTGGTGAAGCTTTCATTTGAAGTTACAAACGATTTGCATCTTAAATAAGCGTAATGTTCCATTTGACATTTCTTATCTCTAGCATGGCTTCCACTTTCATTCGCGACCTAAAAAATATGACACCATTAAATGCAATTAGCAAATAACAAATTAACTCCACCCTAAAAATATGCAAATTATAACCATAAAATATTATTTTAAAAACTACCAAGCTATATTCAACTTCTTCAGTGTAGCGTATAAAAATACAAAGAGATTGTGAGAGTCGAAACAGAGAGCAGCTGTTCGCTATGCACCTCTAATGCAAGCCGCACAATTACCTTATAACTAACTGTTTGCATATAATTATTTGGATTCATATCCATATCCCTGGAGGTGAAATAGTGCATGTGCTTTAGTATTGAAGAGTGGTGTGTTATGGGGCTCAGTTGTGAAGGAACGTTGGAACCCCAACACCGTTGTAAACCACAATGTTTGAATGATGGTAGCGCTAGCGGCTCACTCTAATGCTAATGTATAAAGTAGGAAATCTTGTATAAAACAACTCTTCAAATAAAAGTTCACTTATGCCCCACAAATTAAAATGTGAACGCACTGAACCATTAGAAGTGCCAATTCACTCCACTCCAAAAATATTCAATTTAACAATCTTAAATCATAATTATAAAATTATAATAAAAAATTATCATACTACATACTAGATTGCTTAAAAGTCAAACTATGGAATGAGGTTGTCAATTAGGTCCAGTATGACTTTTACAAGATTAAAATTGGCAGTTGAAAGGATTATGAATTGAGTGCATTATCCCATACACAATTTTCTCTCATATTGTTATTTTCACACACAATAAGGCATAAGTAAGTTAGAGAAGCAGCAATTCCATTTCATGGTACTATATTTCTTTAGATCATGAATTAAAATAGCACCACAACAGAAAATTCCATGGGGAATAAAGCACTCAAAGTCGTAATCGTTTTTTTTATTGTCAGTTTTAATCTGGTAAACAGCCAAACTGGACCTAATCGACAGTCGTATGGCTGCAACGGCCTGCGAAAGTGAAGAGCACTGCATAGGCTGGGGGCACACGGCATTATGAGCAAGACTATGTAGAAGGGCGGAAATTTGTTCTGCTCAGAATACATACAAAATACCAGACTGCTCAAAAGTCTAATTATGGAATTGCCTTCATTGAAAACTCTAATGTAATATAAAGAACGTTCCAAAAGATTGTAAGAATTCTTATCACCGTGAATGTACGATTCCAATCGGTATATTTTTGATCCTTCTGATTTTTAATCTAAAAAACCATGACGCCATGAAATGCAATTAGCAAATAGCAACTTAACCCCACCCTAAAAATATGCAACTTAAAGAATCTCTAAGTAAAATGATAAAATTGTAAACAAAATTACTATGCAACATACTAGACTACTACCTTGTTAATTAGTACCATTATCGCGTTGAAAAGGTTACACAAGATTGTTAAAATTTTTATCACAGTTAGCGCAATATTCCATTTGGAATATCTTTCATCTTCTTGATTTTCGATAATTATCTAAAAAACATATGACACCATGAAATGCGATTAGCAAATAACAAATTAACTCCACCCTAAAAATATGCCATTTAAAGTATCTCAAATTATAACCATAAAAATATTATTTTAAAAAATACCAAGCTATATTCAACTTCTTCAGTGTGGCGTATCAAAATAGAAAGACATTGTGAGAGTCGAAACAGAGAGCAGCTGTTCGCTATGCACCTCTAATGCAAGCCGCACAATTACCTTATAACTAATAGTGTTACGTTACTAATAGTGTATACATATTATTTTCTTTTGCCAACATTTTGATATTTAAAACAGCACATTTGAAAGTACACAAAGGTATAGTGAAACATTCGCGTGTGTTAAACTAAGCACTTTACAACTCATCAATGTCTGAAAAATATATATTAAGCAAGAATATAAAGTTTCATGAAATCTTGAACTTGTCGAGCAAAATAGAACTACTTCCAACCTATTCTTGTCACGTGATGTGATGTACAATGCTGTGATGTTAAAAGCACTAACTCACCACCTTCTCTATATTCTCCATACGATTCAATTGTATTACTTAATCAAAACAATCATATTTTGCCATTAATTGTAAATGTCAATGCTTTATTTATCATTATTTTGTATTTGTTCAGAGGTATTCTTATTGCCTGTCTATTCAAAGCCCTTAACGTCTGATTATGATAGTTAATACAAAGTTGATTCAGTTCTATATTAATTGTGCTGAAATAATGTAGTTATAGCTGCTACTGTTCTACAAACTTCTGGTTGTAATATCAGGAAAGTTAGCATAGTATTTGCCAATTTCGTTTACGTTTTCCACCACTTCCACCGACTCCGACTTCTAAAGACCATGAATTGGAAACGGAAATAAGCCATTCATGAAGCATAATGGAGAATGCGAATTGTGCAGTTTGTGATGAACTGAGGTTGATGTGGCCAATGGTACTATTAAATTTGACAATGTGAGTAGATGAATAAGTACTAATACTACTCACACCACCACCACCGCCAACACTCTTTTGGCATGCGAAAACTGTTACCTTTAAGCTTTCTGTCTGTCTTCATGGGAAAGGTGGCATGTAGAGCAAAATGCTGCCTCGGAGAAATTGCTCATTAGAAGTAGATGAGATCCGACTGTGTTTGTTAAGGAGGTGGCAAGTAGGAGTGGGAATGGGAGTGATAAGTACTTTTTTTTTCATATTGAATACCATAGCCATATTAGACAAATTTTATACCGACTTTATTATGTCTAATATGGCCTTAATTAAAAGGCACAATTCTTTTAGTGCTTTAAGTAGCACTAAAAGAATGTGTGCCGCCGTAAGTAAACTTTGGGCGTCAGTATTGAACGCCATCTAAAAAATATAATGCAATGAAATGCATATGCTATCAAGGAGGCATAAGCAAGTTAGGAGAGCAATGCATTTTTACGAATCTCAAAGTATAATCATAAAAATATTATTTAAGAAAATACGAAGCTGCGTACATGTTATTTCCGGCAAAATATTGAATAACTGATATGTTATCAAAGTGAACTCGAAAGCTTGAAAATAAAACACTCAAATTATAAAATCATCGAAGATTTACATGGTATTGTGCGATAAGTTCATTCAAATATCCACTTTTAATACCCCATCTCAAAAATATGCAATTTAAGGAATATCAAATTAAGGTCATACAATTGTATAACAAAATAAAACGCCATAGTGGATAAAATCTAGTATGTGGTTCACAAGTTCCCAAATGGAGCTTAGGATGCTTAAGATGAGTACAATTATTCTCCATCTGGAGTAGTGAAGTGGTGCAGTGAATGAGGCATAATAGTAGGCTAGACTGAAATTCCACTTCTTAAATCTTTCCCACTCATGATGTACTTATTCATCTATTCAAATTGTCAATGTGAATATTAGCATTGGCGAGATCAACCTCAGTTCATCTCAAACTGCACAATTCTCCTTCCCCCAGTATACTTCATAGATGGAATATTTTCGTTCCCAACTCATGGTTTTTAGAAGTCGGTGGGAATGGTGAAAAACTTGAACGAAATCGACAAACGCCGTGTAAACTATCCTGATACTACAACCTGAAGTTTGTAGAACAATAGCAGCTATAACTACATTATTTCAGCACAATTATTGTAGAACTTAATGAACTTTTGTACCAACTATCATAATCAGGCGTTTTGGTAAAAAATAACCATGTCCAACTGGAGCAATAAAGGTATAGGTAGGTAGGGTATTCAACGATCACAACACATCCTGTCCGTCATCTTTTAGCCATATTTATTCCATAGCTATTCTGGCCAAAGCGTACCACTATAAGGGCGAAAATTTCAGAAAAGATAGTATTATTTAAAAGTCGGGAAGGCAAATGGTCCCCTAGAGTATTTCATCACCGTTTCCCTCATCATAAGACGCCTATATATTGCCTTATCTATTAGCTTTCTTCACACACACACACACACACACACACCTCAACTGATCACTACTCACAATACGTATTACACCAATAGTGAGCACTCATCCATCTCCATTGCAACGTCGATTCCACCCACCCCACCTCATCGTCAAGTACTCATTGTCCTCATTCTGTTAAGTCCAAACATGCCCACTTTCCCTCAACCCTTTTCACATCATTCACATGGTCAGGAGCACCAGTAACTAATCAATGAAAAGCAGTCTTTAATGCCATTTGTTTTACTTAACTACCAATCATTCTGAATATTTGCATTTGAAGACACACAACTGCATAGGTCTCGCACAGAAATCCAAGTGGAATCAGGGTGTAGAAAATAAGACTGTATTTTATCACAAGTTGGAACAACTTCGGTTGGATACCTTTTTCTAAGAGATATACTCAATATTAGGCGATCGTGGTCGTGTGGGTTGAAAAAGATGATCTGACTCTAACCGAATTCACTGAGGAATAGAGAGTGTATAAACTCGAACCAGTGCACGACATCTCAAATTTCCGAACATTTTATTCTCTAAATCCACCTTCCTACCATCTCCTATCTTATATTTAATATGACAGAGTGAGTACCATGACTAAGTCTATTTTATTTGTGTTTTCAATCTTGCAATTTAAAATAAAACACTGAAATCAAGTGTTTCAATATAACGTCATTCACTTTCTAGTCACAGATCGACTATTCACCACCTACAGCTTCGTTTCTCACCTCTCCTCCCCACTGCACAACAGCGCCATACGCACATTTCAGTTTGTAGAAATGTGTGCTGCCATTTAGTAGGCTGGCAGTGATTAGGCTGCCATTTTCGGCAAGGAAGCATGTCCTGTAAGCTGGTGGAGCAACACAATTTGGATTTAGACACGAACACTCAAGGCTGATGGTAGATAGTATCGCACTCATTAGAGTGTGAGCGAAAGTAGAGGACATTATTTTGTATAGAAATTAAGGAAAAGAGATTTCCTACAATTTTGAACAACGATCATAGGAAAGATTTGTGTAGGTGTTTTATGGCGAAACCGCTTTTCAAATCTACAAGGTGCACTTATACGTATAGCATTAATAATTGAATGGCAAATTGGTGGAAATGGCTCCAAAGGGTAGAAAAAATGTATATTTTTCAAACCAATGCAAATTAGTAAATTTCACATAAATTTCAGTAAATCTTTAATTGGTACAGTCCTCATGGAGTAGAAATTGGTGATTCCCGACAAATTTGATATCAGGAATTTGGCTCCAAAGTACAAATATCGATTTAAATATCCCACGTTAATGAAACCAATTAGACAGGATTCGATTGGTGTAGGCTTCAAGCACTTCATCAATGAGTTTTTAAGTACTACTGAGTTCAATAGTACACAGATATACTCTATACTCTACCATGTACCTGTAAGTTTCGGTTGCATTGTGAAGTTAATATTTCAAAATGCCCACCACTTGGAGTCAACTAAAAAGTGCGGGTATGCCAGAAGCGCTAATCATTCACCCCAGTATGCCCAGTAAATTGAGGACGAACTTCACACTGGAAGAGCCAAACTTTCTAGCTAAAGATGGTGAGGATATGCTTATGGTATGTGGTAACAATTTGTCATAAATATGATTGGTCAATTTTACTTTATCAGCGATATATATAGTTCATCGATTTCAATTTAATATCCTGAATGGCTATGAGTTCCGGCATAATCCCATCAAAGTTCCACATTTCTCATTTTCGAAGGTAAACTTATAAAAACTACACATCAAATGAAAATAACATTGAGAATATTGCAAAGTGCTTTTATATGCTAAGGGTTCATATGCCACCTTTGAGGTAAAATGGAAACCTACAAGACTGGCAATATATTTCAGGAAATATCTAACAATATACAGAACCCCAGATAACGTCAGGTTTTGATGGTTCTGAGTGAAAACAGATAATGTAACAGTTGCATTTTTGTGACAACTAATTGAATAAAAAATGCATAAAAACTATTTTAAATCACATAAGAAGAACATTTCTATTTTTGAACTTTAACTTCTCCGGGCATACAGCTTTAAGTGATCAATTAATGTGTACAATTTGAACCAATTTATATATTGATCAATCACTCAATGATATGAAGCACTCTTTGAGTTTGGAAATAAATAAGACATTTTTAATTGATTGAGGACATCTGTACACTGGTCTGTTTCGCGTAAAAGTGGTTATCTAAGCCCACTCCAAAGACTTCCAAATGTAGAAATCTAAATATCGTCAACTGGTGCTGAAATTCCCTAATGCATATAGCAATTTTTTCCCATGCCATCGCATCCAGTCATTGCAACCATTTCTGATCTTTTAATAATTGATCAAAGATAACTTGCAATTATGCCTATGTGACAACATTGTGTGCTCCACAACGTATAGTATCATCCGCCCTTCAATTATTGCAGTCTTAGCACACACACTAATGCCCACAAAAATATTAAATTTGAATATTAGTTGTGCCTATGGATACGGTGTCGATTACTCGAGTTGCTGGCTATTCCTGGTTGACGTTTTGTACATCATTGGTTGCTAACTGTCTAATTTTTATTGAAGAAATTAACTAAGCAATTGTTACAGTAATTGTTTAATTATAGGGGATGTTGGTTGAATTGTGACGAATCACAGTATCGCTGTGTGGGAAAATTTGGAATTCAAGGTTCTCCTATTTCATTGAGAAGCTGGAAGGCTTGGAAGCAAGTAACAGATTGTCATGGATCAGGTAATGTTGCCATGTTATGAGTCTTCTCAGTAGAAACTGGTGTTTAGGACTTCCGTGTTGGGAGACTGATATGAACAGATTTTGTTGGTTTGCTGCAGTAAGTTTTGCCGTTTTTCTCCCTTGCCCTAATTACATCTCTTGATAGAATTAGTAAGATGTTCTGGAAGAGCGCTGGGCATATCTCTATCTGTATTGGGAGAGTCTCGTGTGTTAGTCCTAAACAGCTCGGTAACGATATCCTGCACTGGGCTGGGCGTCACTAAGGCTTTTTGGCCATTAGGCTCTTGTCATTTGATGGTGAAAAGAGAAGAGGGGTGTGTGGAAAAGGGGCTTGGCAGAGCGTTGGGAGGTGAGTTCAGAACGGCAAAATTGTTGGCTACTATCTGATTTCCTGGAGATCTCTATAATCAAGATCCCATCAAGACGAACAGAAAAGGTCAAGATAAATGATAATCATCTAGTAATAAGTGAATAATTTCAATTAAAACTTCAATTTTTTTAAAAGTAGCGCATGCATACAAACACAAAGGGTAAATAAAACACAAAGATTTTATTGTAAGAAAAAAATTCCCCACAAAAATAACTCAAATGACAGTAAAATACACTGGAACTAGCATACCTTAATTAGGAAATGAGATACGCATAAAAGACATAACGGGTGCTTGAAAATAGGTGAATGCAGATGTGGAAGGGAGTTGGGGGTGGTGTATTTACAAGAATACCTTGATAAATGTCCACTTATAACAGGATTGGAAATGCTACAATTTGATAATAAGGGGATAACGTCGAAGAAGTAGATATATGTTACACAATTCTTGAACAAATCTGCACAGAAAACCTCATTATGAGGGTATAACGAGACCAAAGAGAGAGAATATCACTAAAAAGTTATTTAACTTGATTTAAAAAGAGCACCAAGACGTCGAGTAAGAGCTGAATCACGACTTTTTTGAGACGGAGTAAGAACATCAGCACTGGCTTCTAATTTAATTATAACATCAGCTAGAGCTCTGAAGTGGACATCAGCGAAAGTGGACGAATTTGTACATTCATTCCTCCTAACTTGAAATTCAGGAGAGTTGGAATCAAACAGTCCTTCACTACTCCAGATGGAGAATAATTGTACTCATCTTAAGCATCCTAAGCTCCATTTGGGAACTTGTGAACCACATACTAGATTTTATCCACTATGGCGTTTTATTTTGTTATACAATTGTATGACCTTAATTTGATATTCCTTAAATTGCATATTTTTGAGATGGGGTATTAAAAGTGGATATTTGAATGAACTTATCGCACAATACCATGTAAATCTTCGATGATTTGATAATTTGAGTGTTTTATTTTCAAGCTTTCGAGTTCACTTTGATAACATATCAGTTATTCAATATTTTGCCGGAAATAACATGTACGCAGCTTCGTATTTTCTTAAATAATATTTTTATGATTATACTTTGAGATTCGTAAAAATGCATTGCTCTCCTAACTTGCTTATGCCTCCTTGATAGCATATGCATTTCATTGCATTATATTTTTTAGATGGCGTTCAATACTGACGCCCAAAGTTTACTTACGGCGGCACACATTCTTTTAGTGCTACTTAAAGCACTAAAAGAATTGTGCCTTTTAATTAAGGCCATATTAGACATAATAAAGTCGGTATAAAATTTGTCTAATATGGCTATGGTATTCAATATGAAAAAAAAAGTACTTATCACTCCCATTCCCACTCCTACTTGCCACCTCCTTAACAAACACAGTCGGATCTCATCTACTTCTAATGAGCAATTTCTCCGAGGCAGCATTTTGCTCTACATGCCACCTTTCCCATGAAGACAGACAGAAAGCTTAAAGGTAACAGTTTTCGCATGCCAAAAGAGTGTTGGCGGTGGTGGTGGTGTGAGTAGTATTAGTACTTATTCATCTACTCACATTGTCAAATTTAATAGTACCATTGGCCACATCAACCTCAGTTCATCACAAACTGCACAATTCGCATTCTCCATTATGCTTCATGAATGGCTTATTTCCGTTTCCAATTCATGGTCTTTAGAAGTCGGAGTCGGTGGAAGTGGTGGAAAACGTAAACGAAATTGGCAAATACTATGCTAACTTTCCTGATATTACAACCAGAAGTTTGTAGAACAGTAGCAGCTATAACTACATTATTTCAGCACAATTAATATAGAACTGAATCAACTTTGTATTAACTATCATAATCAGACGTTAAGGGCTTTGAATAGACAGGCAATAAGAATACCTCTGAACAAATACAAAATAATGATAAATAAAGCATTGACATTTACAATTAATGGCAAAATATGATTGTTTTGATTAAGTAATACAATTGAATCGTATGGAGATTATAGAGAAGGTGGTGAGTTAGTGCTTTTAACATCACAGCATTGTACATCACATCACGTGACAAGAATAGGTTGGAAGTAGTTCTATTTTGCTCGACAAGTTCAAGATTTCATGAAACTTTATATTCTTGCTTAATATATATTTTTCAGACATTGATGAGTTGTAAAGTGCTTAGTTTAACACACGCGAATGTTTCACTATACCTTTGTGTACTTTCAAATGTGCTGTTTTAAATATCAAAATGTTGGCAAAAGAAAATAATATGTATACACTATTAGTAACGTAACACTATTAGTTATAAGGTAATTGTGCGGCTTGCATTAGAGGTGCATAGCGAACAGCTGCTCTCTGTTTCGACTCTCACAATCTCTTTGTATTTTGATACGCCACACTGAAGAAGTTGAATTAGCTTGGTATTTTTTAAAATAATATTTTTATGGTTATAATTTGAGATACTTTAAATGGCATATTTTTAGGGTGGAGTTAATTTGTTATTTGCTAATCGCATTTCATGGTGTCATATGTTTTTTAGATAATTATCGAAAATCAAGAAGATGAAAGATATTCCAAATGGAATATTGCGCTAACTGTGATAAAAATTTTAACAATCTTGTGTAACCTTTTCAACGCGATAATGGTACTAATTAACAAGGTAGTAGTCTAGTATGACCGACCTGGCTATACCTGTACCGTCATATAAACACACCTACGATTGCTTCAGCTAACCTTGTGCAACATTGACTTTACAGAATTATTCACATTTGCCATGAGCCCAGGAGTTGATTTGACAGGTTTCTTGAGGTGTTTTTCATCGAAAGACATTGATTTTGCGGTCTTCATTAGCAGTCGAGATGAAGGAGAATGGGCTAGTCCCTGAACCACTTTCTTGGAAGCGTTCGACTTCTTATTTGACTCTCCTCCTCCTTGTCGGCACTTCTTTCTCCCTGATGGTGCAGGTCTGTTCTCCAAATCGTGAGTGAGTTTCGTCACAGTGATGAGTTGAGAAAAATTGGAGCCACCTTAAAGTAGCCATCGAAAGTCACCTTTCTCTCTCTCATCTCATCTTGAATATTCGTTTTGCTTTTTTTTCAATACCACTGCAATATTAGACAAATTGTATACCAACTTTATTATGTCTAATATGGCCTTAATTAAAAGGCCCAATCCTTTTAATGCTTCAAGTAGCACTAAAAGAATTTGTGCTGCCGTAAGTAAATTTTGTGTTTTAATATTGAACATCATCTAAAAAACATGATACAATGAAATGCATATGCTATCAAGGAGGCATAAGCAAGTTAGGAGAGCAATGCATTTTTACGAATCTCAAAGTATAATCATAAAAATATTATTTAAGAAAATACGAAGCTGCGTACATGTTATTTCCGGCAAAATATTGAATAACTGATATGTTATCAAAGTGAACTCGAAAGCTTGAAAATAAAACACTCAAATTATCAAATCATCGAAGATTTACATGGTATTGTGCGATAAGTTCATTCAAATATCCACTTTTAATACCCCATCTCAAAAATATGCAATTTAAGGAATATCAAATTAAGGTCATACAATTGTATAACAAAATAAAACGCCATAGTGGATAAAATCTAGTATGTGGTTCACAAGTTCCCAAATGGAGCTTAGGATGCTTAAGATGAGTACAATTATTCTCCATCTGGAGTAGTGAAGTGGTGCAGTGAATGAGGCATAATAGTAGGCTAGACTGAAATTCCACTTCTTAAATCTTTCCCACTCATGACGTACTTATTCATCTATTCAAATTGTCAATGTGAATATTAGCATTGGCGAGATCAACCTCAGTTCATCTCAAACTGCACAATTCTCCTTCCCCCAGTATACTTCATAGATGGAATATTTTCCTTTCCAACTCATGGTCTTTAGAAGTCGGTCGGAATGGTGAAAAAATTTAACGAAAGTGACCAATGCCGTGTAAACTATCCTGATAATTCAACCTGAAGTTTGTAAAACAGTAGCAGCTATAACTACATTAATAAAGCACAATTAATGTAAAATTGAATGAACTTTGTACCAACTATCATAATCAGACGTTTTGGTTAAAATAATCATGTCCAACTGGAACAATAAAGGTATAGGTAGGTAGGGTATTCAACGATCACAATTAATTAATTAATGTGTATAATTTGAACTAATTTATATATTGATCCATCACTCAATGATTTGAAGCCCTCCTCGAGTTTGAAAATAAATAAGACATTTTTAATTGATTTAAGACATCTGTACATTGGTCTGTTTTGGGTAAAAGTGGTTATCTAAACCCATCCCAATGACTTCCAAATTTAGAAGTCTAAATATCGTCAACTGGTGCAAAAATTTCCTCATGAAAAAGCATTTTTTTTCCCAAACCATCGCCTACGTTTAATGTAACCATTTCTGATCTTTCAATAACTGATCAAGGATAACTTGCAATTATGCCTATTTGTTCAACACAATACCATTCGAGTTTCACTTCCATTTATGCACAAGTGTTTTCCATAATATGGATTTTGCTCTGTGTTGAGTTATTGGCTTCTATGCTGAATTGCTATATGAGTGAGATCTTCAGTTGGGTTCGGTCTGTGTTATTAGCATTGGCACATTTTGCTCTGCATTAGTGCTCACAACATAGCCAATTTAACTTATTATAATATTATGTTATGTAATTAGGGCCAAGCATATCTACATATCCAACTTAAACAAAGTCTCCGTATTGATAAGTTATGGAGTATCAGGTAGTAATTATCAGTAATCACAAATGACCCATGATTTACTGACGCAATTAAAGCATCTTACGTTAATTTCTGATGGTCTTTGTCATTAACTTTGCTTTTAAATGAGTTCAAATACAATGACGCACAGTTTGAGACTTTTGCACAAAGTGGAAATGTTAGCATGCAGAATGACGATCTTTAATGTCATTTACATTTTACATAATGAAATCGCTACCGATATCTTCAAGGTGAGACTAGACGGCGTTGGTTGATTTGGCAATTGCTTGCAGAATATCTTTCCTAAGTTAGTAAGAATGATTAAGAGACAGAAATAAAAATTACCTTGGGTACGGTTTGCATTCTTTGTAAAATTGATTGCATCGAATATGACTTAAAAATATTTGACTATTCTGTTAAATGTGGTCGTTTCAATTCACTTCACTATCATGGCATATATTCTGTCAACAAATTCTTAGTCCACTTGCAAGTCACTGCCACAGATCTATTCAGAAGCATACAAATCGATTTGTTATGGGTACATTTTATGTGTGGCATGAATTTGAACGCTTCAATATATACCCATGTTCTATCATTTCGAATTTCAATGAATTTAAGGTAAATGTCGCTTGCCCAAATGCAACTTACCACCACATCTTCCCATTAAGCGATAATTTGAATTGCTTAGGCTATTCACCCAGGGCAAATATGTTGCCGATGTGATAAAAATAACTGCATGCGCTAATACTTATGAATCAGGTTATTCTGAAAGATCTAAAATTAGTTGATATAGGACATACAAGATTACGCATCTCTGCTATTGACAGCATTTCTCTGTGACAGTTGCGTAAAAAAACAAGTTTCATGACCCTTGGCACATACAATGTAAACACTTTCTACAAAGAACTTGCTGTTATAAATCTTGTTTTTAGGTGGGAAAATTACTAGCATTAAGATAAGAGTTTCACCTCTTACCCATGAATTTACTGTTTTAAATTCACAAATTTAGATTAGTGGAAGTAACGCATCAGAAAATTATTGATCGCAGACATGAATAAATTTAATTATTACGGAGTTATTGCGCTTCATACATGCTCGTCTCCAAGTCAACATTCAAGGGCTTTTTTTGATAAAACAATTACTTTCTCCACTTTACTTTCTCACTGATTCACTTTCTCCTATCGTAAATTGCTTAAATCAATTTTGATAATTGTCTTGTGTCTGGAATTTTATGGAGAAAATCACGCTCTCCTTCACTGTCACGCTAGTCACTTAGATGTCAAAAGTTTATTTAACCCTTTAGCGTCCTGCAGGACCGTAGGGTCCTCCTTTAAAATAAGCTCCATTGGTACTAGGCTCGTAACAGAGAAGGCGCTATTGCCATTTGAAACACGTTCAATGCGTCTATAGTCTGCACCTGATATCACCGAAACTCATCACGTTGGCGCCATCAGTCTGCCATGAGACATGCGTGAGTGCGGTTGGGCGCATTTTCCAATAAAAGTAATTTTGGCGTAGGATGTTAAGAAGCAAAAATTGCAAATTCAATCACAGCCTAAAAAAATATGACACCATGAAATGCGATTAGCAAATAGCAAATTGACCCACCCCAAAAATATGCTATTTAAAGTATCTCAAATTATAATCATAAAAATATTATTTAAATATACCAACCTATATGCTACTTTTTCCGGAAAAAGTGTTAAATAAATGATATAATTTCAAATTGAATTCAAAAGCTTGAAAATAAATCACTCAAAATTAGCAAATCATCGAATATTTACGTTGTCTTGTGTGAGTAAGTTCTTTCTAACTATTTACTTTTAATTTTGAAATCGATAAGGCTTCAACGAAAGTTGTATTTCGATGACGAGGTGTTTCATGAAATGTTTTTCTACAACGGATTTTCGAGAGGTCTAACGTGTTGTGTGCGCAATCCGATCAGTTCATTAGTTATGTTTGGCTTTTGTGAAGGTTGCTTTGAGCTAATTTTGCCATCAGTGAGCGACTTCACTTTTGGAAATCCTTATAGTCAATTACTTCGAAATTTACTAATAGAAAATAGAATATTATAATGGCGACAAATTTACTAGACGAACGTAAGAAAATAATTCCAAAATGTCCAGTTGAATCTACTTTCTGAGAGATATATTTAATAAATTCAAACTTTTAAACAAATTACATTCACATGCGTTAGTTCTGTGCACAAAATGGATGAAAATATTCGCTCTCCGTCCATTCCGCTCAAACGTATTTCTATATCTGGGTATTTAGAAATCGTCGCCGAATACAGCCGCACTCAGCCACCCTGTCCACTGTCACTTTTGTGTGACTCCAGGTGGTGGGCCTCTTGAAATATTAACTTCACAATGCAACTAACATTTCCACGTACATGGTAGAGCATAGAGTATATCCGTGCACTTCTAAACTCAATAGTACCTAAAAACTCATTGATGAAGTGCTTGAAGCCTACGTCACTCGAATCCTGTCTAATTGATATCATTAACGTGCGATATTTAAATCGATATTTGTACTCTGGAGCCATTACGAGTGGACTCAAAATCCTGATATCGAATTTGTCAGGAGTCACCAATTATCTGCTCCATGAAGACTGTACGAATTAAGGAATTACTGGAATTTATGTAAAATGTAATAATTTGCACTGGGTTAATACTCCTTTGCTAACACCGTATAAGAGTTAGTCTAAAGTTGGAAAATGAAGACTGTTCTGTGATTGTGCAAGAATAAAACTCACGAATTCTCTGCCAGAAACAATTTTTATTGATAATTTTAGCCTTGCCACTACCAATATATATGCATATATGCGTTGTATAAAAATGAATTAAAGATAATTGGCCTTTTCACATCACACACACACACACACACAGGCGCGAATTAAGGGAAGACACGTCTTCAAAAATGCAGTTTGTGCAGTAACCTGTAACGCCGTCGACACGAGTGGTAAGGAGAGAGAGAGAGAGAGAGAGAGAGAGAGAGAGAAAGGGGAATAGAGAGATGGAGATCTAGAGCGCTGCATGGGCTGATGACACACCGGTTATTGATCAGCAAACATAGTCGGATCTCATCTACTTCTAGTGGGCAATTTCTCCGAAGGAAACATTTTGCTCCACATACCGCCTTTCCCATGCAGACAGACAGACGGGGGCTTAATAGTAAAGGTAGTTGCATGTCAAACGAGTGCTGGCGGTGGTGGTGGTGGTGGTGGTGTCAGTAGTAATAGTAGCTGCAGTAGTAGTGAAGTGGTGCAGTGAATGAGGCATAATAGTAGGCTCGACTGAAATTCCACTTCTTAAATCTTTTCCATTCATGATGTACTTATTCATCTATTCAAATTGTCAATTTGAATATTAGCATTGGCCACATCAAACTCAGTTCATCTCAAACTGCACAATTCTCATTCACCCATTACGATTCATAGATGGAATATTTCCATTTCCAACTCATGGCATTAGATTCGGATGGCAGAAAGGCAAAACATTTTCACTCTTTCGTCGATTTAACAAATCGAGCGAAAATAGTTCAAGTTACTGCTTCTTTTTATTTCCCCTTTATGCAAATTTGGTATTATGTTTTTGGGTATTCTTTTTCTTACTATTTTCACTCCGCTTTATGACGTTTTTCGAGGTAGCTAACGGTTTTCTCACCTATCTCACCATTGGTTTCATTTTCGGATCCTTCTGAAATCTGCTTTCATGCGGAACCTTCTTCTCCTTTTAGCTCTCATTCATCACAGAGTGACTAGAAATTTGATTGACCTATGTGTACTCAACAGATTCCCTCGGATTCAGATCACTGTCTCATGGTGTCAACGGTTCCACATTTTTGGCAGGAACCCATTGTGTGTTTTCATCACCTTTGACTCACCCAAAATTGGCAGCGAATATCTCTCTGGGGTATTTGTTTAAAAAAAGCAGAAACCTAATGAAATTAGATATGATAAAAGAACCAGAGTTCAAAGGGTGGCATTTTGAAAATATAAGAGTAAATTTGTAGCACATTAGGTAATTTAATAAGCCTTGACTATTCTCCGAAACCTCTATGGCAGATTCTTCTAGTTGGTAAGTGTTTCGGAATAGAAGAAACAGACGTACACCGCGGAACACGTTTATTTAGTATGGAGTGCAGTGTAATGTGTGTAGCGTGCTGTATACTGTGCGTGAATGACGGGGAACTTAGTCGCTCTTTATGGTACTCTTTATGGTGTGATGACTCCATATAACTTGGGGCATTGATTGGTCGGGTATTTGTATACTGGAATTGACCAATGATTGATCGTATTGGCATAAGTCATTGATCGGTCGCGAGGCTTCTGCATTTGTCACGCTAAAGTTGTGTTCCCACAGATGGTACATTTTTGCAAAAAATATTCAACGATATCTGTAGGTAACATTACAGTGAAATAATACTTGGAAGAACATTAACTGCAGAGTAGTAGAACTCCGAGTTAAGTGATGCTTCTACTCTGCCAGTCCAAATAGCCCGAAGCACCTTTCATCTAATTCACATGAGCATCATTAAGGATATCCGTATATCACACTTGTTTGGCAAATAAGATTAGATTGAATTAATCAATAATGAACTATTGAAGAAAGAACAAAGTACTAATTACATAAAGGAATTCATGAATACTTCAATATGAAACGGTACCATAATTTACAATTTGGAAAGAGGAGAACGCTTCTGCAGAGCTGTGGTCATTCGGAAAATTTGTTCTTATTTTAGTCAGGCAAGTGTGATCACAACTTACAGAAGCTGGTTTTGTCAGTGTTATTTCCCTTTGTCGTTTGACTAATGAACTATTCACAATGCCTGGAGTTTCAGTAAAATTAAATTGTAATCCGGAAACGCTTGGGACAACCAACTCCCACGCAGATGCAATACTGCAGAGATAAATATTTGTGCTCACTTGATTCATTTCAAGAAAACTCCACTTCACTACTGGTTGATTACGAAAAGATTTGCGAGAAAATAAAGGCAAATCCTCTCTTCACCTATAATGCGAGTTTTTTATTAATTTTCGCAATCCTTCTAAAAGAATGATCGAGCCTACTAGGTGCTTTCCATTTTCATCAAGGTTGCAAAAATATCCAAAAATAATGTGTTTTGATTTCTTCCAGATTTTCCTTGCAAATCGTTCAATTTTCCTGCGTGATAATTAATCGTTACAAGGTCATCGATATAATGCTAATTCAGCATAACACTTCCGTCGAAGGTGGGTGAATATTCTCTCGATGAGATACTCAGTAATCAAGAAGTTCTACCTGCCACACATTTCTACTTTATTGTTCTCCTCTACTTTGTGTGGAGGAGAGGTGAGAAACGAAGCTGTAGGTGGTGAATAGTCGATCTGTGACTAGAAAGTTAACGACGTTATATTGAAACTCTTGATTTCTGCGTTTTATTTTGAATTGCAAGATCGAAAACACAAATGAAATAGGCTTAGTTATGCTACTCACTCTTTCATATTGGATATAAGATAGGAGATGGTAGGAAGGTGGATTCAGAGAATAAAATGTTCCGAAATTTGAGATTTTGCGCACTGGTTCGAGTTTGTACACCCTCTATTCTTCAGTGAATTCCAACTTGTGATAAAATACAGTCTTATTTTCTACACCCTGATTCCACTTGGATTTCTGTGCGAGACCTATGCAGTTGTGTGTCTTCAAATGCAAATATTCAGAATGATTGGTAGTTAAGTAAAACAAATGGCATTAAAGACTGCTTTTCATTGATTAGTTACTGGTGCTCCTGACCATGTGAATGATGTGAAAAGGGTTGAGGGAAAGTGGGCATGTTTGGACTTAACAGAATGAGGACAATGAGTACTTGACGATGAGGTGGGGTGGGTGGAATTGACGTTGCAATGGAGATGGATGAGTGCTCACTGTTGGTGTAATACGTATTGTGAGTAGTGATCAGTTGAGGTGTGTGTGTGCGTGTGTGTGTGTGTGTGTGTGTGTGTGTGTGTGTGTAGGAGGTTAATAGTTAAGGCAATATATAGGCGCCCTATGATGAGGGAAACTTTTCAATTCTTTTAAATACTGCTTCCTGTTTTGAACTTTTGGCCTTTATATTGGTATGCTTTGGCCAGAATAGCTTTGGAATAAATACGACTACAAGATAACGGACTGAATGTGTCATAATCATTGAATACCGTACTTACCTATACCTTTATTGCTCCAGTTGGACATGGTTATTTTTTACCAAAACGCCTGATTATGATAGTTGGTACAAAAGTTCATTAAGTTCTATATTAATTGAGCTGAAGTAATTTAGTTATAGCTACTATTCTACGAACTTCAGGTTGTAGTATCAGGATAGTTTACATGGAGTTTGTCAATTTCGTTTAAGATTTTCACCATTCTCACCGACTTGTAAAGACTATGAGTTGGAAACGAAAATATTCCATCTATGAAGCATAATGGGGAATGAGAATTGTGCAGTTTGAGATGAACTGAGGTTGATGTCGCCAATGCTAATATTCAAATTGACAATTTGAATAGATGAATAAGTACGTCATGAATGCAAAAGATTTAATAAAACACCTCAAGAAACCTGTCAAATCAACTTCTGGGTTCATGGCAAATTTGACTAATTATGTAAAGTCAATGTTGCACAAGGTTAGTTGAAGCAATCGTAGGTGTGTTTATATGACGGTACAGATATAGCCAGGTCGGTCACACCCTCTTAATTGAAAATCATGATTGCTCATGTAGTTGTCGAAATTATTGACCGACTGACTAATATGAGCCTTTCAACCAATGGAACTCGAAGAAAGCAAAGTGATGCATTTTTCTTAATTCTATGCAAGGAGTTGATTGCGTTCTCTTAGAAACTGGTTTCTTAATATGCCCTTGTAGCAAGGCACTTGCCATATATCTTGTATATTTTCTATGATGTTGAGAGATGGAAGCCACTACTGCTGGAGGTTTGTTTGGATAATCGTCAATGTGCCTACTTTTTCAAAGACATTTGTAGATTCTCTTCGATACGTTGGATAATTTAAGGTGAACAATTCGTGTGAACACTGTTACGTTTCTCGTCAGCCACTTTATCTGTACCCCTCCATTTGACAATCATTGCCTTGCCAACACTGCTAGTAAAAACAAGTGTCTGCGAATATTTTGTGGTGAAGCTTTCATTTGAAGTTACAAACGATTTGCATCTTAAATAAGCGTAATGTTCCATTTGACATTTCTTATCTCTAGCATGGCTTCCACTTTCATTCGCGACCTAAAAAATATGACACCATTAAATGCAATTAGCAAATAACAAATTAACTCCACCCTAAAAATATGCAAATTATAACCATAAAATATTATTTTAAAAACTACCAAGCTATATTCAACTTCTTCAGTGTAGCGTATAAAAATACAAAGAGATTGTGAGAGTCGAAACAGAGAGCAGCTGTTCGCTATGCACCTCTAATGCAAGCCGCACAATTACCTTATAACTAACTGTTTGCATATAATTATTTGGATTCATATCCATATCCCTGGAGGTGAAATAGTGCATGTGCTTTAGTATTGAAGAGTGGTGTGTTATGGGGCTCAGTTGTGAAGGAACGTTGGAACCCCAACACCGTTGTAAACCACAATGTTTGAATGATGGTAGCGCTAGCGGCTCACTCTAATGCTAATGTATAAAGTAGGAAATCTTGTATAAAACAACTCTTCAAATAAAAGTTCACTTATGCCCCACAAATTAAAATGTGAACGCACTGAACCATTAGAAGTGCCAATTCACTCCACTCCAAAAATATTCAATTTAACAATCTTAAATCATAATTATAAAATTATAATAAAAAATTATCATACTACATACTAGATTGCTTAAAAGTCAAACTATGGAATGAGGTTGTCAATTAGGTCCAGTATGACTTTTACAAGATTAAAATTGGCAGTTGAAAGGATTATGAATTGAGTGCATTATCCCATACACAATTTTCTCTCATATTGTTATTTTCACACACAATAAGGCATAAGTAAGTTAGAGAAGCAGCAATTCCATTTCATGGTACTATATTTCTTTAGATCATGAATTAAAATAGCACCACAACAGAAAATTCCATGGGGAATAAAGCACTCAAAGTCGTAATCGTTTTTTTTATTGTCAGTTTTAATCTGGTAAACAGCCAAACTGGACCTAATCGACAGTCGTATGGCTGCAACGGCCTGCGAAAGTGAAGAGCACTGCATAGGCTGGGGGCACACGGCATTATGAGCAAGACTATGTAGAAGGGCGGAAATTTGTTCTGCTCAGAATACATACAAAATACCAGACTGCTCAAAAGTCTAATTATGGAATTGCCTTCATTGAAAACTCTAATGTAATATAAAGAACGTTCCAAAAGATTGTAAGAATTCTTATCACCGTGAATGTACGATTCCAATCGGTATATTTTTGATCCTTCTGATTTTTAATCTAAAAAACCATGACGCCATGAAATGCAATTAGCAAATAGCAACTTAACCCCACCCTAAAAATATGCAACTTAAAGAATCTCTAAGTAAAATGATAAAATTGTAAACAAAATTACTATGCAACATACTAGACTACTACCTTGTTAATTAGTACCATTATCGCGTTGAAAAGGTTACACAAGATTGTTAAAATTTTTATCACAGTTAGCGCAATATTCCATTTGGAATATCTTTCATCTTCTTGATTTTCGATAATTATCTAAAAAACATATGACACCATGAAATGCGATTAGCAAATAACAAATTAACTCCACCCTAAAAATATGCCATTTAAAGTATCTCAAATTATAACCATAAAAATATTATTTTAAAAAATACCAAGCTATATTCAACTTCTTCAGTGTGGGGTATCAAAATACAAAGAGATTGTGAGAGTCGAAACAGAGAGCAGCTGTACGCTATGCACCTCTAATGCAAGCCGCACAATTACCTTATAACTAATAGTGTTACGTTACTAATAGTGTATACATATTATTTTCTTTTGCCAACATTTTGATATTTAAAACAGCACATTTGAAAGTACACAAAGGTATAGTGAAACATTCGCGTGTGTTAAACTAAGCACTTTACAACTCATCAATGTCTGAAAAATATATATTAAGCAAGAATATAAAGTTTCATGAAATCTTGAACTTGTCGAGCAAAATAGAACTACTTCCAACCTATTCTTGTCACGTGATGTGATGTACAATGCTGTGATGTTAAAAGCACTAACTCACCACCTTCTCTATATTCTCCATACGATTCAATTGTATTACTTAATCAAAACAATCATATTTTGCCATTAATTGTAAATGTCAATGCTTTATTTATCATTATTTTGTATTTGTTCAGAGGTATTCTTATTGCCTGTCTATTCAAAGCCCTTAACGTCTGATTATGATAGTTAATACAAAGTTGATTCAGTTCTATATTAATTGTGCTGAAATAATGTAGTTATAGCTGCTACTGTTCTACAAACTTCTGGTTGTAATATCAGGAAAGTTAGCATAGTATTTGCCAATTTCGTTTACGTTTTCCACCACTTCCACCGACTCCGACTTCTAAAGACCATGAATTGGAAACGGAAATAAGCCATTCATGAAGCATAATGGAGAATGCGAATTGTGCAGTTTGTGATGAACTGAGGTTGATGTGGCCAATGGTACTATTAAATTTGACAATGTGAGTAGATGAATAAGTACTAATACTACTCACACCACCACCACCGCCAACACTCTTTTGGCATGCGAAAACTGTTACCTTTAAGCTTTCTGTCTGTCTTCATGGGAAAGGTGGCATGTAGAGCAAAATGCTGCCTCGGAGAAATTGCTCATTAGAAGTAGATGAGATCCGACTGTGTTTGTTAAGGAGGTGGCAAGTAGGAGTGGGAATGGGAGTGATAAGTACTTTTTTTTTCATATTGAATACCATAGCCATATTAGACAAATTTTATACCGACTTTATTATGTCTAATATGGCCTTAATTAAAAGGCACAATTCTTTTAGTGCTTTAAGTAGCACTAAAAGAATGTGTGCCGCCGTAAGTAAACTTTGGGCGTCAGTATTGAACGCCATCTAAAAAATATAATGCAATGAAATGCATATGCTATCAAGGAGGCATAAGCAAGTTAGGAGAGCAATGCATTTTTACGAATCTCAAAGTATAATCATAAAAATATTATTTAAGAAAATACGAAGCTGCGTACATGTTATTTCCGGCAAAATATTGAATAACTGATATGTTATCAAAGTGAACTCGAAAGCTTGAAAATAAAACACTCAAATTATCAAATCATCGAAGATTTACATGGTATTGTGCGATAAGTTCATTCAAATATCCACTTTTAATACCCCATCTCAAAAATATGCAATTTAAGGAATATCAAATTAAGGTCATACAATTGTATAACAAAATAAAACGCCATAGTGGATAAAATCTAGTATGTGGTTCACAAGTTCCCAAATGGAGCTTAGGATGCTTAAGATGAGTACAATTATTCTCCATCTGGAGTAGTGAAGTGGTGCAGTGAATGAGGCATAATAGTAGGCTAGACTGAAATTCCACTTCTTAAATCTTTCCCACTCATGATGTACTTATTCATCTATTCAAATTGTCAATGTGAATATTAGCATTGGCGAGATCAACCTCAGTTCATCTCAAACTGCACAATTCTCCTTCCCCCAGTATACTTCATAGATGGAATATTTTCGTTCCCAACTCATGGTTTTTAGAAGTCGGTGGGAATGGTGAAAAACTTGAACGAAATCGACAAACGCCGTGTAAACTATCCTGATACTACAACCTGAAGTTTGTAGAACAATAGCAGCTATAACTACATTATTTCAGCACAATTATTGTAGAACTTAATGAACTTTTGTACCAACTATCATAATCAGGCGTTTTGGTAAAAAATAACCATGTCCAACTGGAGCAATAAAGGTATAGGTAGGTAGGGTATTCAACGATCACAACACATCCTGTCCGTCATCTTTTAGCCATATTTATTCCATAGCTATTCTGGCCAAAGCGTACCACTATAAGGGCGAAAATTTCAGAAAAGATAGTATTATTTAAAAGTCGGGAAGGCAAATGGTCCGCTAGAGTATTTCATCACCGTTTCCCTCATCATAAGACGCCTATATATTGCCTTATCTATTAGCTTTCTTCACACACACACACACACACACACCTCAACTGATCACTACTCACAATACGTATTACACCAATAGTGAGCACTCATCCATCTCCATTGCAACGTCGATTCCACCCACCCCACCTCATCGTCAAGTACTCATTGTCCTCATTCTGTTAAGTCCAAACATGCCCACTTTCCCTCAACCCTTTTCACATCATTCACATGGTCAGGAGCACCAGTAACTAATCAATGAAAAGCAGTCTTTAATGCCATTTGTTTTACTTAACTACCAATCATTCTGAATATTTGCATTTGAAGACACACAACTGCATAGGTCTCGCACAGAAATCCAAGTGGAATCAGGGTGTAGAAAATAAGACTGTATTTTATCACAAGTTGGAACAACTTCGGTTGGATACCTTTTTCTAAGAGATATACTCAATATTAGGCGATCGTGGTCGTGTGGGTTGAAAAAGATGATCTGACTCTAACCGAATTCACTGAGGAATAGAGAGTGTATAAACTCGAACCAGTGCACGACATCTCAAATTTCCGAACATTTTATTCTCTAAATCCACCTTCCTACCATCTCCTATCTTATATTTAATATGACAGAGTGAGTACCATGACTAAGTCTATTTTATTTGTGTTTTCAATCTTGCAATTTAAAATAAAACACTGAAATCAAGTGTTTCAATATAACGTCATTCACTTTCTAGTCACAGATCGACTATTCACCACCTACAGCTTCGTTTCTCACCTCTCCTCCCCACTGCACAACAGCGCCATACGCACATTTCAGTTTGTAGAAATGTGTGCTGCCATTTAGTAGGCTGGCAGTGATTAGGCTGCCATTTTCGGCAAGGAAGCATGTCCTGTAAGCTGGTGGAGCAACACAATTTGGATTTAGACACGAACACTCAAGGCTGATGGTAGATAGTATCGCACTCATTAGAGTGTGAGCGAAAGTAGAGGACATTATTTTGTATAGAAATTAAGGAAAAGAGATTTCCTACAATTTTGAACAACGATCATAGGAAAGATTTGTGTAGGTGTTTTATGGCGAAACCGCTTTTCAAATCTACAAGGTGCACTTATACGTATAGCATTAATAATTGAATGGCAAATTGGTGGAAATGGCTCCAAAGGGTAGAAAAAATGTATATTTTTCAAACCAATGCAAATTAGTAAATTTCACATAAATTTCAGTAAATCTTTAATTGGTACAGTCCTCATGGAGTAGAAATTGGTGATTCCCGACAAATTTGATATCAGGAATTTGGCTCCAAAGTACAAATATCGATTTAAATATCCCACGTTAATGAAACCAATTAGACAGGATTCGATTGGTGTAGGCTTCAAGCACTTCATCAATGAGTTTTTAAGTACTACTGAGTTCAATAGTACACAGATATACTCTATACTCTACCATGTACCTGTAAGTTTCGGTTGCATTGTGAAGTTAATATTTCAAAATGCCCACCACTTGGAGTCAACTAAAAAGTGCGGGTATGCCAGAAGCGCTAATCATTCACCCCAGTATGCCCAGTAAATTGAGGACGAACTTCACACTGGAAGAGCCAAACTTTCTAGCTAAAGATGGTGAGGATATGCTTATGGTATGTGGTAACAATTTGTCATAAATATGATTGGTCAATTTTACTTTATCAGCGATATATATAGTTCATCGATTTCAATTTAATATCCTGAATGGCTATGAGTTCCGGCATAATCCCATCAAAGTTCCACATTTCTCATTTTCGAAGGTAAACTTATAAAAACTACACATCAAATGAAAATAACATTGAGAATATTGCAAAGTGCTTTTATATGCTAAGGGTTCATATGCCACCTTTGAGGTAAAATGGAAACCTACAAGACTGGCAATATATTTCAGGAAATATCTAACAATATACAGAACCCCAGATAACGTCAGGTTTTGATGGTTCTGAGTGAAAACAGATAATGTAACAGTTGCATTTTTGTGACAACTAATTGAATAAAAAATGCATAAAAACTATTTTAAATCACATAAGAAGAACATTTCTATTTTTGAACTTTAACTTCTCCGGGCATACAGCTTTAAGTGATCAATTAATGTGTACAATTTGAACCAATTTATATATTGATCAATCACTCAATGATATGAAGCACTCTTTGAGTTTGGAAATAAATAAGACATTTTTAATTGATTGAGGACATCTGTACACTGGTCTGTTTCGCGTAAAAGTGGTTATCTAAGCCCACTCCAAAGACTTCCAAATGTAGAAATCTAAATATCGTCAACTGGTGCTGAAATTCCCTAATGCATATAGCAATTTTTTCCCATGCCATCGCATCCAGTCATTGCAACCATTTCTGATCTTTTAATAATTGATCAAAGATAACTTGCAATTATGCCTATGTGACAACATTGTGTGCTCCACAACGTATAGTATCATCCGCCCTTCAATTATTGCAGTCTTAGCACACACACTAATGCCCACAAAAATATTAAATTTGAATATTAGTTGTGCCTATGGATACGGTGTCGATTACTCGAGTTGCTGGCTATTCCTGGTTGACGTTTTGTACATCATTGGTTGCTAACTGTCTAATTTTTATTGAAGAAATTAACTAAGCAATTGTTACAGTAATTGTTTAATTATAGGGGATGTTGGTTGAATTGTGACGAATCACAGTATCGCTGTGTGGGAAAATTTGGAATTCAAGGTTCTCCTATTTCATTGAGAAGCTGGAAGGCTTGGAAGCAAGTAACAGATTGTCATGGATCAGGTAATGTTGCCATGTTATGAGTCTTCTCAGTAGAAACTGGTGTTTAGGACTTCCGTGTTGGGAGACTGATATGAACAGATTTTGTTGGTTTGCTGCAGTAAGTTTTGCCGTTTTTCTCCCTTGCCCTAATTACATCTCTTGATAGAATTAGTAAGATGTTCTGGAAGAGCGCTGGGCATATCTCTATCTGTATTGGGAGAGTCTCGTGTGTTAGTCCTAAACAGCTCGGTAACGATATCCTGCACTGGGCTGGGCGTCACTAAGGCTTTTTGGCCATTAGGCTCTTGTCATTTGATGGTGAAAAGAGAAGAGGGGTGTGTGGAAAAGGGGCTTGGCAGAGCGTTGGGAGGTGAGTTCAGAACGGCAAAATTGTTGGCTACTATCTGATTTCCTGGAGATCTCTATAATCAAGATCCCATCAAGACGAACAGAAAAGGTCAAGATAAATGATAATCATCTAGTAATAAGTGAATAATTTCAATTAAAACTTCAATTTTTTTAAAAGTAGCGCATGCATACAAACACAAAGGGTAAATAAAACACAAAGATTTTATTGTAAGAAAAAAATTCCCCACAAAAATAACTCAAATGACAGTAAAATACACTGGAACTAGCATACCTTAATTAGGAAATGAGATACGCATAAAAGACATAACGGGTGCTTGAAAATAGGTGAATGCAGATGTGGAAGGGAGTTGGGGGTGGTGTATTTACAAGAATACCTTGATAAATGTCCACTTATAACAGGATTGGAAATGCTACAATTTGATAATAAGGGGATAACGTCGAAGAAGTAGATATATGTTACACAATTCTTGAACAAATCTGCACAGAAAACCTCATTATGAGGGTATAACGAGACCAAAGAGAGAGAATATCACTAAAAATTTATTTAACTTGATTTAAAAAGAGCACCAAGACGTCGAGTAAGAGCTGAATCACGACTTTTTTGAGACGGAGTAAGAACATCAGCACTGGCTTCTAATTTAATTATAACATCAGCTAGAGCACTGAAGTGGACATCAGCGAAAGTGGACGAATTTGTACATTCATTCCTCCTAACTTGAAATTCAGGAGAGTTGGAATCAAACAGTCCTTCACTACTCCAGATGGAGAATAATTGTACTCATCTTAAGCATCCTAAGCTCCATTTGGGAACTTGTGAACCACATACTAGATTTTATCCACTATGGCGTTTTATTTTGTTATACAATTGTATGACCTTAATTTGATATTCCTTAAATTGCATATTTTTGAGATGGGGTATTAAAAGTGGATATTTGAATGAACTTATCGCACAATACCATGTAAATCATCGATGATTTGATAATTTGAGTGTTTTATTTTCAAGCTTTCGAGTTCATTTTGATAACATATCAGTTATTCAATATTTTGCCGGAAATAACATGTACGCAGCTTCGTATTTTCTTAAATAATATTTTTATGATTATACTTTGAGATTCGTAAAAATGCATTGCTCTCCTAACTTGCTTATGCCTCCTTGATAGCATATGCATTTCATTGCATTATATTTTTTAGATGGCGTTCAATACTGACGCCCAAAGTTTACTTACGGCGGCACACATTCTTTTAGTGCTACTTAAAGCACTAAAAGAATTGTGCCTTTTAATTAAGGCCATATTAGACATAATAAAGTCGGTATAAAATTTGTCTAATATGGCTATGGTATTCAATATGAAAAAAAAAGTACTTATCACTCCCATTCCCACTCCTACTTGCCACCTCCTTAACAAACACAGTCGGATCTCATCTACTTCTAATGAGCAATTTCTCCGAGGCAGCATTTTGCTCTACATGCCACCTTTCCCATGAAGACAGACAGAAAGCTTAAAGGTAACAGTTTTCGCATGCCAAAAGAGTGTTGGCGGTGGTGGTGGTGTGAGTAGTATTAGTACTTATTCATCTACTCACATTGTCAAATTTAATAGTACCATTGGCCACATCAACCTCAGTTCATCACAAACTGCACAATTCGCATTCCCCATTATGCTTCATGAATGGCTTATTTCCGTTTCCAATTCATGGTCTTTAGAAGTCGGAGTCGGTGGAAGTGGTGGAAAACGTAAACGAAATTGGCAAATACTATGCTAACTTTCCTGATATTACAACCAGAAGTTTGTAGAACAGTAGCAGCTATAACTACATTATTTCAGCACAATTAATATAGAACTGAATCAACTTTGTATTAACTATCATAATCAGACGTTAAGGGCTTTGAATAGACAGGCAATAAGAATACCTCTGAACAAATACAAAATAATGATAAATAAAGCATTGACATTTACAATTAATGGCAAAATATGATTGTTTTGATTAAGTAATACAATTGAATCGTATGGAGAATATAGAGAAGGTGGTGAGTTAGTGCTTTTAACATCACAGCATTGTACATCACATCACGTGACAAGAATAGGTTGGAAGTAGTTCTATTTTGCTCGACAAGTTCAAGATTTCATGAAACTTTATATTCTTGCTTAATATATATTTTTCAGACATTGATGAGTTGTAAAGTGCTTAGTTTAACACACGCGAATGTTTCACTATACCTTTGTGTACTTTCAAATGTGCTGTTTTAAATATCAAAATGTTGGCAAAAGAAAATAATATGTATACACTATTAGTAACGTAACACTATTAGTTATAAGGTAATTGTGCGGCTTGCATTAGAGGTGCATAGCGAACAGCTGCTCTCTGTTTCGACTCTCACAATGTCTTTCTATTTTGATACGCCACACTGAAGAAGTTGAATATAGCTTGGTATTTTTTAAAATAATATTTTTATGGTTATAATTTGAGATACTTTAAATGGCATATTTTTAGGGTGGAGTTAATTTGTTATTTGCTAATCGCATTTCATGGTGTCATATGTTTTTTAGATAATTATCGAAAATCAAGAAGATGAAAGATATTCCAAATGGAATATTGCGCTAACTGTGATAAAAATTTTAACAATCTTGTGTAACCTTTTCAACGCGATAATGGTACTAATTAACAAGGTAGTAGTCTAGTATGACCGACCTGACTATACCTGTACCGTCATATAAACACACCTACGATTGCTTCAGCTAACCTTGTGCAACATTGACTTTACAGAATTATTCACATTTGCCATGAGCCCAGGAGTTGATTTGACAGGTTTCTTGAGGTGTTTTTCATCGAAAGACATTGATTTTGCGGTCTTCATTAGCAGTCGAGATGAAGGAGAATGGGCTAGTCCCTGAACCACTTTCTTGGAAGCGTTCGACTTCTTATTTGACTCTCCTCCTCCTTGTCGGCACTTCTTTCTCCCTGATGGTGCAGGTCTGTTCTCCAAATCGTGAGTGAGTTTCGTCACAGTGATGAGTTGAGAAAAATTGGAGCCACCTTAAAGTAGCCATCGAAAGTCACCTTTCTCTCTCTCATCTCATCTTGAATATTCGTTTTGCTTTTTTTTCAATACCACTGCAATATTAGACAAATTGTATACCAACTTTATTATGTCTAATATGGCCTTAATTAAAAGGCCCAATCCTTTTAATGCTTCAAGTAGCACTAAAAGAATTTGTGCTGCCGTAAGTAAATTTTGTGTTTTAATATTGAACATCATCTAAAAAACATGATACAATGAAATGCATATGCTATCAAGGAGGCATAAGCAAGTTAGGAGAGCAATGCATTTTTACGAATCTCAAAGTATAATCATAAAAATATTATTTAAGAAAATACGAAGCTGCGCACATGTTATTTACGGTGAAATATTAAACAACTGGTAGGTTTTCAAAGTGAACTCGAAAGCTTGAAAATAAATCACTCAAATTAGCATGTCATCGAAGATTTACATGGTATTGTGCGATAAGTTCATTCAAATATCCACTTTTAATACCCCATCTCAAAAATATGCAATTTAAGGAATATCAAATTAAGGTCATACAATTGTATAACAAAATAAAACGCCATAGTGGATAAAATCTAGTATGTGGTTCACAAGTTCCCAAATGGAGCTTAGGATGCTTAAGATGAGTACAATTATTCTCCATCTGGAGTAGTGAAGTGGTGCAGTGAATGAGGCATAATAGTAGGCTAGACTGAAATTCCACTTCTTAAATCTTTCCCACTCATGATGTACTTATTCATCTATTCAAATTGTCAATGTGAATATTAGCATTGGCGAGATCAACCTCAGTTCATCTCAAACTGCACAATTCTCCTTCCCCCAGTATACTTCATAGATGGAATATTTTCCTTTCCAACTCATGGTCTTTAGAAGTCGGTCGGAATGGTGAAAAAATTTAACGAAAGTGACCAATGCCGTGTAAACTATCCTGATAATTCAACCTGAAGTTTGTAGAACAGTAGCAGCTATAACTACATTAATAAAGCACAATTAATGTAAAATTGAATGAACTTTGTACCAACTATCATAATCAGACGTTTTGGTTAAAATAATCATGTCCAACTGGAACAATAAAGGTATAGGTAGGTAGGGTATTCAACGATCACAATTAATTAATTAATGTGTATAATTTGAACTAATTTATATATTGATCCATCACTCAATGATTTGAAGCCCTCCTCGAGTTTGAAAATAAATAAGACATTTTTAATTGATTTAAGACATCTGTACATTGGTCTGTTTTGGGTAAAAGTGGTTATCTAAACCCATCCCAATGACTTCCAAATTTAGAAGTCTAAATATCGTCAACTGGTGCAAAAATTTCCTCATGAAAAGCATTTTTTTTCCCAAACCATCGCCTACGTTTAATGTAACCATTTCTGATCTTTCAATAACTGATCAAGGATAACTTGCAATTATGCTTATTTGTTCAACACAATACCATTCGAATTTCACTTCCATTTATGCACAAGTGTTTTCCATAATATGGATTTTGCTCTGTGTTGAGTTATTGGCTTCTATGCTGAATTGCTATATGAGTGAGATCTTCAGTTGGGTTCGGTCTGTGTTATTAGCATTGGCACATTTTGCTCTGCATTAGTGCTCACAACATAGCCAATTTAACTTATTATAATATTATGTTATGTAATTAGGGCCAAGCATATCTACATATCCAACTTAAACAAAGTCTCCGTATTGATAAGTTATGGAGTATCAGGTAGTAATTATCAGTAATCACAAATGACCCATGATTTACTGACGCAATTAAAGCATCTTACGTTAATTTCTGATGGTCTTTGTCATTAACTTTGCTTTTAAATGAGTTCAAATACAATGACGCACAGTTTGAGACTTTTGCACAAAGTGGAAATGTTAGCATGCAGAATGACGATCTTTAATGTCATTTACATTTTACATAATGAAATCGCTACCGATATCTTCAAGGTGAGACTAGACGGCGTTGGTTGATTTGGCAATTGCTTGCAGAATATCTTTCCTAAGTTAGTAAGAATGATTAAGAGACAGAAATAAAAATTACCTTGGGTACGGTTTGCATTCTTTGTAAAATTGATTGCATCGAATATGACTTAAAAATATTTGACTATTCTGTTAAATGTGGTCGTTTCAATTCACTTCACTATCATGGCATATATTCTGTCAACAAATTCTTAGTCCACTTGCAAGTCACTGCCACAGATCTATTCAGAAGCATACAAATCGATTTGTTATGGGTACATTTTATGTGTGGCATGAATTTGAACGCTTCAATATATACCCATGTTCTATCATTTCGAATTTCAATGAATTTAAGGTAAATGTCGCTTGCCCAAATGCAACTTACCACCACATCTTCCCATTAAGCGATAATTTGAATTGCTTAGGCTATTCACCCAGGGCAAATATGTTGCCGATGTGATAAAAATAACTGCATGCGCTAATACTTATGAATCAGGTTATTCTGAAAGATCTAAAATTAGTTGATATAGGACATACAAGATTACGCATCTCTGCTATTGACAGCATTTCTCTGTGACAGTTGCGTAAAAAAACAAGTTTCATGACCCTTGGCACATACAATGTAAACACTTTCTACAAAGAACTTGCTGTTATAAATCTTGTTTTTAGGTGGGAAAATTACTAGCATTAAGATAAGAGTTTCACCTCTTACCCATGAATTTACTGTTTTAAATTCACAAATTTAGATTAGTGGAAGTAACGCATCAGAAAATTATTGATCGCAGACATGAATAAATTTAATTATTACGGAGTTATTGCGCTTCATACATGCTCGTCTCCAAGTCAACATTCAAGGGCTTTTTTTGATAAAACAATTACTTTCTCCACTTTACTTTCTCACTGATTCACTTTCTCCTATCGTAAATTGCTTAAATCAATTTTGATAATTGTCTTGTGTCTGGAATTTTATGGAGAAAATCACGCTCTCCTTCACTGTCACGCTAGTCACTTAGATGTCAAAAGTTTATTTAACCCTTTAGCGTCCTGCAGGACCGTAGGGTCCTCCTTTAAAATAAGCTCCATTGGTACTAGGCTCGTAACAGAGAAGGCGCTATTGCCATTTGAAACACGTTCAATGCGTCTATAGTCTGCACCTGATATCACCGAAACTCATCACGTTGGCGCCATCAGTCTGCCATGAGACATGCGTGAGTGCGGTTGGGCGCATTTTCCAATAAAAGTAATTTTGGCGTAGGATGTTAAGAAGCAAAAATTGCAAATTCAATCACAGCCTAAAAAAATATGACACCATGAAATGCGATTAGCAAATAGCAAATTGACCCACCCCAAAAATATGCTATTTAAAGTATCTCAAATTATAATCATAAAAATATTATTTAAATATACCAACCTATATGCTACTTTTTCCGGAAAAAGTGTTAAATAAATGATATAATTTCAAATTGAATTCAAAAGCTTGAAAATAAATCACTCAAAATTAGCAAATCATCGAATATTTACGTTGTCTTGTGTGAGTAAGTTCTTTCTAACTATTTACTTTTAATTTTGAAATCGATAAGGCTTCAACGAAAGTTGTATTTCGATGACGAGGTGTTTCATGAAATGTTTTTCTACAACGGATTTTCGAGAGGTCTAACGTGTTGTGTGCGCAATCCGATCAGTTCATTAGTTATGTTTGGCTTTTGTGAAGGTTGCTTTGAGCTAATTTTGCCATCAGTGAGCGACTTCACTTTTGGAAATCCTTATAGTCAATTACTTCGAAATTTACTAATAGAAAATAGAATATTATAATGGCGACAAATTTACTAGACGAACGTAAGAAAATAATTCCAAAATGTCCAGTTGAATCTACTTTCTGAGAGATATATTTAATAAATTCAAACTTTTAAACAAATTACATTCACATGCGTTAGTTCTGTGCACAAAATGGATGAAAATATTCGCTCTCCGTCCATTCCGCTCAAACGTATTTCTATATCTGGGTATTTAGAAATCGTCGCCGAATACAGCCGCACTCAGCCACCCTGTCCACTGTCACTTTTGTGTGACTCCAGGTGGTGGGCCTCTTGAAATATTAACTTCACAATGCAACTAACATTTCCACGTACATGGTAGAGCATAGAGTATATCCGTGCACTTCTAAACTCAATAGTACCTAAAAACTCATTGATGAAGTGCTTGAAGCCTACGTCACTCGAATCCTGTCTAATTGATATCATTAACGTGCGATATTTAAATCGATATTTGTACTCTGGAGCCATTACGAGTGGACTCAAAATCCTGATATCGAATTTGTCAGGAGTCACCAATTATCTGCTCCATGAAGACTGTACGAATTAAGGAATTACTGGAATTTATGTAAAATGTAATAATTTGCACTGGGTTAATACTCCTTTGCTAACACCGTATAAGAGTTAGTCTAAAGTTGGAAAATGAAGACTGTTCTGTGATTGTGCAAGAATAAAACTCACGAATTCTCTGCCAGAAACAATTTTTATTGATAATTTTAGCCTTGCCACTACCAATATATATGCATATATGCGTTGTATAAAAATGAATTAAAGATAATTGGCCTTTTCACATCACACACACACACACACACAGGCGCGAATTAAGGGAAGACACGTCTTCAAAAATGCAGTTTGTGCAGTAACCTGTAACGCCGTCGACACGAGTGGTAAGGAGAGAGAGAGAGAGAGAGAGAGAGAGAGAGAGAGAGAGAGAAAGGGGAATAGAGAGATGGAGATCTAGAGCGCTGCATGGGCTGATGACACACCGGTTATTGATCAGCAAACATAGTCGGATCTCATCTACTTCTAGTGGGCAATTTCTCCGAAGGAAACATTTTGCTCCACATACCGCCTTTCCCATGCAGACAGACAGACGGGGGCTTAATAGTAAAGGTAGTTGCATGTCAAACGAGTGCTGGCGGTGGTGGTGGTGGTGGTGGTGTCAGTAGTAATAGTAGCTGCAGTAGTAGTGAAGTGGTGCAGTGAATGAGGCATAATAGTAGGCTCGACTGAAATTCCACTTCTTAAATCTTTTCCATTCATGACGTACTTATTCATCTATTCAAATTGTCAATTTGAATATTAGCATTGGCCACATCAAACTCAGTTCATCTCAAACTGCACAATTCTCATTCACCCATTACGATTCATAGATGGAATATTTCCATTTCCAACTCATGGCATTAGATTCGGATGGCAGAAAGGCAAAACATTTTCACTCTTTCGTCGATTTAACAAATCGAGCGAAAATAGTTCAAGTTACTGCTTCTTTTTATTTCCCCTTTATGCAAATTTGGTATTATGTTTTTGGGTATTCTTTTTCTTACTATTTTCACTCCGCTTTATGACGTTTTTCGAGGTAGCTAACGGTTTTCTCACCTATCTCACCATTGGTTTCATTTTCGGATCCTTCTGAAATCTGCTTTCATGCGGAACCTTCTTCTCCTTTTAGCTCTCATTCATCACAGAGTGACTAGAAATTTGATTGACCTATGTGTACTCAACAGATTCCCTCGGATTCAGATCACTGTCTCATGGTGTCAACGGTTCCACATTTTTGGCAGGAACCCATTGTGTGTTTTCATCACCTTTGACTCACCCAAAATTGGCAGCGAATATCTCTCTGGGGTATTTGTTTAAAAAAAGCAGAAACCTAATGAAATTAGATATGATAAAAGAACCAGAGTTCAAAGGGTGGCATTTTGAAAATATAAGAGTAAATTTGTAGCACATTAGGTAATTTAATAAGCCTTGACTATTCTCCGAAACCTCTATGGCAGATTCTTCTAGTTGGTAAGTGTTTCGGAATAGAAGAAACAGACGTACACCGCGGAACACGTTTATTTAGTATGGAGTGCAGTGTAATGTGTGTAGCGTGCTGTATACTGTGCGTGAATGACGGGGAACTTAGTCGCTCTTTATGGTACTCTTTATGGTGTGATGACTCCATATAACTTGGGGCATTGATTGGTCGGGTATTTGTATACTGGAATTGACCAATGATTGATCGTATTGGCATAAGTCATTGATCGGTCGCGAGGCTTCTGCATTTGTCACGCTAAAGTTGTGTTCCCACAGATGGTACATTTTTGCAAAAAATATTCAACGATATCTGTAGGTAACATTACAGTGAAATAATACTTGGAAGAACATTAACTGCAGAGTAGTAGAACTCCGAGTTAAGTGATGCTTCTACTCTGCCAGTCCAAATAGCCCGAAGCACCTTTCATCTAATTCACATGAGCATCATTAAGGATATCCGTATATCACACTTGTTTGGCAAATAAGATTAGATTGAATTAATCAATAATGAACTATTGAAGAAAGAACAAAGTACTAATTACATAAAGGAATTCATGAATACTTCAATATGAAACGGTACCATAATTTACAATTTGGAAAGAGGAGAACGCTTCTGCAGAGCTGTGGTCATTCGGAAAATTTGTTCTTATTTTAGTCAGGCAAGTGTGATCACAACTTACAGAAGCTGGTTTTGTCAGTGTTATTTCCCTTTGTCGTTTGACTAATGAACTATTCACAATGCCTGGAGTTTCAGTAAAATTAAATTGTAATCCGGAAACGCTTGGGACAACCAACTCCCACGCAGATGCAATACTGCAGAGATAAATATTTGTGCTCACTTGATTCATTTCAAGAAAACTCCACTTCACTACTGGTTGATTACGAAAAGATTTGCGAGAAAATAAAGGCAAATCCTCTCTTCACCTATAATGCGAGTTTTTTATTAATTTTCGCAATCCTTCTAAAAGAATGATCGAGCCTACTAGGTGCTTTCCATTTTCATCAAGGTTGCAAAAATATCCAAAAATAATGTGTTTTGATTTCTTCCAGATTTTCCTTGCAAATCGTTCAATTTTCCTGCGTGATAATTAATCGTTACAAGGTCATCGATATAATGCTAATTCAGCATAACACTTCCGTCGAAGGTGGGTGAATATTCTCTCGATGAGATACTCAGTAATCAAGAAGTTCTACCTGCCACACATTTCTACTTTATTGTTCTCCTCTACTTTGTGTGGAGGAGAGGTGAGAAACGAAGCTGTAGGTGGTGAATAGTCGATCTGTGACTAGAAAGTTAACGACGTTATATTGAAACTCTTGATTTCTGCGTTTTATTTTGAATTGCAAGATCGAAAACACAAATGAAATAGGCTTAGTTATGCTACTCACTCTTTCATACTGGATATAAGATAGGAGATGGTAGGAAGGTGGATTCAGAGAATAAAATGTTCCGAAATTTGAGATTTTGCGCACTGGTTCGAGTTTGTACACCCTCTATTCTTCAGTGAATTCCAACTTGTGATAAAATACAGTCTTATTTTCTACACCCTGATTCCACTTGGATTTCTGTGCGAGACCTATGCAGTTGTGTGTCTTCAAATGCAAATATTCAGAATGATTGGTAGTTAAGTAAAACAAATGGCATTAAAGACTGCTTTTCATTGATTAGTTACTGGTGCTCCTGACCATGTGAATGATGTGAAAAGGGTTGAGGGAAAGTGGGCATGTTTGGACTTAACAGAATGAGGACAATGAGTACTTGACGATGAGGTGGGGTGGGTGGAATCGACGTTGCAATGGAGATGGATGAGTGCTCACTGTTGGTGTAATACGTATTGTGAGTAGTGATCAGTTGAGGTGTGTGTGTGTGTGTGTGTGTGTGTGTGTGTGTGTGTGTGTGTAGGAGGTTAATAGTTAAGGCAATATATAGGCGCCCTATGATGAGGGAAACTTTTCAATTCTTTTAAATACTGCTTCCTGTTTTGAACTTTTGGCCTTTATATTGGTATGCTTTGGCCAGAATAGCTTTGGAATAAATACGACTACAAGATAACGGACTGAATGTGTCATAATCATTGAATACCGTACTTACCTATACCTTTATTGCTCCAGTTGGACATAGTTATTTTTTACCAAAACGCCTGATTATGATAGTTGGTACAAAAGTTCATTAAGTTCTATATTAATTGAGCTGAAGTAATTTAGTTATAGCTACTATTCTACGAACTTCAGGTTGTAGTATCAGGATAGTTTACATGGAGTTTGTCAATTTCGTTTAAGATTTTCACCATTCTCACCGACTTGTAAAGACTATGAGTTGGAAACGAAAATATTCCATCTATGAAGCATAATGGGGAATGAGAAGTGTGCAGTTTGAGATGAACTGAGGTTGATGTCACCAATGCTAATATTCAAATTGACAATTTGAACAGACGAATAAGTACGTCATGAATGCAAAAGATTTAATAAAACACCTCAAGAAACCTGTCAAATCAACTTCTGGGTTCATGGCAAATTTGACTAATTATGTAAAGTCAATGTTGCACAAGGTTAGTTGAAGCAATCGTAGGTGTGTTTATATGACGGTACAGATATAGCCAGGTCGGTCACACCCTCTTAATTGAAAATCATGATTGCTCATGTAGTTGTCGAAATTATTGACCGACTGACTAATATGAGCCTTTCAACCAATGGAACTCGAAGAAAGCAAAGTGATGCATTTTTCTTAATTCTATGCAAGGAGTTGATTGCGTTCTCTTAGAAACTGGTTTCTTAATATGCCCTTGTAGCAAGGCACTTGCCATATATCTTGTATATTTTCTATGATGTTGAGAGATGGAAGCCACTACTGCTGGAGGTTTGTTTGGATAATCGTCAATGTGCCTACTTTTTCAAAGACATTTGTAGATTCTCTTCGATACGTTGGATAATTTAAGGTGAACAATTCGTGTGAACACTGTTACGTTTCTCGTCAGCCACTTTATCTGTACCCCTCCATTTGACAATCATTGCCTTGCCAACACTGCTAGTAAAAACAAGTGTCTGCGAATATTTTGTGGTGAAGCTTTCATTTGAAGTTACAAACGATTTGCATCTTAAATAAGCGTAATGTTCCATTTGACATTTCTTATCTCTAGCATGGCTTCCACTTTCATTCGCGACCTAAAAAATATGACACCATTAAATGCAATTAGCAAATAACAAATTAACTCCACACTAAAAATATGCAAATTATAACCATAAAATATTATTTTAAAAACTACCAAGCTATATTCAACTTCTTCAGTGTAGCGTATAAAAATACAAAGAGATTGTGAGAGTCGAAACAGAGAGCAGCTGTTCGCTATGCACCTCTAATGCAAGCCGCACAATTACCTTATAACTAACTGTTTGCATATAATTATTTGGATTCATATCCATATCCCTGGAGGTGAAATAGTGCATGTGCTTTAGTATTGAAGAGTGGTGTGTTATGGGGCTCAGTTGTGAAGGAACGTTGGAACCCCAACACCGTTGTAAACCACAATGTTTGAATGATGGTAGCGCTAGCGGCTCACTCTAATGCTAATGTATAAAGTAGGAAATCTTGTATAAAACAACTCTTCAAATAAAAGTTCACTTATGCCCCACAAATTAAAATGTGAACGCACTGAACCATTAGAAGTGCCAATTCACTCCACTCCAAAAATATTCAATTTAACAATCTTAAATCATAATTATAAAATTATAATAAAAAATTATCATACTACATACTAGATTGCTTAAAAGTCAAACTATGGAATGAGGTTGTCAATTAGGTCCAGTATGACTTTTACAAGATTAAAATTGGCAGTTGAAAGGATTATGAATTGAGTGCATTATCCCATACACAATTTTCTCTCATATTGTTATTTTCACACACAATAAGGCATAAGTAAGTTAGAGAAGCAGCAATTCCATTTCATGGTACTATATTTCTTTAGATCATGAATTAAAATAGCACCACAACAGAAAATTCCATGGGGAATAAAGCACTCAAAGTCGTAATCGTTTTTTTTATTGTCAGTTTTAATCTGGTAAACAGCCAAACTGGACCTAATCGACAGTCGTATGGCTGCAACGGCCTGCGAAAGTGAAGAGCACTGCATAGGCTGGGGGCACACGGCATTATGAGCAAGACTATGTAGAAGGGCGGAAATTTGTTCTGCTCAGAATACATACAAAATACCAGACTGCTCAAAAGTCTAATTATGGAATTGCCTTCATTGAAAACTCTAATGTAATATAAAGAACGTTCCAAAAGATTGTAAGAATTCTTATCACCGTGAATGTACGATTCCAATCGGTATATTTTTGATCCTTCTGATTTTTAATCTAAAAAACCATGACGCCATGAAATGCAATTAGCAAATAGCAACTTAACCCCACCCTAAAAATATGCAACTTAAAGAATCTCTAAGTAAAATGATAAAATTGTAAACAAAATTACTATGCAACATACTAGACTACTACCTTGTTAATTAGTACCATTATCGCGTTGAAAAGGTTACACAAGATTGTTAAAATTTTTATCACAGTTAGCGCAATATTCCATTTGGAATATCTTTCATCTTCTTGATTTTCGATAATTATCTAAAAAACATATGACACCATGAAATGCGATTAGCAAATAACAAATTAACTCCACCCTAAAAATATGCCATTTAAAGTATCTCAAATTATAACCATAAAAATATTATTTTAAAAAATACCAAGCTAATTCAACTTCTTCAGTGTGGCGTATCAAAATACAAAGAGATTGTGAGAGTCGAAACAGAGAGCAGCTGTTCGCTATGCACCTCTAATGCAAGCCGCACAATTACCTTATAACTAATAGTGTTACGTTACTAATAGTGTATACATATTATTTTCTTTTGCCAACATTTTGATATTTAAAACAGCACATTTGAAAGTACACAAAGGTATAGTGAAACATTCGCGTGTGTTAAACTAAGCACTTTACAACTCATCAATGTCTGAAAAATATATATTAAGCAAGAATATAAAGTTTCATGAAATCTTGAACTTGTCGAGCAAAATAGAACTACTTCCAACCTATTCTTGTCACGTGATGTGATGTACAATGCTGTGATGTTAAAAGCACTAACTCACCACCTTCTCTATATTCTCCATACGATTCAATTGTATTACTTAATCAAAACAATCATATTTTGCCATTAATTGTAAATGTCAATGCTTTATTTATCATTATTTTGTATTTGTTCAGAGGTATTCTTATTGCCTGTCTATTCAAAGCCCTTAACGTCTGATTATGATAGTTAATACAAAGTTGATTCAGTTCTATATTAATTGTGCTGAAATAATGTAGTTATAGCTGCTACTGTTCTACAAACTTCTGGTTGTAATATCAGGAAAGTTAGCATAGTATTTGCCAATTTCGTTTACGTTTTCCACCACTTCCACCGACTCCGACTTCTAAAGACCATGAATTGGAAACGGAAATAAGCCATTCATGAAGCATAATGGAGAATGCGAATTGTGCAGTTTGTGATGAACTGAGGTTGATGTGGCCAATGGTACTATTAAATTTGACAATGTGAGTAGATGAATAAGTACTAATACTACTCACACCACCACCACCGCCAACACTCTTTTGGCATGCGAAAACTGTTACCTTTAAGTTTTCTGTCTGTCTTCATGGGAAAGGTGGCATGTAGAGCAAAATGCTGCCTCGGAGAAATTGCTCATTAGAAGTAGATGAGATCCGACTGTGTTTGTTAAGGAGGTGGCAAGTAGGAGTGGGAATGGGAGTGATAAGTACTTTTTTTTTCATATTGAATACCATAGCCATATTAGACAAATTTTATACCGACTTTATTATGTCTAATATGGCCTTAATTAAAAGGCACAATTCTTTTAGTGCTTTAAGTAGCACTAAAAGAATGTGTGCCGCCGTAAGTAAACTTTGGGCGTCAGTATTGAACGCCATCTAAAAAATATAATGCAATGAAATGCATATGCTATCAAGGAGGCATAAGCAAGTTAGGAGAGCAATGCATTTTTACGAATCTCAAAGTATAATCATAAAAATATTATTTAAGAAAATACGAAGCTGCGTACATGTTATTTCCGGCAAAATATTGAATAACTGATATGTTATCAAAGTGAACTCGAAAGCTTGAAAATAAAACACTCAAATTATCAAATCATCGAAGATTTACATGGTATTGTGCGATAAGTTCATTCAAATATCCACTTTTAATACCCCATCTCAAAAATATGCAATTTAAGGAATATCAAATTAAGGTCATACAATTGTATAACAAAATAAAACGCCATAGTGGATAAAATCTAGTATGTGGTTCACAAGTTCCCAAATGGAGCTTAGGATGCTTAAGATGAGTACAATTATTCTCCATCTGGAGTAGTGAAGTGGTGCAGTGAATGAGGCATAATAGTAGGCTAGACTGAAATTCCACTTCTTAAATCTTTCCCACTCATGATGTACTTATTCATCTATTCAAATTGTCAATGTGAATATTAGCATTGGCGAGATCAACCTCAGTTCATCTCAAACTGCACAATTCTCCTTCCCCCAGTATACTTCATAGATGGAATATTTTCGTTCCCAACTCATGGTTTTTAGAAGTCGGTGGGAATGGTGAAAAACTTGAACGAAATCGACAAACGCCGTGTAAACTATCCTGATACTACAACCTGAAGTTTGTAGAACAATAGCAGCTATAACTACATTATTTCAGCACAATTATTGTAGAACCTAATGAACTTTTGTACCAACTATCATAATCAGGCGTTTTGGTAAAAAATAACCATGTCCAACTGGAGCAATAAAGGTATAGGTAGGTAGGGTATTCAACGATCACAACACATCCTGTCCGTCATCTTTTAGCCATATTTATTCCATAGCTATTCTGGCCAAAGCGTACCACTATAAGGGCGAAAATTTCAGAAAAGATAGTATTATTTAAAAGTCGGGAAGGCAAATGGTCCCCTAGAGTATTTCATCACCGTTTCCCTCATCATAAGACGCCTATATATTGCCTTATCTATTAGCTTTCTTCACACACACACACACCTCAACTGATCACTACTCACAATACGTATTACACCAATAGTGAGCACTCATCCATCTCCATTGCAACGTCGATTCCACCCACCCCACCTCATCGTCAAGTACTCATTGTCCTCATTCTGTTAAGTCCAAACATGCCCACTTTCCCTCAACCCTTTTCACATCATTCACATGGTCAGGAGCACCAGTAACTAATCAATGAAAAGCAGTCTTTAATGCCATTTGTTTTACTTAACTACCAATCATTCTGAATATTTGCATTTGAAGACACACAACTGCATAGGTCTCGCACAGAAATCCAAGTGGAATCAGGGTGTAGAAAATAAGACTGTATTTTATCACAAGTTGGAACAACTTCGGTTGGATACCTTTTTCTAAGAGATATACTCAATATTAGGCGATCGTGGTCGTGTGGGTTGAAAAAGATGATCTGACTCTAACCGAATTCACTGAGGAATAGAGAGTGTATAAACTCGAACCAGTGCACGACATCTCAAATTTCCGAACATTTTATTCTCTAAATCCACCTTCCTACCATCTCCTATCTTATATTTAATATGACAGAGTGAGTACCATGACTAAGTCTATTTTATTTGTGTTTTCAATCTTGCAATTTAAAATAAAACACTGAAATCAAGTGTTTCAATATAACGTCATTCACTTTCTAGTCACAGATCGACTATTCACCACCTACAGCTTCGTTTCTCACCTCTCCTCCCCACTGCACAACAGCGCCATACGCACATTTCAGTTTGTAGAAATGTGTGCTGCCATTTAGTAGGCTGGCAGTGATTAGGCTGCCATTTTCGGCAAGGAAGCATGTCCTGTAAGCTGGTGGAGCAACACAATTTGGATTTAGACACGAACACTCAAGGCTGATGGTAGATAGTATCGCACTCATTAGAGTGTGAGCGAAAGTAGAGGACATTATTTTGTATAGAAATTAAGGAAAAGAGATTTCCTACAATTTTGAACAACGATCATAGGAAAGATTTGTGTAGGTGTTTTATGGCGAAACCGCTTTTCAAATCTACAAGGTGCACTTATACGTATAGCATTAATAATTGAATGGCAAATTGGTGGAAATGGCTCCAAAGGGTAGAAAAAATGTATATTTTTCAAACCAATGCAAATTAGTAAATTTCACATAAATTTCAGTAAATCTTTAATTGGTACAGTCCTCATGGAGTAGAAATTGGTGATTCCCGACAAATTTGATATCAGGAATTTGGCTCCAAAGTACAAATATCGATTTAAATATCCCACGTTAATGAAACCAATTAGACAGGATTCGATTGGTGTAGGCTTCAAGCACTTCATCAATGAGTTTTTAAGTACTACTGAGTTCAATAGTACACAGATATACTCTATACTCTACCATGTACCTGTAAGTTTCGGTTGCATTGTGAAGTTAATATTTCAAAATGCCCACCACTTGGAGTCAACTAAAAAGTGCGGGTATGCCAGAAGCGCTAATCATTCACCCCAGTATGCCCAGTAAATTGAGGACGAACTTCACACTGGAAGAGCCAAACTTTCTAGCTAAAGATGGTGAGGATATGCTTATGGTATGTGGTAACAATTTGTCATAAATATGATTGGTCAATTTTACTTTATCAGCGATATATATAGTTCATCGATTTCAATTTAATATCCTGAATGGCTATGAGTTCCGGCATAATCCCATCAAAGTTCCACATTTCTCATTTTCGAAGGTAAACTTATAAAAACTACACATCAAATGAAAATAACATTGAGAATATTGCAAAGTGCTTTTATATGCTAAGGGTTCATATGCCACCTTTGAGGTAAAATGGAAACCTACAAGACTGGCAATATATTTCAGGAAATATCTAACAATATACAGAACCCCAGATAACGTCAGGTTTTGATGGTTCTGAGTGAAAACAGATAATGTAACAGTTGCATTTTTGTGACAACTAATTGAATAAAAAATGCATAAAAACTATTTTAAATCACATAAGAAGAACATTTCTATTTTTGAACTTTAACTTCTCCGGGCATACAGCTTTAAGTGATCAATTAATGTGTACAATTTGAACCAATTTATATATTGATCAATCACTCAATGATATGAAGCACTCTTTGAGTTTGGAAATAAATAAGACATTTTTAATTGATTGAGGACATCTGTACACTGGTCTGTTTCGCGTAAAAGTGGTTATCTAAGCCCACTCCAAAGACTTCCAAATGTAGAAATCTAAATATCGTCAACTGGTGCTGAAATTCCCTAATGCATATAGCAATTTTTTCCCATGCCATCGCATCCAGTCATTGCAACCATTTCTGATCTTTTAACAATTGATCAAAGATAACTTGCAATTATGCCTATGTGACAACATTGTGTGCTCCACAACGTATAGTATCATCCGCCCTTCAATTATTGCAGTCTTAGCACACACACTTATGCCCACAAAAATATTAAATTTGAATATTAGTTGTGCCTATGGATATGGTGTCGATTACTCGAGTTGCTGGCTATTCCTGGTTGACGTTTTGTACATCATTGGTTGCTAACTGTCTAATTTTTATTGAAGAAATTAACTAAGCAATTGTTACAGTAATTGTTTAATTATAGGGGATGTTGGTTGAATTGTGACGAATCACAGTATCGCTGTGTGGGAAAATTTGGAATTCAAGGTTCTCCTATTTCATTGAGAAGCTGGAAGGCTTGGAAGCAAGTAACAGATTGTCATGGATCAGGTAATGTTGCCATGTTATGAGTCTTCTCAGTAGAAACTGGTGTTTAGGGAGACTGATATGAACAGATTTTGTTGGTTTGCTGCAGTAAGTTTTGCCGTTTTTCTCCCTTGCGCTAATTACATCTCTTGATAGAATTAGTAAGATGTTCTGGAAGAGCGCTGTGCATATCTCTATCTGTATTGGGAGAGTCTCGTGTGTTAGTCCTAAACAGCTCGGTAACGATATCCTGCACTGGGCTGGCCGTCACTAAGGCTTTTTGGCCATTAGGCTCTTGTCATTTGATGGTGAAAAGAGAAGAGGGGTGTGTGGAAAAGGGGCTTGGCAGAGCGTTGAGAGGTGAGTTCAGAACGGCAAAATTGTTGGCTACTATCTGATTTCCTGGAGATCTCTATAATCAAGATCCCATCAAGACGAACAGAAAAGGTCAAGATAAATGATAATCATCTAGTAATAAGTGAATAATTTCAATTAAAACTTCAATTTTTTTAAAAGTAGCGCATGCATACAAACACAAAGGGTAAATAAAACACAAAGATTTTATTGTAAGAAAAAAATTCCCCACAAAAATAACTCAAATGACAGTAAAATACACTGGAACTAGCATACCTTAATTAGGAAATGAGATACGCATAAAAGACATAACGGGTGCTTGAAAATAGGTGAATGCAGATGTGGAAGGGAGTTGGGGGTGGTGTATTTACAAGAATACCTTGATAAATGTCCACTTATAACAGGATTGGAAATGCTACAATTTGATAATAAGAGGATAACGTCGAAGAAGTAGATATATGTTACATAATTCTTGAACAAATCTGCACAGAAAACCTCATTATGAGGGTATAACGAGACCAAAGAGATGGAATAGCACTAAAAAGTTATTTAACTTGATTTAAAAAGAGCTCCAAGACGTCGAGTAAGAGCTGAATCACGACTTTTTTGAGACGGAGTAAGAACATCAGCACTGGCTTCTAATTTAATTATAACATCAGCTAGAGCTCTGAAGTGGACATCAGCGAAAGTGGACGAATTTGTACATTCATTCCTCCTATCTTGAAATTCAGGAGAGTTGGAATCAAACGGTCGTTTCTGTTCTCGTTTCAAATCCGGACAAAGATCGTTGAGTTTCTAAACAGAAAGAGAAATCAGACTCTAATTAATTTTGCAGGGCAATAAAGGAGTGAGTACTTACGACCTTGATTTTCTTGACGATTTCACGAGTAAGTTCACAGTCAGAAGTGAGTTCTGTTTGACACAAGGGTGACCATAGAGAAGAGAGCTGAAAAGGGGAAAGGTATCAGTATTGTTACCCACCGCAAATTGGACTTCCACATAATTAGCTAGGATCTCACTTGAATTAACAAGGAAATGCACAATATGTAAGCCTCATCTCCAACCACTATCCGACAGCATCGGCTAATTTGTATAATGAAACACCAGACTTATCAACTTTTCATTTAGCAATGTGACTAAACTATGACCTAGCAGTGTAATAAATAAAGGATAAACGGCGAATCTGTGCAACCCTATCTGGAGTGATGATTGGCTGTTAGGTAAGACAGATGAGGGGTGAGGAAAAGAAATACGAAAATGACCGCCTTTAAACTGGACAAACCGAAAAATTGGACGTGCACGAGAGATGAGTTGCAATCAAACTTCAATCACAGGCCAAAGTATGGGAGTGAAGATGAAATTTGATATTAAAAAAAGGAGACAAATGAAGCAGAAGCGTTGTCTTTTAACTTAAAAACAGGTGCGGAGGAGAAATGACAGCACAATGCAGCCAAAAATCGATGAAATATAACCTTCTTAGCCTTGGAGATACAAAAGACGACGGTTGTTTCTTCGAACTGACTTTTGATTCGTTCAAATTAACTACTCCATTATTCTTCTTTACCTTGTAAGTTGTTGCATAGAAGTATATGGAAGATTTCCAGCAAATAAAAACCTTTAAGTAAAAGCAAAAGCAGCGCTTTCAAGGGTCCAAAAAAGTACTCCGGCGTTCTCGATAAGGAAAAAGGACATCCGATTAACTAATATCAATAACAGTAAACAAAAATAAAAGACTTAAGATCAATCTTGTAATTAAAAAAAAAGAAAGATATCTTAAAACGTTGGCGCACCAAGGAAACTAAGGAGTAGGGAAAAGATATTCACCAAATGGCACGCCGGAGCATCTATTTACAGGAATTAGTATTGCGAAGAGAAGCTTCACATTCAAGCATTTTTACATTCTGAGGTAGGATATGCCGCTCACACAAATTGGCATAAAGCCAACACGAATTATGAAGTTCTACGCATTTGATCTCTCCCACATATACTTATTCCATCTTACATTAGAACTGAGCTCCATAATGTTAAAAGAAGTTCAAGTAATGCACCATGACAATTATAACCTGAAAACAACAGGCCGCTTACTGCACGGAAGTAAGGCAAGGCTCATAATTAAGCAGTTGATCAGTTGAGGTGCGTGTGTGTGTGTGTAGAAGGTTAATAGTTAAGGCGTCAAATGATGAGTGTGAATTTTAATAATTAAGAAAGAAGTCGGCCAATGAACAACATTGCACAATACTACAAAATATTAAGCAGAATAAAACTAGCGCACGAAAAGGAGAAAACTGAAATATTCCAGAAAGCAATTTAACGTGGTGGACAAAAGTGTAAAGATCAGTGCAAATTTGGCTTAGACTAAAGACACGCTAATTGATTTGTTATAAATGCTCAAGTGTTGTCCAGAGTTCTTGATTCATGCTTGAATCATGCTTCTGTAAGTCGCACTTTCGAGAGTATTTTAGCGCTTTAATGACCAGCCATGATAGCATAGCAAACCCACGGGTCGTCAAAACGGCATTAACGCAGGGCAAAGGATTACCGAAGGTAGATTCGCAAGTCTTTGGTCAACATTCGAAGACACTGAAGTAAAAAAGAAGCTCTTTGGGTACCGGATTGCCCTGAGGATCCTATCAACAAACCACAACTTAACTCCAATCTCTCCTTTCGTAAGCTCCAAGTTAATCGTATGCATTTGGAAAAGTGCTTGGAAATTCCTCCTTTTCTTACCTATTTGACGCGATTTGTATTCTCGCCGGTACTGTTTCCTCAGATTTGCGCTCATTCTGTTCCTTTTCTTGGGCCCAACAAAGTATGCTTCTTTCTACCAAACCGTTACCAATTTTAAGTGCCTGAATGATGTATGCTGTTGAGTAAAATCCCCATCAAATGCATTCATATTCCTGGACTACGAATTTTATGCCAGTCAATATTTTCATGTTCAGAATTCTTCTTGATTGTTCCATTATGGCTAGCAACTCTGGTGGTAAGTGTGATGCAATTAGTAGCATGTGAAACTTATATCTGTAACATTATGCCTTTAATCAAGCAGTCGAATTTCTCTAAATTTAATTCATTACAAAAATGAAATGCATGCTCATAATTGGAAGTTGTTTTTATTGTACATATAACTTGGTAAAAGAAGTTATTCCAAATGAAGTTAGAGTGAGAATATGAATTTTCATGCAATTACCAAATTCCGCTACGTTTCGGCTAATAAACAAGACACTCATTCTGAGCCAATCAGGCAGCCACGAGTTCATGGCGCTTTCTGGGATGCGGATGCGGGTGCGGATAGGTGGATCTGTGGATCGGTGGATCGGTGGATCGGTGGTTTACAGTGTAGATATCTTCTATATGATATATTGATTCCTCTTAGTACTAATTAAACTTTTAAAACTACTATTTCTACTTCAGTAGATTCCTGAAATTTGATGATTTGTTTGGCTTCGTAATAAATGTGAAAGAAAGCTTGAAAAATGTGAATTGAAGATATCGAACAATGAAAGATTAAACAACCTACTTCTATTTGGTTTTCCTTAAAAAGCATTCCAAATTTTATGCATATTTCAGGAAAATTGAGAAATTAATGGGAAAAATAAGTGGAAAGATGGACCTCGCCTCTTCAAGTCTTGATGAATTATTAATTCATAAAGCTAGTGAAACGTTTTTACACATATTTTCATCTTTTGCCTGAAGTAGTAACAAATCAAGGTGGATGCCACCCGATTTGCTGCCGTAGGAATAGAAGTCAGAGAGATAGTTGAACTAACTTCGATTAATACTTAGATAGAGGAAGTCTGAGAGTTACAAGCTTAAAGAAAATGATACTGTAGTGTCACAGTGGCGTATGTGGAGTGACTCCAGAGGAATTAAGATGGACATTTACCAATGTGAATTACAGACAGCCTAGTTGAACCAAACTGATTTCTTGATCGATAATGCAAAGCAAAATCGACTCTGGCTGAAAATACCAAGAATCCAGAGTTGCTATCAGTCAAGGTCATCTTAATTATTGTCAGAAAACGAACAAAGTGAGGCCGAGCTGACTCACAGATTAGAATCTCGGAAGAATAATCAAATTTTAATACAAAGAATGAAAATTTCGTAGACAGTCGATTCAAATTTTAAAAATAAGGATCGGTTAACATTGAAAATGAATCTAGCAATAAGCGTTGGGCAAAATGATGATGAGAGTCGAAATGAAATAAAAAGCCACGCTCCTTAATTAAATTTGGCGTTGAAATCTGTTGTGGTGTCGATTTCAAAAGTACTAAAAGTTACAGACAGTTAATCAAACGAGGTCGCATGCATCAGAATAACTGAAATAGGCGCAAAATCCATCCCAACTTAAAAGGTAAAAAAGGTTTTGATCCAACTATGTCAGGAACAAAATACGAACGAGGATTGAAAACATCATTTCCTACACCCATTCGCCCTGGAGCCACTGCAATTAACAATTACTTTCCGGAAAAAAGCACTCTAGCTTGATTTCCGGACAGAAGCATTTTGAAACGCCTACTAGGTGCTTTCCACCTTCCTCGAGGTTAAAATAATATCCAAAAATAATGTGTTTTGATTTCTTCCAGATTTTGTTTAAAAGTCCTTCAAGTTTCATGCATGATAATTAATCTTTACAAGGTCGTCGATATTGACCTACTTCAAGGCAAATATAACGCTAATCCAGCACAACACTTTCGTTGAAAGTGAGTGAATATTCTCTTGATGAGATACTCATTAATCAAGAAGATCTACGTACCACAGATAAATGAATTCTCTGTGGGCATAAGTGTGTGTGCTAAGACTGCAATAATTGAAGGGCGGATGATACTATACGTTGTGGAGCACACAATGTTGTCACATAGGCATAATTGCAAGTTATCTTTGATCAATTGTTAAAAGATCAGAAATGGTTGCAATGACTGGATGCGATGGCATGGGAAAAAATTGCTATATGCATTAGGGAATTTCAGCACCAGTTGACGATATTTAGATTTCTACATTTGGAAGTCTTTGGAGTGGGCTTAGATAACCACTTTTACGCGAAACAGACCAGTGTACAGATGTCCTCAATCAATTAAAAATGTCTTATTTATTTCCAAACTCAAAGAGTGCTTCATATCATTGAGTGATTGATCAATATATAAATTGGTTCAAATTGTACACATTAATTGATCACTTAAAGCTGTATGCCCGGAGAAGTTAAAGTTCAAAAATAGAAATGTTCTTCTTATGTGATTTAAAATAGTTTTTATGCATTTTTTATTCAATTAGTTGTCACAAAAATGCAACTGTTACATTATCTGTTTTCACTCAGAACCATCAAAACCTGACGTTATCTGGGGTTCTGTATATTGTTAGATATTTCCTGAAATATATTGCCAGTCTTGTAGGTTTCCATTTTACCTCAAAGGTGGCATATGAACCCTTAGCATATAAAAGCACTTTGCAATATTCTCAATGTTATTTTCATTTGATGTGTAGTTTTTATAAGTTTACCTTCGAAAATGAGAAATGTGGAACTTTGATGGGATTATGCCGGAACTCATAGCCATTCAGGATATTAAATTGAAATCGATGAACTATATATATCGCTGATAAAGTAAAATTGACCAATCATATTTATGACAAATTGTTACCACATACCATAAGCATATCCTCACCATCTTTAGCTAGAAAGTTTGGCTCTTCCAGTGTGAAGTTCGTCCTCAATTTACTGGGCATACTGGGGTGAATGATTAGCGCTTCTGGCATACCCGCACTTTTTAGTTGACTCCAAGTGGTGGGCATTTTGAAATATTAACTTCACAATGCAACCGAAACTTACAGGTACATGGTAGAGTATAGAGTATATCTGTGTACTATTGAACTCAGTAGTACTTAAAAACTCATTGATGAAGTGCTTGAAGCCTACACCAATCGAATCCTGTCTAATTGGTTTCATTAACGTGGGATATTTAAATCGATATTTGTACTTTGGAGCCAAATTCCTGATATCAAATTTGTCGGGAATCACCAATTTCTACTCCATGAGGACTGTACCAATTAAAGATTTACTGAAATTTATGTGAAATTTACTAATTTGCATTGGTTTGAAAAATATACATTTTTTCTACCCTTTGGAGCCATTTCCACCAATTTGCCATTCAATTATTAATGCTATACGTATAAGTGCACCTTGTAGATTTGAAAAGCGGTTTCGCCATAAAACACCTACACAAATCTTTCCTATGATCGTTGTTCAAAATTGTAGGAAATCTCTTTTCCTTAATTTCTATACAAAATAATGTCCTCTACTTTCGCTCACACTCTAATGAGTGCGATACTATCTACCATCAGCCTTGAGTGTTCGTGTCTAAATCCAAATTGTGTTGCTCCACCAGCTTACAGGACATGCTACCTTGCCGAAAATGGCAGCCTAATCACTGCCAGCCTACTAAATGGCAGCACACATTTCTACAAACTGAAATGTGCGTATGGCGCTGTTGTGCAGTGGGGAGGAGAGGTGAGAAACGAAGCTGTAGGTGGTGAATAGTCGATCTGTGACTAGAAAGTGAATGACGTTATATTGAAACACTTGATTTCAGTGTTTTATTTTAAATTGCAAGATTGAAAACACAAATAAAATAGACTTAGTCATGGTACTCACTCTGTCATATTAAATATAAGATAGGAGATGGTAGGAAGGTGGATTTAGAGAATAAAATGTTCGGAAATTTGAGATGTCGTGCACTGGTTCGAGTTTATACACTCTCTATTCCTCAGTGAATTCGGTTAGAGTCAGATCATCTTTTTCAACCCACACGACCACGATCGCCTAATATTGAGTATATCTCTTAGAAAAAGGTATCCAACCGAAGTTGTTCCAACTTGTGATAAAATACAGTCTTATTTTCTACACCCTGATTCCACTTGGATTTCTGTGCGAGACCTATGCAGTTGTGTGTCTTCAAATGCAAATATTCAGAATGATTGGTAGTTAAGTAAAACAAATGGCATTAAAGACTGCTTTTCATTGATTAGTTACTGGTGCTCCTGACCATGTGAATGATGTGAAAAGGGTTGAGGGAAAGTGGGCATGTTTGGACTTAACAGAATGAGGACAATGAGTACTTGACGATGAGGTGGGGTGGGTGGAATCGACGTTGCAATGGAGATGGATGAGTGCTCACTATTGGTGTAATACGTATTGTGAGTAGTGATCAGTTGAGGTGTGTGTGTGTGTGTGTAGAAGGTTAATAGTTAAGGCGTCAAATGATGAGTGTGAATTTTAATAATTAAGAAAGAAGTCGGCCAATGAACAACATTGCACAATACTACAAAATATTAAGCAGAATAAAACTAGCGCACGAAAAGGAGAAAACTGAAATATTCCAGAAAGCAATTTAACGTGGTGGACAAAAGTGTAAAGATCAGTGCAAATTTGGCTTAGACTAAAGACACGCTAATTGATTTGTTATAAATGCTCAAGTGTTGTCCAGAGTTCTTGATTCATGCTTGAATCATGCTTCTGTAAGTCGCACTTTCGAGAGTATTTTAGCGCTTTAATGACCAGCCATGATAGCATAGCAAACCCACGGGTCGTCAAAACGGCATTAACGCAGGGCAAAGGATTACCGAAGGTAGATTCGCAAGTCTTTGGTCAACATTCGAAGACACTGAAGTAAAAAAGAAGCTCTTTGGGTACCGGATTGCCCTGAGGATCCTATCAACAAACCACAACTTAACTCCAATCTCTCCTTTCGTAAGCTCCAAGTTAATCGTATGCATTTGGAAAAGTGCTTGGAAATTCCTCCTTTTCTTACCTATTTGACGCGATTTGTATTCTCGCCGGTACTGTTTCCTCAGATTTGCGCTCATTCTGTTCCTTTTCTTGGGCCCAACAAAGTATGCTTCTTTCTACCAAACCGTTACCAATTTTAAGTGCCTGAATGATGTATGCTGTTGAGTAAAATCCCCATCAAATGCATTCATATTCCTGGACTACGAATTTTATGCCAGTCAATATTTTCATGTTCAGAATTCTTCTTGATTGTTCCATTATGGCTAGCAACTCTGGTGGTAAGTGTGATGCAATTAGTAGCATGTGAAACTTATATCTGTAACATTATGCCTTTAATCAAGCAGTCGAATTTCTCTAAATTTAATTCATTACAAAAATGAAATGCATGCTCATAATTGGAAGTTGTTTTTATTGTACATATAACTTGGTAAAAGAAGTTATTCCAAATGAAGTTAGAGTGAGAATATGAATTTTCATGCAATTACCAAATTCCGCTACGTTTCGGCTAATAAACAAGACACTCATTCTGAGCCAATCAGGCAGCCACGAGTTCATGGCGCTTTCTGGGATGCGGATGCGGGTGCGGATAGGTGGATCTGTGGATCGGTGGATCGGTGGATCGGTGGTTTACAGTGTAGATATCTTCTATATGATATATTGATTCCTCTTAGTACTAATTAAACTTTTAAAACTACTATTTCTACTTCAGTAGATTCCTGAAATTTGATGATTTGTTTGGCTTCGTAATAAATGTGAAAGAAAGCTTGAAAAATGTGAATTGAAGATATCGAACAATGAAAGATTAAACAACCTACTTCTATTTGGTTTTCCTTAAAAAGCATTCCAAATTTTATGCATATTTCATAATTATTCAAATTTGCCATGAGCCCAGAAGTTGATTTGACAGGTTTCTTGAGGTGTTTTATTAAATCTTTTGCATTCATGACGTACTTATTCGTCTGTTCAAATTGTCAATTTGAATATTAGCATTGGTGACATCAACCTCAGTTCATCTCAAACTGCACACTTCTCATTCCCCATTATGCTTCATAGATGGAATATTTTCGTTTCCAACTCATGGTCTTTACAAGTCGGTGAGAATGGTGAAAATCTTAAACGAAATTGACAAACTCCATGTAAACTATCCTGTACTACAACCTGAAGTTTTTAGAATAGTAGGCATAACTAAATTATATCAGCTCAATTAATATAGAACTTAATGAACTTTTGTACCAACTATCATAATCAGGCGTTTTACTAAAAAATAACTATGTCCAACTGGAGCAATAAAGATATAGGTAGGTACGATATTCAATGATTATGACACATTCAGTCCGTTATCTTGTAGTCATATTTATTCCAAAGCTATTCTGGCCAAAGCATACCAATATAAAGGCCAAAAGTTCAAAACAGGAAGCAGTATTTAAAAGAATTGAAAAGTTTCCCTCATCATAGGGCGCCTATATATTGCCTTAACTATTAACCTCCTACACACACACACACGCACACACACCTCAACTGATCACTACTCACAATACGTATTACACCAACAGTGAGCACTCATCCATCTCCATTGCAACGTCGATTCCACCCACCCCACCTCATCGTCAAGTACTCATTGTCCTCATTCTGTTAAGTCCAAACATGCCCACTTTCCCTCAACCCTTTTCACATCATTCACATGGTCAGGAGCACCAGTAACTAATCAATGAAAAGCAGTCTTTAATGCCATTTGTTTTACTTAACTACCAATCATTCTGAATATTTGCATTTGAAGACACACAACTGCATAGGTCTCGCACAGAAATCCAAGTGGAATCAGGGTGTAGAAAATAAGACTGTATTTTATCACAAGTTGGAATTCACTGAAGAATAGAGGGTGTACAAACTCGAACCAGTGCGCAAAATCTCAAATTTCGGAACATTTTATTCTCTGAATCCACCTTCCTACCATCTCCTATCTTATATCCAATATGAAAGAGTGAGTAGCATAACTAAGCCTATTTCATTTGTGTTTTCGATCTTGCAATTCAAAATAAAACGCAGAAATCAAGAGTTTCAATATAACGTCGTTAACTTTCTAGTCACAGATCGACTATTCACCACCTACAGCTTCGTTTCTCACCTCTCCTCCACACAAAGTAGAGGAGAACAATAAAGTAGAAATGTGTGGCAGGTAGAACTTCTTGATTACTGAGTATCTCATCGAGAGAATATTCACCCACCTTCGACGGAAGTGTTATGCTGAATTAGCATTATATCGATGACCTTGTAACGATTAATTATCACGCAGGAAAATTGAACGATTTGCAAGGAAAATCTGGAAGAAATCAAAACACATTATTTTTGGATATTTTTGCAACCTTGATGAAAATGGAAAGCACCTAGTAGGCTCGATCATTCTTTTAGAAGGATTGCGAAAATTAATAAAAAACTCGCATTATAGGTGAAGAGAGGATTTGCCTTTATTTTCTCGCAAATCTTTTCGTAATCAACCAGTAGTGAAGTGGAGTTTTCTTGAAATGAATCAAGTGAGCACAAATATTTATCTCTGCAGTATTGCATCTGCGTGGGAGTTGGTTGTCCCAAGCGTTTCCGGATTACAATTTAATTTTACTGAAACTCCAGGCATTGTGAATAGTTCATTAGTCAAATGACAAAGGGAATAACACTGACAAAACCAGCTTCTGTAAGTTGTGATCACACTTCTCTGACTTAAATAAGAAAAAATTTTCTGAATGACCACAGCTCTGCAGAAGCGTTCTCCTCTTTCCAAATTGTAAATTATGATACCATTTCATATTTAAGTATTCATAAATTCCTTTATGTAATTTGTAATTTGTTCTTTTTTAAATAGTTCATTTTGATTCATTCAATCTAATCTTATTTGCCAAACCAGTATGGTATACGGCCTCTCTTCGTTTATCATTAATGATGCTCATGTGAATTAGATGAAAGGTGCTTCGGGCTATTTGGACTAGCAGAGTAGAAGCATCACTTAACTCTGAGTTCTACTGCTCTGCAGTTAATGTTCTTCCAAGTATTATTTCACTGTAATGTTACCTATAGATATTTTTGAATATTTTTTGCAAAAATGTACCATCTGTGGGAGCACAACTTTAGCGTGACAAATGCAGAAGCCTCGCGACCGATCAATGACTTATGCCAATACCATCAATCATTGGTCAATTCCAGTATACAAATACCCGACCAATCAATGCCCCAAGTTATATGGAGTCATCACACCATAAAGAGTACCATAAAGAGCGACTAAGTTCCCCGTCATTCACGCACAGTATACAGCACGCTACACACATTTCACTGCACTCCATACTAAATAAACGTGTTCCGCGGTATACGTCTGTTTCTTCTATTCCGAAACACTTAACAACTAGAAGAATCTGCCATAGAGGTTTCTGAGAATAGTCAAGGCTTATTAAATTACCTAATGTGCTACAAATTTACCCTTATATTTTCAAAATGCCACCCTTTTGTGAGGCATTTAGCTTTAACAATCCTAATAACCCAAAAAGTCATTGAAATCAATTGGTTGGGCGCTCACCTTGAAAATAACTGATGCTTTTCAAACCATATGTAAGACATATATACTAGGTCGACAACTTTGCTCACTGAATTTCGAAGTGTTTATAATAAGTGAATAAGTGAAATCGGAGGACTGAGAAATTCAATCGCCAATTAGTTTTCTTAAGAAGGCAACCGGGCTAAAATGGACACAAGTATAAAACAATTGACTCAAATGTGCAATTCTTCGCAGTCACTGGTGTGCAACGCTGTATTTATTCAACTTGATAAAAATTGCACATTACTAATTTGCAACTAAAGTGTTAAACAACTTCTGAATGTGGTTGAAAGGACTTGTCTGATTTATTTCATGAAATGTTTTGTGTAAATGGCTTAGTTCAAATGATATGTTTCGAGCGGCGTTTGGCGCTTTAAATATAGTACTGGGAAAAATTTCTAAGCATCGGCTGTGTCCAAATAAATCTTAAGATGGTAATTTGCAAAGGTGTCACAAATTAGAGACAAAATTTTGTATTATGACAATGATGTTGTTAAATATCTTTAATTGATGGAGAAATCGTTTGGAAATATTTTTTCTCCAGTTCATATAGATCCACCAAATCAGGATTTGTAGTGGAATGGAAGATGGTCACTTTGAAACTAATAACTTCAAAAGCGACCAGTCAGTATTCGTATTAAAAATGCTCTTTGCACTCGTGAATAGAGCAGAAAATAAAATTAAGTGATTTTTTACTTGACAGGTAGAGTGATTTGAAATTTGAACCCCTTTTGTTTAAAAAGCTTCCGAACTGAGAAAATGACTTAATTTTCTTCCTCACTCTTAGGCTCCAAATGAAGTCTATGACATGTTTGTCCTACTAATGCTGGTTTTGAACTCCGGTTGTTCTATCCTTACAAATGGTTCATTTCGAATATCATTAGGTTTCTCTTTTTTTTGAACAAATACCCCAGAGAGATATTTGCTGCCAATTTTGGATGAATCAAAGGTGATGAAAACACACAATGGGTTCCTGCCAAAAATGTGGAACCGTTGACACCATGAGACAGTGATCTGAATCCGAGGGAATCTGTTGAGTACACCCAGGTCAATCAAATTTCTAGTCACTCTGTGATGAATGAGAGCTAAAAGGAGAAGAAGGTTCCGCATGAAAGCAGATTTCAGAAGGATCCGAAAATGAAACCAATGGTGAGATAGTTGAGAAAACCGTTAGCTACCTCGAAAAACGTCATAAAGCTGAGTGAAAATAGTAAGAAACAGAATAGCCAAAAACAATACCGAATTTGCATAAAGGGGAAATAAAAAGAAGCAGTAACTTGAACTACTTTCGCTCGATTTGTTTAAGATATAACGGGGTTGATGTCGCTAATGCTAATATTCAAATTGACAATTTGAATAGATGAATAAGTACGTCATGAGTGGAAAAGATTTAAGAAGTGGAATTTCAGTCTAGCCTACTATTATGCCTCATTCACTGCACCACTTCACTACTCCAGATGGAGAATAATTGTACTCATCTTAAGCATCCTAAGCTCCATTTGGGAACTTGTGAACCACATACTAGATTTTATCCACTATGGCGTTTTATTTTGTTATACAATTGTATGACCTTAATTTGATATTCCTTAAATTGCATATTTTTGAGATGGGGTATTAAAAGTGGATATTTGAATGAACTTATCGCACAATACCTTGTAAATCTTCGATGATTTGCTAATTTGAGTGATTTATTCTCAAGCTTTCGAGTTCACTTTGATAACATATCAGTTATTTAATATATTGCCGAAAATAACACGTAAGCAGCTTCGTATTTTCTTAAATAATATTTTTATGATTATACTTTGAGATTCGTAAAAATGCATTGCTCTCCTAACTTGCTTATGCCTCCTTGATAGCATATGCATTTCATTGCATTATATTTTTTAGACATAATAAGGCTGCTATAAAATTTGTCTAATATGGCCAACACTGTTAGCAAAAACAAGTGTCTGTGAATATTTTGTGGTGAAGCTTTCATTTGAAGTTACAAACGATTTGCACCTTAAATAAGCTTCGAAAACAAACACTTTCTGCTGGATTGACAACAGAATTCTGCAGGATTGTATTCACAACCGTTGCTAACACGTGACAACGTGCCTCTGAACAAATCACAGATAACACCAATTAGTCGCTGTGCACCGCATGACCTCGATTAAATCTTCAACCCCGCTTTCAGTATGGTATATGACACGGGAACTGTTTTGTCTTGTTTGCTATACGCTTGGTGCCAATAATTGCAGCTGATGGAGCTGAGGGAGCTGAGGGGCCTTGTGTATGAAAGTGCTAGAGAAGAACTCCAATAATTGATAAAACCTACGAACCTCAGTCTATGTAAACTCCTATCGTGTGTCATGAGTTGGTGAAAATTGTTTCCTTTTCTCAGCCAGCATTAGGAGTGCGTCTCTCAACTGATGTAGTTACTCGAGAATCTACTAAATCCCCTGAACACCTTAATGAATTGAGCATCGTTGTTCTACGTCAGATTTCGCAGTTTTTAGACATTCCGACAACTGAAAATATCCCTGAGTCAATCGGTGGAAGTGAAGACACAGAAAGCGTTTCTTCTAATGATGAGTCATCTGAAAGCTCACAGACTGTACAATTCCAAGCTCAATCTACTGCAAACTGCACTGTTCAACTACAGCAGGAGTCACCGCAGCAAGGGCAGCAAGCTCTAACCCAACGTCAGATGGCTCTGTGGAATGAGTACTGTGGTTTGATTCAATGGAAGGACTACTTCTATCAACACTGTTTGAATGCAATTCGGGAATATGATGATGTTCTGGCTGAGTGTGGAGAACTAACTGGCCAAACAAGTTGTTATGATAGTTGAAATGTTTCGATATCACTTTGTAAATATATGCACCCTTTTATACACCGACTTCTCCTGTTTATTCGTTAGTAATTTAGACAATGATGATACTAGTATTGTACATCCCATCCAATCTTATTAAAAATCTTATAGGAATCTTTTAGTCTGGACTGAACGGAGACTATATTAGTTATTATTTAAAATAAGTTGTACATTAGAATTCTAGGTCACTTTGTACAAATGCAACTGTCATTATTGCTTAATTGCCCATTACAAAAGAAACAAGATTTAAATCTTTTACTCTATAACATAGAAAGACTGGCGCAATGAGTAACGTAAAAAGTTACGAAAAGTAAAATAGGTCGTCTACGGAATCGGATAACAAGTTTGATGCTAGCCAGTGATGCCCACGGTGATTAAACTTACTTCCTTAGAAGAAGTGGCCGAATGGAAGTTTCTCACCAGAGGAGCTTGATGATGTTAAGCCTCTGTTGTTGATTGTTGAAAACACCTTCCTAAAGTCGTTTTTCGGTTGCAATCCACACCTGGAGTACGACCATCTTCTACTGCTTTCACCTCTTTCAGCACGCAGTTCTCCAGTTCACCATCATATTAGTTGTGAAGATTCACTGTCCCATGGTGAGATTAAATCAAATTCTTCCCTGCCTATTTTATGCGGATCATGTCTGTCTACAGCCAGTTCTATTTGCCGGACGTCATGTCGGTCCTAATATTGGACATTTGCACTTGCGTGGCTGAGAGAAACGCGCTTAGATGAGTCAGCGGAGCAGAAGCGTGCGTTGCCACAGTACGCGCGTCCTCGTTCTAACCCACAAGTCATTCGTGACTCCCAGTCACAGGATGTTGAGCTACGCAAGCATTCGTAATTATTGCCAAAAGATCTGACAAATTTGAGCATTGTTTAGCAGGAGCTAGGGTTGAAAAGGAAATAGCAAAGAATGGCGCTTGGAAGGAAAAATACATATCACCTATTTACACATTTTATTGTCAAGTGATATTCAAGCCAGTTTCCATCGTTTGAGAGCTATTAATTAGCTCTATATCTTGTCAGATCATTTAAAAGAAGCTTGTTTATTTTTAGAATGTTGCAGTTAAATACAAGTACATTGTGTACGACAAAGTGCAAACAAATGTTAGTTGAAAATTCATGAACAAACGAGACTTTGATTTGACGTTCTGGTGAAAATCATTAATAAAGACATAAGCAGATACCAATAGTTCTCAGAAGGTACCAATTTGGCTTGCTACACCCAAAACAGGGCGTCTTTCTGTCCAACAATCGAAATTACTTGTTTAATTATGCCAAAGGAGCATTAAACAACTAAATCGGAAATATAGCAGATTTTTACTTCTACAACTTTTTCTTAAAGCATTATTTCACTTAATTTCCAACATTTTATCAGCACAGCCAAAAGTCGTCAACATGCGCTGTCCTATCGATTAATTTATGCAGAAACTAAATCCCTGGCCATTGTTCGCACGAGCTTTAGACAAATAGAAGATGACTGATCCGATATCTAACTTTGGTCCTTTTTTAGATCGATAGTAATTGAGAGCCAACTCTTCTTGAAATCCACAGTCTCTGAATATCTTTTATTCAATATATCGGTTTACTTGAATCAGTGTCATTCCTCGGTTTCTAGTGAAATAGGCGCCTCAGAAAGACATTGCCCAAGCTAAGTCAGTCTTTGCTTTCGTGTATTTGTGTAAGTTGCGTGGCGTTTAACTTCCAGCCGTAGATGGAAATGTATTTTCGATCGCTGTGGTGACTCATTTATGTCACATTTATAGCTTTCGATTTCACTTTGAAAATATATCATTTATTTAAATTTTTGCCGCGAATAACTTGTATGCATCTTTGTTTTTCCTTAAATAACATTTTTATGGTTATAAATTGAGATTCTCTAAATTGCATTGCTTTCCAAACTTGCTTATGCCTCATTGATATATTCGAGCGCAATCATCACGGAGAACCTTGAGAAGAAGGTGGATGGTTCCAAAATCGCAGTCAAAGAAAGGTCTGCCAGTTGAAGCGGAAATGGTTTCATGGACACTCTCCAACAGATGAAAGATAGCTTTTCGAAGTGACTCTGACCCCAGGTGTGTAAGTTGCAATGCAACGGGGAGTGAGTCTATAAACCCATTGCCGTAGTGTGAACTTGAAGACTTAATAACTGATATTAGACGATTTATCTTCTCCCTGGAAAGGTGTTGAAAGCCACTTAATCAGTTAAGAATTATTAATAATTTACTTTCGAGTTAGATTTCATTATTATATTGTTAAGAGTATGAATAGAAGCATTTGTTTCAGAGGTTTGTTTTAATTCACCTCGAGGGATGTTTCAAAAGCTAACTCAAATTAAAAATTTCCGTTTCATTTCCTTTGCATTATTTACTTTCTAAAAAATTAGAGGACATTTATAAATAATGTAAGCCTTGAATTGATTTACAAAATTTGTGCTTTTCGAGGTGATTTAACGGCACTGAACATATTTTTGAGTAAGCAGTCATTTATAAGGTGATAAAATAATTATGTCTATTTTGGTCCTTGGTGGATGTAGTTCGGTTTCCAAAAGGTTTGTGAATTTAGACCAGTCTGCCCTCTGGAAGTTCCACGATAGCTCGGTTGGCATTTGGGTGTCATGGACTTGGTGAATTTGATGGTAATACTAGCAATGACTGGTTTGTGACTAGATCCAGGATCTTGAATTATTTTACGTTGTGTGAGCTCGCTGATGTCGCTTGAGACCAGGAGCAAGTTAGGAGTTGTTCTGGTGACATTGTAGTGAAGGTAAGTCGCAGGAACCTCATCAAATTTTATCCAACACAGCCAACAATTCCGTTCACCACAAAACGTGAGGATTTCGAATGCCCTATCTCTTGAAAAATTCAAAAATAAGGACCGAAAAGGTAGGAAGTGAGCTTCACCTCTTCCAGTAAACTATAAAACACATAAAATGCAAATATCAACATTTTTTAATTCATTCCCAACATAGGCAATGTTTTGGAAAGAATAGATACAAAAAAGACTAGTTTAAAAAATCCACAATTTCAAATGTCAACATTTCGAATATTCTTTTAAAAATGTGCGGGTATCTGTAGACATTTACTGTTGTCAAGGCAAATGTGTTGCTATATTCTTCGACAAAAAGAGAACTTTAGAGAAATGGAATCTTTCTTCCAATGAAGAATGACTGTGATAAAGGAGACGGAATGCAGTTTGCTAAATGAAGTCGACTAAGTTGCGCCTCGATTTGGTCGGATGTGCACAAATAAAATAATGATTAAATTAAAATTAGATACATAGGTTAACATTTATGGCGAAAACATGAAAATATGATTCATAGTTGACCAAAATAGAGTAATCTAGTAGCGCTAAAATTAAAGGAGCCAACATTTGATGCCTTATATGAGCACTCCTTTTGAAAAGTACTGTTTTATGATATGTCGATTTTTCCTCAGCTTGATTGCTAAACCAAGTATGCGGGATAATATGAGCCTGATAAATTGTAGATTAGCATATACTGTCATTGTTGCTTTGATGTAAGCCTCCCAAACAAAAGTTACGTTGTCAGAAGCCTTCATTACTTTGAAAAAATATTTACAGATTTCAAAATCTATAGATCATTTAATATAATTTTAAGAAATATAAGTACTCTTCCAGCCTCGAATATTTTCTATTTGTGTCAGTTATTTAAGAAGTGGTATTCTTTTATCATACACATTGGATAATACACAAGTTGTCATTTGCAGGGAATAAGAGGAAATAGTTTTCTAAAGCCCAAAGAGGAAGTGTTACAAAGTCATTTGAATTTGTCAAATTCGAATATTTCATTTCATTATCAGATAAAGTGAACTCAAAAATGCGGAATTTCGAAATTTGCGGGCATGGAGAATTAATATGCACGATTTCATACAGACAACTTTAAAGCTTAGGTTTAGTTATCTCATTCTTAAATCAGGAGTGCTTTATGAGCAAAATCTGGTAAGTCATTTCTTGAAATATGCTGCAAACGTCTATATCAGTATCAGTTTCAGAACTTTTAGTCTTAATTTGTTTTTCGTCCGTAAATGTAACCATTGAACTTCATAATTCTCCTTTTTTAAACGCCTTTTTAACTACTTTCTCTTCAAGGATACTAGGGTCAATATTACTAGGTAGTGCGTTGTGATACTTGATATTGTGTTAGATACATTCATATATTATAAACAATTAACTAGATAATATATAATTTATATGTGCAAGTCCAACAGATATTTCAGTCTCACCTAAATTCTACAGAAACCAGCGATATGAAATTTAAACTCATATGTATAAATAAATAAATAAATAAATATATATATATATATATATTTACATATATATTCGGCTAAATGAATAGACGAAATGTACGAACAAGCGATCATGTAACCTCATTTTAACATGTGAACACTAACAGCAATTCATAAATGCTTCGTTAATGGGACGATTATGAAAAGTTATCTTCAATTCACATTAGTGGATGATATTTCATTAAATAACTGATAATAATGCTTAATAGTAAATTCTCTATCAATATTCTCTATTTTAAATTATAAGTGATTAAAATTGCATAATTTTACTTCAGTTCAGAAAATCCTATCTATTAAAATCATTTAGTTCATACCATTCGTTCGCAGTTATACCTGTTGAAAGCGGGCCATGCAAAAAGGTGTCACCTTTATAATAGGAGAAAGTTAGAGTGTGCATAAAAGCAAAACTTATTACTTTTCATGATATCTCCTTGATTTACTTGCGTTATTTTCTTGGTTCTCCATGTATGTGTCAATGATTATTTATTTCCCAATGCTAAGCTTGATCGGTATTTTTGCGTATCCGCCCTAGTTGTTCTAAATATCTTCATTTATTTTTAGGTAATTGCGAAATGCACGTCGGTATAACCAATTCACTTTGATCAAATAATTTTTTCTAATACTCACAAAAAATGCCACGTAACAGGTGCTTAGTCGTTCTCTCCGTAATTTTAGGTAAGTGATTTTTTCATAAATCTTAACGAATTTCTAGATGAATTCTAAATAATATATCATAAGAGGTAGGATTTTTGTTGATAAATCTTCGACAAATATTATTGTTGAAGCGAAACTGGACAGTGGAGTTCTCTCAAACGATCCAGTCACTCATTGTCCTAATCCAAATTTTGAGCAGGAACTCGCCTGGGAAGTGGATTGTGTCAGTTGGAGGCAATATCAACTTCAGAGAGCTTCGGTCAAGCTCCAAATTTTCTCAGTATAAGGTGCTGATTCCCCATCTTCACGAGAAAATATTGGCTTCGTTATTCTAGATGCTGGATCAGCTGCTGAGGGTCAAACTTTTAAATGGTTCCCTCTACTGACCTCCAAGTTCCGACCATCTTCTGAAATATTCAGCAGTCTCTATATTGTGACTCCTGTAGTATTGGAATTAACGACACACGTAAAGATTAATGCTTAATGACCCTTTCTGTCTATCGTTTTGTTGAAAATTTTGAAATTCAAGTCGTCGATGGTTTTCACCTTGCTGACTCTGAGTTCTTTCCTTTATCTGCTCAAGAGTGTTACCACGATTGTTCTAGTCCCAACTCCTTCCCAAAGATTGTTCATCTCTATCAAAGTTCACGTTATTCGCTGCGTTTTCTTGAAAATGATCTCTATTTTTGTGAGTTATCTGATGGAGGTTTTAACAAACTAATATCTCGCCAATGTAAATTTTTAATCCGCTCCTCTATGAACGCCATTAAGGAATGCTTTCTTCAGCCTAATCTACTCGAAATTGGTCTATTTTCTGATGATAGGCATATTGTTAATTGTCATGGACACCTACCTCTTATTAGTGATTAGATTTATTCCAATAATCGATACCCTTTCTGTGTTGATTCTACGTTTAGTGTAAGTTGAAATAGTGGGAATATTTTCTCATTTCTTTCTATGTAGTTGAGTTCATAAAGTGGTGATGGAGAATGTCCTGTTATTTTACGATCCAGTGTTTCCAAACGTGATAACCAGCAAGTTACCAATTCTCCAACACCAAGGGCTAATAGTGTGAATTTCCCTTCTATTTTATATGGTGGTTGATATTTTATGGCAATTTAGGTGTCGAGCTATCTCTTTCAATATGCTTGAAATAGGGAAAATTTGTATAACATAATTCATCCCTGAAGTTTAAAAATTTTACCCGTTTGCTTCATAAACATGCAATAGCTGGCAGAATTGCAAGTGTTTTTAGGTGTATCGATAGATCCGAGTTGAGCGAATTGAGCGTGAAGATAGACTCAAAATTAACGTTTCAGTGATGCTACTATTGCCCATTTCTCCTTCATGGACGTGAGATATTCTAGAGCATTTGGATTGGGTGGGACATAATTTGTGGTTTACTAGATTTATCAAAAGCAAGCGCGTACACCTTAGACTAACTTAGTTTAAAAATTTGAGTAATTGCGCCACTCTCGTTCTCGATGCTGTAAATCTGTTGGCAGTTCAAAATATATTAGTCGGTATAAGAGTCGTAACTCGTATCGGTCAATTTTGCTATGCCTCCGGTTAGCCGGCCATTTTTAATCCCCATTTCTACCTTCTACTTGCCATAGTGATGTTAACAAGTGCATATATTTGCAAAGTCAGTGAACCAAATAAGAGTAGAATTAATGGTGAATCCAATTCTAAATGGACTTTTGAACTGACCCAGGTTCTCGTCAGTCGTCAATCTCTTCCCTGCTGGTACCCAGAAGTAGCGGTAAAGTGGTTATTTTTTCTAGTCAGGCACGAAAAACGTGTCTTTTTGGCTGAACAAAGTGCCTTGGAAGCAATCTTGCATTCGAATCCAGTTAAACCTTGTGGACCTCTGGCAGTTCGTTGGCGAAAATTGCAAATGTTGTTGGCACATGCACTACCAAGGAGTGTCTTCAACGGTGCAAATACCTCGTTGAAGAAGTAAGTACCTCACCGATTCTAGCAATTATTACCCATGTCATTGAAACATATGCATTAATTTCAAGAAATCATCTTAAAATAGGATATAGCCTGAAAAAATACAATGAGGAAGGAGACAGAAGATGGAATAGAAGTAGACATTGAGGTCAAAGTTCTCAGTTGCATTGAATTGGCCACCTTATCGGAGTGTTTGTGGTTCACTCATGTTCTACAGTGCAATCTCCATGATTTACCACTATGTTCGCGTCTACGTTATAGTGTCTTATGTCTAATTGATGAAAAAGGGACTGAATTTTCGGTTCCTCAGCTGAATACATGAAAATTTTGAACGGGACCTTGTTTACTAGTTAAGTGACACGCTCTTAACATTTGACTTGGGTAGAGAGAGAATAACTCAATTTGGAACTCGCACTTTCATTCCTCTTATGTGATTGGTCATACGTATTACTGACCGCTCATCGATCCATTGAATATTGGCCTCGTGGTGTCTGACTTGACAGACGTTCACGTCAGTTATTGCACCGCCACTGCAACCTTGGTGACAAAATTATGAACAAATAGCTCTATGCTATTATTATTATTATTATTATTAATGGAACGAAGGGAATCCATCGTTAGATCTATTCTTTCGCTATCCGGGAAAGCCAGGGGTAGGATAGGGAAAAGTTTAGTATGCAGAAGACAAGTGTGAAATAATGGTAAGGGATAGTTGGCCATCGAAATTCACCATGGAAAAGGCGGAGAAGTGACTTGAATTCGCCTACTAGTCAAGAGTACGTCTATTTCAGTCCCGTGACCAGTTATTCATGAAGGGTTTGAATCTAAAAGTTCTCATTGTTCTGCATCCCATGTCGTCAGCTTGTGTTGAAGTTCGTCCCGATAGTGTGTGAACAGATCGTAACATTGGCTGAAATATTTTGAGCATTTACTGTGTATCTAATCCTATATTCGAAAATTTTGCCGCACAATGTTTCCTTTACCGATGGAAACGAAGTATAATAAGTGTGAGAATTCTTTTCTCTTGAGAGATTATTGTAATGGATTTTGGTGCTCAGGCATTAAAGTTATATTCCCCGATTATGTTAAGGGGAAAAGAGGTGATTGCATTTATATCTGCCATAGGAAGGTGACGTTTTTTACCCGATATCTGTATTAGTCTGCTGTGCTCTCCTGCCAACATGGTGTTTTTTCTTTCCAATTCTCCTAATTTGTGGTATGTTTCCTTAGTTTGGCGAAGCTAACGTGGTTTTGTTTGTTGAGATCTAGAGGTGAAGACATACCTATTCGTTTTTTGATTGTGCTCTTTTTGATATGACAGACAATTGCGAAACTATTTCTGACTGATGTGAGACTTTGCCATGCTAGTACCTCTTAAAATTATTTGTATGTCAATGAGGAGAAGTGTTGAGTAGGTAATCTGGGGATGCTCCTATTTGAAATTCACCTTCTACTTGTGGTGTACGTAAACCGTATACGAAAAAATGCGCACTCGAACATTTTGGAGTGTGCGTACGTACGTACAGAGCACCGCTCAGAGATTTTGGCTATAAATGTTCACAAAATTATGCTAGAATTATTTGGTAGTAATCATTTTTCTCAATTTCACAATTTGCAATATACGTTTCGATTGCAACACGTCTTCCTGTTCTCTATCTTCGTGATAGTCCTTTCCGCCATGGAGATTTCTGAGAATAGTCGGGGCTTATTAGAGTAGCTTAGCGAGGACAAGAAGAGCTCCTTTCAATTCCTCTCCGTAGTTGAGACTGACGGCAAAAGTGTCTGACTGGAATTCGAATCTTCTTGAGAGCATAATTAAAAGGAATTCGAAAACAGTGCTGTAAGGCATGAATATAAGCTGGAAGACAGCAAAAAGGCAAATAAGTATCGGTGCAGTGGATGGTGGGAAACCGAAATTAATAAAGAGTTTATCGGTATTCATCAGTTGGCCAAAAGCGAAGAACATGAAGAATAGACTAAGCTGGGCGATGATTCGATAATAGGTAACATGGTTACACTTACATGTCCAATTTTGTGACCGAGAAAAGCCAGAATTTCTTCATCATCCTCACAACTTCGATTGAGAGTCTCATCCTCACTAGTAGTATTACCTTAGTGCTCATTTTTCGGATCCTTTTCTGAAGTCCACAGTATAAAGATGACAATGTTACAAAATGTCTCTTTCTCTTTTTAAACCTGATTTCTTGACTATAACAATGAACGCAGGCTCAAAAATGGCAATATCAAAGTTCATATGAATGATGGGAGATTCTACATTGGATTGAAGGTCTTCACGAGTCTGGAGGCTTTAGTAGAGAACTACCGAAGGCGTCCGACTTTCAAGAAAAACACTTCCTCTCCCAACCCTTCCACCATCTTGAGTGTGTTTTTTCCTCTCGACTGCGGTTGTCAAACTATTGCACTCATGATAAATCCCTCTTTCCTTTCTCCTCCCTCTTTTGAGATTGTACTATCAGCCTAATGTTTCCTTATCCCTCTTACTTCACACCCTCCCTTCCATTTAATTATTGTTTTCCATTGTTGAATCAGCTGTGTACCCTCCACTTTATTCCTCTTCACTGTTTCCTCTACTCATCTAATGCCATCACTAGTTCGCTTATATCAGTCAACGTGTACCCATTCGAGTGTTTTCATCAATGGGAGGGCTATTAAAACCGTATCGAGTCGTCTAAAGTCATATAGCTAGGTTCAAATGGTGGAAAATAGAAAAGTCAAAGTCATAGTGGGTTGGGGTTATGACAAAGAAATCAAATTAAAGTGTAATTGAGGACACCTCAGAAACATAAATTAGAGCATATGATCGAAGGGATGTTTTCGAAAATATCCTTGATCCCACTCTCCCTTCTATCCCTCCCCCGAATGAGAAACACTCACTCTTGGTATATTTGAACTCGTATAATTGATTTTATGGTGTAGTGAAAGAGAAGCGTTATGTAGGCCTTCATATAAGGAATATAGCCAATACACACTTCAAGTTAAATGGCTTATAGCGACAGGGTGTATTTAGTAGCTATAAGCCGCTGAGGTCACTGTGTGCACTCTGCCTGAAATCTACTAAAACTCATGGAAATGCAATTTTGCTTAAGTATTAATAATAAAGTATTTAATATTTCAATCGTAAATTGAAGTAAACTGGAAAGACTGGAGTCAATGAGCTTATTTATCTTAAAGGTAAACGGCTCAATTCGAATTAATTGAAATTATCACTATTTGAACTTACTATGAAGCTGTTTCATTACGCGTTTATTGAAAGTCACACATTTTGTAACCATTTAGTTTCTACTATTATTTAAAGGCGAATTTAAAGCAGAAGTAAAGCAATGAAGTAAGTCTTATGTTCGCAACTATGCATTAAAAATATTGCCACAGAACCGATTATGAAAACGCACTTCAAACACATGTAATCTGCAAAATATGAAGCATTCCAAGCGCGAAATTTATAGCTCGGAAAGCTTGTAACTAGTTTCTGAAGTATAAACCAGCTTGCTTAGGGAGTTAAGGTAGTATTTACTTCTCCTAAGAGAGCTAAAATTTATAAATTTACTTGAGATATGAACAAATATATATTTTTATTGAAATTAGACATCACTTTTGTTGTAATGTTTCGATTACGCATAGCAGTTTATAAGTCCTTTCAAGCATATCCGCCCCTGATGTTTACATCGGCTACTCAGCGATGTCTTACTCACAACATACTTCTCTTTTCATAAATGTTATTCACTTTTTCATTTACGATTCAGAACAATTTTCGGGTTATAAGTTACTTTCAACCAAAGATATAGGCAGTACGACCATTGCCTCGTCAGACGTATCAACTAAAATGCAGTCTAGTCTCGATTCACTATTTCTCCTGGAAAATGAACCTGTGTGACACGTCATCGCATGAGCGCACAGCGTGACTTGAAGGTGCGACGGTTGAAGATGACAGATAGGATGGTAGGGCGTCTGTGGAGTGAAAGGAGGCTAAAAGTAAGTTTCTCGACGACTGATGTGACTGTTAGGCGTCGAAGACTTTTTCCTCCGAGTTGCTTTCTCGATTCTTGCGCTTTTATTCTTCCCAGCTTCAGTCCGATGAACTGGGCTATTTTTTAAAAATGAAGCAACATCGGCAATACCCTCCGGGATTAGTTGTTCGGGATTTTTCGAATAGGAATACAGTTCCGTACAACTTCCTGGGCTTACTGGCCTCTGCTTACAAAGAACAGTGGATGCATCTGATGAATCGTCAGCGGCGTTTTCGAAATCTTCAGTTTGCGTTTCTTTACTAGTTATTCTGTGAGTTACTGCTCCAATTGTTATAGATTGTGGAATTTGAGGACTGGTTCAGTCATCCTGTAAATTGGGTCTGTCGCGATGCGAGGAAGGGACTTGACGCGGTGTTGGCAGAGAATCTCTCATTTGCTGTTGATCATCGCCTGTCGTCAAGTTTGCAGATCTCCCGCCTCGATTACGAAGGCTACTCCGAGGAGTAGGTTCAGGTGTAGTTTAGACTGGCATTGGTACTCCATTTTGAGAAGACAGATTGTTTGTTCCCTACTCTTGTGTCTTTTGACTATTGTCAATTGAAGGGTCGTCAAATTCAGGTCGCTTTTCAACAGTGACTGAAGACTCGTGGTGTTGTAAATGGATAGTAGATTCAGAGCTATTTTCTGGAGGTTTCGGCTGAATTTCCGTTTCAACGGCATCTATGACGCCCACTGCTCGATTAGCAGACTTGGTAATTTTCATTGCAGATTTTTTACAGTGATTAAGTACTCCGAAGATGATGTTGAAGTACGATTTTGAGCATCGACTGTGATAGGGAAGAGATGATCACGGATTGACTTTCAACGTCAGCTTCATTCAAGATACTCTCTTGGGATTCTTTAGTGTTCCCACTCAATTTCCTCTTACGTGAAGAAGCTTTATAAGGAAGAAAGTATTCCGAAGACGATGTCGATGCACGATTATTGTTTTCTGGATTGATCACTTTGGATCTAATTGATCGATCCATGTGCGCAAGAGCAGTGTCGGATTGTGCATCCAAATCACTGCCTTCAGGAGCAACTGTGCAAAGAACAAAGCATTCAGATGATGAGGATGAGATTTGAAAACAGTTGACATTGAGTTTATTTCTAGCCAAAGTGGCTGCAGACAGCCGCAGCAACGATGCGATTCATTTGAATCAGATGGTAAACTTTCGCGAATCCAGTCACTGAAAGAGTCTGCCAGTACCCCAGCGGGTATTGAAATGGACGCTGCTGCACTCTTCCTTCCGGCGAACTCAAGACTGCCAAGTGATTGTTTTGACGAAATCGGGAGCTTAGAATTCCACATGGCCAGGTTGCTCACTGTGTGTAGGAAGAAAAAGGATGTAAGAAAGTACCGGCAAGTTATCATTTTCCTCATTAGTAGTATTGGTAGAAGTTGAAGTAACATTCCTGCGACGAGGTGGAACCATGAGCTTCCTAAAGCCAGAAGATGAATCCGCCTTGAATAGATCGGATCCAGATCCTGTTGTGCGAGTAGGAGTAGTTTCATTAGTGTGAAATTGAAGTTAATGACTCAAGAGTATTGAATTCGGTGCCAACTTGCGATCGAAACTCGAGAAGATTAGCTTGTTCAACTTTGATAGGAATTGTAGACGGAAGTGACGCTCGAGAACTAAGAGCTGGAGATAAAAGCATCTGCAGGTGATCTAACCGTTTGGGGTCAACAATCTTGGAATTTTCTGAGATTTTATTGAAGGAGGCCAATTGCGCGAACGAAAAGGTAGAATTTTGACTCCCAAAGGTGGAATTGCCTCGAAGAGGTAAATGAGGATTTACACAACGTTTGTCAGAACCGAATGTATCAAGAAAAGCTATATCTGCATTTAAGAGGAAATATCATCATCCAGTGGATTAGCTGATTGAAAGGGAATGTCCTCAAACTCATCTGATTGTGTGCCATGTCTTGATCCACGAAAATTGTTATTTAATGTATTTATAGCTATTACATCCACTCCTACACCCACAGAATGTATCCAGAAGCCGATCTCGGCGTGAATGCGTGGGGTGTCGCCCCTTTTTAACCCCTTCGATGTTGTTCGTGCTTACCTCCCCCCACAACACTCTTTTGCATTGCGACTTTTCAACCGGCAAACCGAGACCTTTCGTCCCGAAAGCACACCGTCGGAAGGTTTTTCAACCATTTCCATGGACTGTCGCATTCGTGCTACAACCCAGTTAATCACCAACCGTTTCGTATGGAAATACATTCAACAGGTTAGAACTGGCATATCTGGAGCCCTACCATGCTAAGTAATGATGGAAGCGAAGGATTCGTTTGGCTAACTTTCCAAATATCTCAGAATCACATTATAACAGGCTTTCTTAAACCACTATTTTAAACGCAGTACCGCAAATATTATCACAGTTCTAACCATTCATTAGCAAATCGTTCAAAGCAAAAGACCGAAACGACTATTGGTATAGTGTTGAATAAGGTCCTATTACTTCACGGAAGATTTTAAGATTTGACGGTAGAGAATTCGAGTTTGTTCAAAGATCACTATAATCCAAACAAGTATGACCAAACGTTTTCATACACACACACACACACGTATGTGTTTGCATAATCGAAACAACACTGCATTTGGAATTATGAGCACGCATTATTATTGCAATTACTCACCATAGTGCGAAATCTTTACAATTTTTAATTATAGAAGGCAATTGAACTCGGTTAATAGAAATTCAGACAGGATGAGACGTTGAGGACCGAGTGGATGCGGAGAGGAACTTTAGGGTATCAAGGAGTCCTACTTTGTTTAATCTTTGAGTTCGAGTTGATTATCATCTACTAAGCGGTGATACATATCTAGGTGTGAGCGTGGGAATCCAATCGAATCGGTAACTAAGTGGGCGAGGGATAAAGATTTCGAATTTCCCTCCAACGTAGCGAAAATAGTCTATTCGATATCCTAACAATAGAATCTCTTATTGAAATAGTGCAAGGTAATCTGGAAATGAGAATCAATCTTTCTTTAAACCCAGTTAATTAAAGGTCCCTCCTCGTTGAACTAGATCCTGAGTAATTCTTTTCACAAATAAGGTTGAAATTTTTATAAGGTTGGAATTGAACTCGGCCAACTCTTGAAATGGAGTATGAAAACGCCAATCTTAACGATGTCTTCAAACTGAGGCATTCGCCAATTAACAAATTTAAGCTCAATTTTAAAGATTTCATTTCACAAATAATGATGTCTCAATTCGTTGCATGTTTGTCCTGCTCGTTGTGTTCCTAATTGATTGTTCGCGCCACCTCGGTATATCTGTCCTTCCTAATGCTATCGAAATAAGAAGTTTTTGATGGGTCAGGAAGATAGCAACTAAGATTGCAGCAAATAAATAAGTTTGCGTGTCCTACTCGTTTCGATGGCAAACTTCGATGTCTGTAACCTATCACATTCATTTCAGGATACGTAAAGTAGCTACCCTGCAAATCTTGCCTGTCGCGACGAATGCATTTTAAAATTACATTATATTCCTTTTACACTCCTAGAATTATCCTTACAGTAGATAGTAGCTACGGATTTCTTTGCATCATACCTCAGCATTCTAAACTTCGAATTCCTGGAGACGATGGAACCGAGATAATAGTATTGATGATATCTTAGTGTATTTATCTCTTCAGGAGCAGTTAATTGCGTTTCATATAGTTGCCAGAATTAAAGGACGGATGGCCTTTACTCTTATTTTTAGTTTTCGAATCAAGTCTATCTTACAAGAGCGTAGCATGATGCGAGGCTCCTCGAGTGTGTCTAAGTGAAATTAGCTGACTTGTAGTGTCAGGAAATTGCATCAGGTTCATTTTTTTGCGGGCGGTGTTTACCTAGTCAATGTAATTATTGCTTATTTCAAACGTCATTCCTTTTGCATAGCGTTTTCTTGAGTACAGTTATCTTGGATGTTGCAAGGACTTATTTCAAGCCAGTGCCTTATTAAACAATTTCCTTCCAAAATAAGCTTGAGATGTGCGCATTTCAGAGTTCTCGAAGAGCCTTCTATTTGGTACGTTCGTGTTCCAGCACATGGCCACTTAAGTCGGCCTTTTTCATCTCAATCACTGTGCGTTTCATGACAGTGTGTTCCTCACTCCTAGAAATACCCCACAATTTCGCTTGCTTTTTGTCGTGATTATTCAGGCTGATTTGATTTGGAAGGTTCTATTTACTCACGTTTTATAAAAGAAATTCTACGCAAGCGGTAGAAGGGGTTTTATCCACTGAAGTTGAAACTGTCAATCTCTAGTGGCTCAATCTAAAGTGTCTTTTTTTATTAAATGCTGTTTTTTATCTTCACTTTTTTTAACGGAAAAACTTACATAAAGTTTCCTTTTTTCTTTAATCTTGATTACTTTTGCTATTAATTAATTATTAAAGTAGTTGTTTGCATTTTTTTTCATTTTTAACATTTATGCTGTTATTTTTAGTAGACAGGAAATTTTGCGAACCTGATCTGAGCAGGATTTCGTTCCCCTTGTGGTTTACTTAATTGCGCAGTATGCAAATTCCATTGATCATGTTCTCAGTACCTGATCCGACCATCTGTTCGTGGTGAAGGATTAAATCTTGCACTACACCTACTAAATCGAGGGGTTGAATAATTACCAACTTCTTATTCTGTGGAATGTCTTTTTAAAGATGCTGAAGGGAAATCTCGTCGCTATTGAAGCAACACTTTCCTCAATATTTGTTTAGATTATAACTCTCTCCTTGCTTTTTTTAACAAATGCTATTGTTATGCACGCAATTGTGGGATTCGATAGTTATCTTGTAGTTAATGTTCACGTCGGCCAAGTCAGAGGTCGGAGAAAAGCCAACACTGGTTGTCGATCCATTTTATGCCAACACCAGTCCCAGTGTTTGGCCTTCGACGTCTCCAGACCTTAACCCGACGGACTGTTATGTCGAGATGGACACTAATTCCCGTACTACCACTGCAAGATCTTAGTTAATGGACAGACTTTAAGTATTTTTGAGTCCCTTCCCGGAAAAGTGTAAAATTAGCTTGCTCCAGGTTCTAGGGTCGTGGCCGGATGCCGGGTCGAGGCTGTAATAGACACCAGTGAATAACTCTGCGTAAAACTCTGATAATAGTGCAATTTCCCTGACTATTAAATTTCTTCTAAATCCATTATATTTTGAAGTCACCAGCCACCCTTTTTTCCTTATGAGGCAGTCAAATTTATCCCGAACAGCCTTTACTAAGGCCGAAAGTGCTACTTTCTTCTGGCCTATATTTAGCTATCTTGGGGCAGGGTTGTAGTTGCGTAATATTGAACGCAGTTGGGCTTTCTTTAATATGATTGCAAATTTGTGTCATTGTGCTTATTAAGGCCGTCTTTCTTTCTGTTACAGAGGTACGGTCAATTGTCTGCAGGCTCTCTTTCTATATCGCGTGGTGATTATTGGAATGTTGACGGTCTCCGCTTTTTGTATCGATTTCGTTAGCTATTGGATCAGTAAGTTGATATGTCTTATGCAGATCATTGCTTATCGGTTAAATTGATCCTCCTGTTCGTATTTCCACTCAGTATCTTTTAAATCTGTGATTTCCTAGGATGCATACGCTCTAAAACTGATGCATAATTGATTTTTTGAATATATATTCTTCGATCGCATCTCTTTAATGAAATTGGAATTGTTTTCATGTCTACGTAATCTACAGTTTTGTTCGTAATTTTTTTGCCTACTGAAACTAATTTGTGATGACTTCCGTCCAAGTCTGGGACTAAATAAGTCGCACAATTTTAAGACCAAACTTGTCTTAAAAATGGGGAGTGGGGGAATTTTCTATAAAGCACAAATTTACTAATATGGTGTATTTAGACTAAACTTGGCAAAATAGCATTCGTGCATTGAATGATTTGGTAACCAGTCTTTGGAGCTGAGCTTTCCTCTCTCTTTCTCTCTCAGTTAACCAACTCATTTCAATGTCGTGTTGTTTAGTGGGAGCTATCGATCGGCAAGTGATTCGATAGTTTTCAAAAAGATGTTATCTTTCAATAGAACCCTGGCGTTGTTTTTTGAACAAACATTAGAATTGATTAAAATGCTTAAATGGAACTCATTTTAAGTGGGCATGTGGCACTAATTTTCTACTTTAAATGATATAGGTAATTATTTCACACAGATAACGCTTAAATCATTCATATCTTATAACGGTATTTTCAGAGCTTGTTCGAATCCGGCTTGAATGAAACCTGCTAAGCTTTGCTATGCTAAAATCATATGCAAGCCTTTATCACATTTTAGAATAAACAATGTTCGGCATGGTATGAGCACTGATGCAAATGTGCTCTTCACATTACGGACCTAAATTTAGCAAGGTATCCATTTAGTAAATGCGTACAAACTGGAGTTGAAGACCAAAAGAATTAAGACTTTTCGGTAACCCTAATCTTCTGATCTGATCCTCTAAACAATCTCCCGCCCTGACACTTTATTGGAAGTTTACTTGTTCAGATCTGTTCAGATCCTTTCACACGAAAAAGCACTATTTCTTCTTCACTGAAAGCCTGGTCAACTCGTAATGTGAATAAACGAAATCTCGAATCGTTTCTTCGTAGGAAATTATTTCATATTCGTTTCATTTGTCTAACATTCGCCTTTTTATAGATCGAATTCTTTTTATCATTTTCTTTCCAAACTTATCAACTTTAAGCCATATACTTGTGTACCAAATTCATGAATAAACGGACGATTATCACTTTTATTCTAAACCATAAACAAGATTGACATCAAAAGTGGCGACAGACGTTAAAAGCTCACCAGGGGTAGACTCGAAATTTGTAGCAAAATTCCTCTTTGCTCTTCTCCCCACACTGCCAGGCACTTAAAGTGCTTCGATATGAATGCATACTGTAAGGGCTCCAATAGGGATAAACCCCGCTTATTCGCACACTGGTGAAGAGCCACTTGTGCACTTATTATGCTTTCGACCACCAAATATTGGCAAATATAACCAAAAGTGCGAATGCTGGACAAATGGTACGGCTATGAAATCATTTCTTACGAAGAAATGGTTCGAGGTTGCTTTTATTCATGCTACGATTTGACTGAATGAAATAGTGCTTTGTCGTGTGAAAGGATCTGGACAGATGGAACATTAAACTCCCGTTAAGGTGTTAATGCAGGAGCCCATTTAGAAGATCAGATCAGAAGACTAGGTTTACTGAAAAACCTTATGTCTTTTGATAATCACACTCAGTCTGTAGGATGCGGGTATGCAGCCATTTAAAGAGGTTAAGTTTGAGATCCTTGTTTGCATTTTAGCGGATATTTACTTACGTTTATCATCATTCTATGTCTTGTCTTCCATGAACCTTCTCGATGCCAGGTGATATCATAAGAGGAAATTGGCTTTTTTGGTTTTTAGGCACACTTCCTCCAAAGGATTTTTTGCCACCTTGTCCAAAAATTTCTTCATGGCATATCAAAGTTGAATTGGTTCTTTCTGTAGTGTGTTCAAGGCAGGTTCTTTGTAAATCTTTTCAGAAATGAACTCCAGGATTTGCTACCGAATTAGGTATTATGAAGTGGAATGTTGTTTCTTTCTGTATCGTTTCGAACCGGATTGAGTAAACTGGAATATTTATCTGTATTCTGGTCCTGGAGTCGGGGTTATTGGATTCCGTTGATAGTTAAAGATCGGGGTTGCGTTTAATTGATCGAAAGTGATAACTTTCTGTGAAAAGTGTAATTCATGGCGCGATGAATGGAAATGGCGTTTCGCTATTGTGTCGAGAACAGTTAGGTTGTAGCGAAAATTTTATATCAAAGGCCTTTGGATGAAGTGTCTTAAATATTATTTCATTGGAATCAATATTTACGGATGCCTATTTCAAAAGTTGACTAAATTCTGCAACTTGGATTGGTTGGTGATGCCACCCAAACTTAAATAAATTCTTTTTGAAAAATTCAGGTTTGATATTAATTTGATTGTTTCACTTCATCCTTATTCGATAACTTGTTCATCCTTTCTTAGATCCAATAAACACACTTTCATTCTCTTTCAGATTTCGTGAACCTACCTTTTGTTCCTTTTGAAAGTGGTTGAAATTTTCTAGGCAATATACTATTCAATTCCATCTGCCCCGTATTTAGATGAAGATGAATTCATATAACTTGCGTTATCTTAGTATTGTTCATTTACCAAGCTGGTGTTATTACATAAGATCTCTGCTAATTAACTTAGTTATTAAGATATCACACTTTTGATTTCTGTTCTTAAACTAAGGAAATTTTTATTCCTTTTTTATCGAATTTAATTTGATTAACTTTGTAATATTTTCCCAAATTACGTTCATTTCGATTTATTTGTAAGCGAAGAATTATCTTTGAGCAACACTGATTAAATTGTCTGTTTTTAGGTGTGCTTCTAATGAACGCAGCGTTGGTAGTGAGTGGATCCATCACAACAACAATTTTCACTCTAATGATGGAGTGCACGCGGCGTGTAGTTGTTGAAGGGGCTCGAGCTACACATTACACTATTCTCTCCACTGCTGAAGTTCTTGGCAAATTGGTTTTCAGTGCCCTTGGGGTAGCTTCTCTTACTGATGCTCTTGGATATCCGTTGGGCTTCCTGCTCTTTCTCGTCCTTAGTCTATTTCCTCCGGTGCTATTAGCTTTCGGTCGACGGAGGTGGATTTTTCTGCATTACTCGCATCGTGAATGACTGTGCTATTAATTGCTTTATTTGTATTTATCACTTCTTATCTTTTCGTGGTGAAAATATAATTTGCGTCAACATGAAAACATATAAGAAAGCAATGAGAAATGGGCTCAAGTAATTGTATTAAAGTAACCCTTTTAAATGTCTAATTCTCTTTTATACGTGGACCCAGAGTGAGCACATTTATTGAAACCCTTCAAACTCGGGTATATCATGTTTGTTTTAAAAAATTGTGCACTTGGGGGGCGGGAGGAGGGAGGGGGGGGGGCCGAATAAAGGGCACACAACATAAAGAAGTCAAAGCAGTAGGTATTCAATAGAATCAATCACTCATTTCATTGCATTTTTATAATCTGCGCGGTTATTATGCATATTTTTCCGCCAATTTCAGTATTTAGATGAATTTATAATGGTGAATAATTTACTGTTATCCAATTCCAATTACTTCTGGATCAACGATTTGAGGTAATAACCAAAAGATAAATTCATTTTTATCGCCATCATATAGCCATTACATATTTATGCTACTTTGGGGCATGTTTCAGTTCACTGATGAAAGACCACTAAAAATCTGACTTTATAACTGATTGTTTTTTCTTTCACTCCACTGTTTAAAGCTACGGGCGCTAATCAGCGGTCTGTTCCCCATCTCTCTGTGTATCACAGGCAAACTCATCTGCCAACTGTGCATTAACGAACGAAGTACACGAAATCAGACGGTCACTTCCAGAGAACTTTATTCAGCTCTAACTCACAAGTCCATTTGGATCAGATGTAAATTCGCATAAGGGAGGGGGGGGGGAGGAGGGGTTGTATTGACGTCTCCGAGTGGCCAAGATAAGGAGGAGGTCCTGTGTGAGTACAGACAGGTAAATTAGTCCTACATTTTTATGTAAAAGCAGTAAATACAGAATATTTCGAACAACAGCACACTGAATATTCAATATTTCACAGCAAGTGCTGAAAATGCTCACCACGAACTTCGCATTTGTAACAGCTTAGACATGTTCTGCCATGATTTTGATTGAGGAGGATTTCCGTGGACACGTTGGATATATCCCGGTATCCATTCATGTATGGTGTCAGCGATTGAACCTGTAGCTATAAATTTGGCTATCATTTTCTGTGAAACGCCTGTATCAGAAGCAACTTCCTGTGGTTAGTTTCTGGTCAATCTTTCATTTAACACTGCGAACGATTTACAACCCAAATAACTTTAGGCAAAAAATCACTCATTGTTCGGCATTCTGTAGGACTGTAATCACAACCTAACTTTAAAAAATTTCCTGAGATGAAAAATTGTAAATGTTTACTCATTGCCGTTAGTTATAACATAATGATGCTTCGTAACACTATTTGAAAAGGCACAAATGATTGTCTAATCTCCTAAACACTTGTAATTGTGATTTGGTTTTCAAACGCTTTGAAGAAGGAAAAGGTGGTTGAGATGGCAACTCATGTTTCGTGACAAATTTCAGCTTTGAAATTAGGCTAACATCATGTCTTAACATGGTTGTTTTATTCCCCTTCAGCTAATCCTTCGGAGGTTTGGGCAATGAGAATTCGCTTAAATGACATGTCCAAAGACATGAAGATCACTAGATGCAGCAGTGTGAACTAGAGATGAGTGCGGCAAGGAGACTTACTAAAGATAGTACAATCATGATAAATGTCAGAGAGTTTCCAGAAATAAAAGGCGGTAGAAAAAATCGGCGAATGGGGAGGAGTTGGAGTAGGAGAAAGCCAGTGGATATTGGGGATATTGGCCATAGCTAAAGTTACTTACAGGCTAGTATAGACACAGAATGATTCTATTGTGTGCTTATTAGCGAGTAAGGTGTTAAAATGAAACATAGTTTATCAAACAACGATTCGAACCAATCTACGTTTCCAACAGGCATGAAAACGTGTGAATTTAAACATGATTCTGCCAAATGAAATCAATTCAGACGTTTTAATACCGGTATCAGAAAAGTATGTAAAGTGCTTGAATAATCTGAATATTTCGTATACATCATACATTTATTTTATCATGTTAATTCTGATATTCAGTACTAAAGAGTAAGCATAACACAAAGTTTCTTTCTTTTACTTTTAAAAAAAATTTACCCATCGTCATCTGTAATATTAGAGTTTTGCAGAAAGTGTGACTTAATTCAAATAAATTTGTTAATCTAGATATTAAATTTATTTCATGCTCTTTGAGGATATACGAGATTCGAATAACGTTAACTTTGGAAATGGCGCAACTAGCGAAGTTTCGTGAAGTAGATTAAAATTTATCATCTTTGTAATTTCCTAATTTTTTTCGGGAACATGTGAGATTTCATGTGGCTACGCAGATTTAGAGCATTAAGTTCAAGTGAAATCTGTCTTAAACCGTTTGATTGAGCCTACGTACTTTGAGGCTTTGGGTTGAGAAAATTTGGCAAGATTTTTCACTAATATCAATTTGTCGGAGGCCACAAAAATAAAGCGATGTGAGCACGCTAGCGAAACCTCATAAAAGCCCGTCAGAGAGTTTTTCATTTTGAAAAGGAAGATGTCAAAAAGGAAGGATAAGAGTGAACCAATGGAAACTTCAAAAACAGACGAATTGATATTTATGAAGCTCGGGAGAATGGGGCATTCCAGTTGTTCATGATCCCACTTTTAATGTCTAAAATACCTTCCCATAAGATTCAACGTAATCTCTTCCTGTAAACCTTCACTGCCTTTGTGCTGGGACGTTTCTCGTGTTGGAATTTCGAACTGATTCCGTCCTGCCATCGGAGATAATGAAGTCTACCTGTAAGGTGACATCATAGCGCCTCTCTTCTAGCACGATTTCTTTGATATGTTTTGTGGTTAAAAGATGAATTATCGAGTTATGATAAGGTCAAAAATTTGAAATGAATCTATCAGATCAGGAAAGTTGTCGTCGTTTGTCCACGTCAAAATCAAGTTCCATGGTTTTTTATTAAATAAGGTTAAATTTGAAATTATAAGCTATCGTGAGAGTTGAAACAACTGCGTCACGAATAGACTCTAACTTATACCATCTTGTGGCCCCACCTCTGGTGGGTCCCAAAACATACGTAGATTTCAGTGTAAAATATTTAATTTTATTTCCATAGCGTAAATAACGCAAAACGACAACAAGGTGTAGGAAGTACAACACATTTGAACATTTTTTTAATCTTGCTAATCCTCTTTGAAGTCGAACTAGCTGCTATCAAATGCACACAGCCTCAAATATAAATTTGTCAAAGTTAACTGGGCAACTTTCAGTGGCGAGAATGCATCCTCAAAACGAGTTTGTGTGTGCTTCTGTGTGTATTTAATATAAAATAAAATGATCCCCAACATCAGGGCTAAAATTAAAAGTATTCATTGCGTAGGTGGTGTCAAGCTATTAACCCGATTAGTCATTAAATACAGTCCATGTCTTGCTACGTTGCATAAGCTCCACTGCTAATTGGCTGAGAAGATTTTGTCCGCATGACCGCACATTTTAGGATACTCTAGAGTGCATGGGATTCCCTTGATTTGCCATGATAGCATTGTGCTTGACATAATGAAAGGTTGAATTTCAATGTATAAGTGCCCAATTTTAAAAAAATTTATCATTCTTTTTTCCTGTCCTGAATTTTAAATAGTATATATTTACATGACATATGTATATGCATTTACATTCTCCTTGAAAAGATTTGGATTTCAGTAATCTTTTTGATTTGGTAAAATTAAACTTTAGCAAACCACACAGCAAATATAATCAAAATAAATACTTTTTGCCCATCAATTGCTTAATAACTTGTGGGACACGTCATCGCATGAGCGCACAGCGTGACTTGAAGGTGCGGCCGTTCAACTTCGCGTGCAGATTGAGTGTGAGGACACACAGCCAATGTCCAATCAAAAGCCTCCGCTCGTTTTACTTAATCCGCCATGTTGAATGACTAAGCTTCCTCCCTTGTTACTCTCCACGCCATGCATGTCTAGAATAAACGTGTTCTCTGGATACCTCTGTCTCTTCTTAGCTTTGCAACTAGCTTAGCTAATTCTGGAGTCTTACGGACTAGGAGAAACTGCCACTGACGTTTCTGAGTACAGTCAGGTTTAGTTAGGTAGCTAATTCCGCTACAAACTTGCTAAGAAAATAAATTAATAAAAATGGTAAAACATATAAATGCTAATGCAAATTATTTCGAGAATATGTTCTAACTAAACTGATTAAGTTCATAATTTAAAAACTCCGAACTAGAAATGAATACACGTTAATTAGTAAACATTTATTGGTTAGTCGAATTAACGAATAAACTTGTGAGTTCCATTTCTGTGTCAATTGAGCGTAATTTGTCGGATTTAGGAAACTCTCTTTACCGTTCTCCCCTAATGATATCTTTTGCATAGTTTTGGGATTGCTATTTATATTTCAAACCATTGACGTCACCTATCAAGACTCAATCCAAAGAAATATAGATATGACCCATTGTTAATCCTTCTCCATCATCCCTTCGTTAAATGCAACTTCAAAATCCATGCATCTTCTTGACTAAGTCTTGTTGACAATACACACTCTAAATACTTTTTCAATCCAAAAGCTGCTCACATAAGTTTCATAAAACACATTGTGGTCTATCTGCCACTAGAAGTGGTATTTTCATGCAAGGCATTGTGGTTAGTCTAATGCAAACCTTTAAAAAATTATAAGAGGTTAATTATTTGGATTAATAAGACCGATCTTTCTTGGTTGATAAACACCCAATAATCACTCGACTTCATAGCTGCAACCAAGGCGAGTGTATAATGCCAAAAAGTATTCAAAGAATGAACGAAGTAGACGTGTTGTAGTTTTTTTAATCTCCTCTGAATTAACGGAAAACTCGAAAGTATTAAGTGAGTTAAAGCCCAAACCAATGATACGTAAATGGGAGCATTCCAACCATGAGTAATTGCAACAAAATGACTACAAATATGGTTGGACTTTTGCTTGCGAAGCTAAAAATTATTAAATTAACAAAATAAAAGTGAAATAATTTTTTACTCTCTCGTGCCTGTGTTAAATAATAAAGATGCTACATCGGTCATGATCATGAAAATTCATAAATACTTAAACTAAATAAAATTATTAAAAAAAGTTACTAAAATGAAAAAGTTTATTAGCGCGTATGTGTATGGGGGGTGCCTTGGTGATCCAGAGCTTGTAATATTTTTGATGCAACCACCAAGTCATGCACAACCATTTTGTGCTTATCAGATCTCTGTGAATACCATCTAGATTCTCAAATGGGCGATTGTGGACACACGCACTGAGTGGAGACGTCTAATACCCTTTCCTCTCTTCCGTTTTCACTTTTTGGCATCTGTACTTCATTGCATCATGAAATTTCTCCATATAAGCGCTCATATTCCACCCAGGTGACTTACAAGATATTTTGACCTATTAATTAATTTCATCAAAAGGTCAATTGTCTTTGGAGATCACACACATTCACTGACAATGGAATCAAAAGTTTGAACTTTAATGCAAGAAACCCACAAAGCAGAAGATGTCCTTTTTTCACCTTTTAAAAACAGCTGATGTTAGCTAATTTTAAAGTTTTTTTTAAAATAGTAAAAAGTGAAGCCATGGAAAGAAATTAAGATTTTGAGCAATTTTCTACACCTGACTTGTAGAAATTCTTCCCATTCGATTTCTGAGCAAATTCTTGTTTACGATATCCAGTTCTGTTAAGACATCTCGGCTCTGCAGTGCATAGGTCCTTTGAGCTACTTAATTCCACTTTATATCTCTATGTTTTGCTATTAGTTGGCACAAAAGAAAATATTTGAATTAAAAGTAATAAACAATCATATCTCAGAAAAACCCTTACTGATCCACTTTAATTTTTTGCTACCTTTCTAATTCTCTAAATTAATAACTATTTATAATTTCTTCTAAAAGTACCTATTACTTTATGGAGGTCGGACAACTAACTAATTGGCTATTATTTAATTACTACGAACTCATTTCAATATTTCTTTAAATTTAATGAATTATATACATCGATACAAATGAAGAAAATGATTTTATTTAAATCCCAAATAACAGTATATAAATTATTACTTAGTATAAGGATGGAATAAGGGAGCAGGGTTGGATGGATTTCAGGGAGACACAAATTGGGAAATCGTAAATTGAATTCCTGTTTGCCTTTAATGTTTGCCTGGAGAAAATTATCCTTTCATTATACCTTATAAATTACTTCCGTTTTGTTAAGTCAGAGCTGTTTAGATTATGTGAGCAAATATTAGCTTGTCTTGTTCAGAGATAGCGCGTTTGACTGTGCTTTATCGTGGATACGATGTTGATTTTCAATTTTCAAGTCGAGTAGCTAAAACCGTTTCTGAAAATACCAGGGTGGGGGAGGGTTGTGTATCCAATTGCCTAAATCCAAATCCAAAATTATTCGCATCGTTTAAGGGTAATTTAATACTTTTTATATCTTATCATTATTTAGATTGGATAGAGCGAACTTCTAAAGAAGACATTGGCATTCTAGTCATTCTTCTCGCTTTTAAAACTCTTGGGTGGGTAATTCCTTGAAATAATTCCTAAATTTGGAGCACTGAAACAATAAGTGTCAACTTACCTATTGAACATAATGTTTACCGTCTGAATCAAAATTTTAAATTAGAATCGACTCACTTCGCACTATTTAAACGGTCACTTATTTCCTTGATGGAGAGGGCTATAAAGAACTATATGACGTCAGGAAATTCGTGGCAGCTGGTTCGTGAATTTAGCTTTGGTAACTGGTTTGTCTGTTCCTTATAAACAATTCAATATCTCCAATTTGGCCAAGTAAATAAATAGTAATTAGGAAACTTTGATTTTAAAATGATTGTTGGATCTTTCTGATAATATTTATGCATTAGTTAAAGTTAGGTATTTGAGCTTTTGGCAAATTCTTGTGCGCATTTTTTCATTAAGTTATTAAACACGAATATATTTAGTTATATCAAATGGCAGGCTTTATGATAGTCATCAGTAGCCCTTTAGTTGACTTCGGGCTTCACAGAGAGGAGGAACATCAAAGTCACAAAAAATTGAGAGGGAGAACAGAAGATTTATTCACAGGTGTAAAAGAGACAGACACAAAAGTAAGGTGAGGTGAGTGCTGTGGAAGTGGTCGAATATGACATACAGTTGTAGTAGTTTGAAGTCGACAGCCGGTTTATAGACATTTTGCCGCATGAATATACGTTACCCAGGATGCACCACGTGAAGGTAAGTCTATCGCGCCCCCCAACACGAATATATAAACAATTTTTAATTGAGGAAAGCAGTTGACATCGAATGTTATAATTCCTAGTATTCAACGCTATCAACAATGACCAAAGAGACCTCGCGAACGCTATAATATTCTGTTATAGACTCGCATGCTATCGATCGTGATTAAAGATGAGTATTTAAAGACCCCAGAATATTCAGAGCCTTACTTCATTCAAATTCTGGAATTATTGAGTTGTACTTTTTCTCATTGAAGTGACCAAATGTCCCAAAGCTCAGTTTTCACTAGCAATTTCCTAGTTTTAAGGGTGGGTTCACGTATAGAGTATTCAGGAATAGTTGATCATTCTAGTAGTAGGTTAGTATCATTCTATAACCACACTCACAAGATTTCATTGCTTATTAATTATGTTACTTTAGCAAAATATTTCCAGAAACAAATCAAAGAATACGTTGCAAATAGATTTGAATTAGTCTGGGCGCTCAATCGTCCATCCAGGTTTGTAATGCCATGTCATAAAAGATTCTGGTATGTGCGACACAAAGAAATAGAAAAGTTTTGGCCTTACATAAAACATTTCTCGAGATGACGAGGTCATTCAACTCAAATAATCTTATATTTGTCATACACCCCTTCAAAAACCCAAAATATCAACTTGGAACAATAATTCAAACCTCATGCTGAGTCGAGGGTTCTCGTGAAGTAGGACCCTACTGGTAGTTGGATGTTTTCATCCTTGTTTGATCACATTTTCATTTGAAAAATTTCATCATACAAAGCGTTCTCTTGAACTAAGGCAACACTTTATGGTACCTCGTGATTACCGACTTGATTCTTCTTCAGAACCTTCTTTTACCCAAACACTCTATTTATAATTATTTCAAATGCATAGTTTCTATGCTCAAATTAAATTTAAATATGTGCTAAATTCATTCGTTAAGTTTACCACTTAAGCACCACCATAACACACACTTTAAATAACGCATCGAAATTAAATTTGCAGATGGCTGAATATTAACGGCTGTCCGTTAATTATCTTAATTATAGTTTAACCACTTTAAAGTATTAAAAGTGAAACTTTTGGTTTCCTTTTTCCTATTAGTTTCCATAATAAATTCATTTCTCTACATTTAAGACCACCAAAGTTCAAAATTAATCGATACTCGTTTCAGTATCAGTCAGTGTACTTTAGTTTGGTATCATAAATAAGTTACATATTTTGGGGTTAGTAGTGAGTCTCGGCAAACCAGACAAATCGTGTTTTAATTGCCAGTATAGCAACCAAATGTTGTCTCGATATGACAGCGGATGCCAACAGGATCATTAAATTTGTTTAAAAGTAGATCATGCAATTCTCGACGCTCTCAATTATATATTGGCGTGTATTGTTTGGAGAATTTCAAACTGCATTGCGATCATATTGCTTAGAATCAATAACAATTTTGTTATTTGAAATGAATTTCAACTTGAAAATTATAGTTAGATTTAGCCCTTTAACGCCCCTTGACCGCACTCTCCTCCTCCAAAGTATGTTCCATTGGTACTAGACTCGTAACAGAAGGCGCTATTGCCGTTTGCTACATGTTCAATACGTCTATAGCCTTCGTCTAACACCACCGAAACTCATCACGTCATCGACATCAGTCTGCTATGAGACACGCGTGAGTGCGTTAGATGCATTTCTCAAAAAATAATTCGGGCGTTAAAGGATTTAAGTATTGACTGGGGGGATTCGACGTTTGTAGCCGTTGTAATGTACGCATTGAAGAAGTATCACTGACGCTTGCAACTTTGCATATATAATTGGTGCTTTTTTATTTCTCACCAATATCACAATAATTATAAAAGGAATAAATTTGTGCTAAAATTAATACCAAAAACTTTGACCAACTGAAGTTTGATCATTGGCCAAGCAGTAGATTGTGTTTAAGTAATTCACTGATTAATTCTACACATCTCATCTCAATCTGTGTATTTGAGCAATCTATGAGATTATGCCGAATGTTTTTGCTGTTTGCTTGATCTTCATCCATCTCATCCTTACTTTGTCGTTACACCTTTGTGGATTCATAGCTTATGCATTCATTTGATGTCTGACTTTTGCTCTGTTCTTGGGCTCAAGGAATTTGAATATTTCATTTGATAGTATATAAACATTTGATGGAAAACGAAGCATATGTTTCGCCGCAAGATCTTCCGTACACTTGAGTTGATTTGATTAAGTGAAAACAGGAAGCTCTGGCGACTTCCAACTAACCTATCTTTCGTTAAGAATAAGCAGTGCCATCCAATCTTATAAATGGTGTTTGATCGTTGTTAATTCTAATTTCTACTGTTAAATGAATTAAAACCTGTTCGTAAAGTTCGCCCTGCCCACTTGTCCTTAATTGCATAATACTTATCCCTTTCGTGCAGATAGAAAAAAATTTTTCTAGTGTACTCCAGCTATTTGATTGAATCCATGAAAAAGGAAAACAGAGGTATGCAACTATCTCCAAATCATTGTAGATTCACTACTCTAGAAGTGGCACCAACAACATTGGCATAGCTTCTTTTGGGCCTAGACCAAGTTGAGTTAACAATTCCCTCATTGTACTAATGATTTATGTGAAATTTGCTGGTTTACTGGAGTTGGATGAGAGAGAGGAAAGAAGGAGGGAGTGAAAGACATCCCCCCCCTCTCCCACCCCTCACCCCCCACTTTGAGTTTTGAGGAACAGAAGATGAGTTACGGTGGGTGATTAATCGATCTCGCATCTTTCTTCTCTTAACTCGCAGTAAACAATTCGGTCAAAGGTATTAGTCAGTGTGTAAATAACACAGAGAGAGCAGATGTATGCAAAATAGTTTTTTTTAAACAAAAGAAGGAATTAAACGTTGGATTTGCTTTATTAGCAATAAATATAAGTTTCGTTTTGGTTAATAAAATTGAATTCCAACGCTTGTTATATCTTTCCTATATGTATATAACGTGAAGGATGTTCATTTTTTGATTTCCCATTCGGGCTTAAACATGTGTAAACAGTAAAAAGTTACCGTCAGTCCTGATGTGGAAAAATTGAATAACTTGGCTGTCTGTCGTTTAAAAATAAAACTCAGGAACGAACGAAATTCCGAGGTTTCAAGAATTTAAAAAAAATAGTAAGAATATATTGAATATTTTGAGTACATGTTGAGAAATTTTACAAAATAATGAAGACAAGTTGAAATGGCACGTTTAACAGCCAAATCAAACAGCTTTTAAGGGAATACGCTTGCAGGAATTGTCAGATACGAAAAACGCAAACTGATAAGTACATTCATTTAAATCATTGCAATGTAAAATGGCGCACATTTGCATTTATCGAGTAGAGATGTCGTTTATTTGGTAACTTTTCACTTGGATTTTCATCATGATGACAAATTCTTTAAATTTCTTCCCACTCACACGATGTCTTTGTCAATTTTTCCTTCATTAACCTGAACAGCCAATTGCCAAAGCACCTCTTTACCAAAAAAACTTGATTTTCATCTAATTCGATGAATGACAATCTTTCCTCATAGTTGAAAACTGATTCCCATCGCTTGGAAACTATCCACTACGCGGATGACCTGTTAATGATATTGTTCGAGATTATGTACTATGGAAGAAACCATCACTGAAGTACACGTCTTCATTGGACTTAGTGCACTTCAGCTACATCCAACCTCAGTGGGTAACTAGCAATTCCGTTACATTATCAAAATTATTACTTGTGATGTGGTTTTCTAGTAATGAATAAATTGTCTCTGACTTGCAAGTGTTTCGCGTTCTTCCAAGTAGAATTGAGGAACCAGACCCATAGTACAGCACTGTGAACATTTTGCAATAGTGCAGATAAGCGTATATTAAGAGTATTATGGCACTTCTTCTAACAGTGGGAATAGTACTTTTTCATTACTAAATCTAAGCATAGGCTAAAAATCATTAGCCTATGCAATAATAATAACACTTTACTAAGAGTTCTGGATTTCTCCAGCTGTGATATTGCCAATTACTGACAGCAAACATCAAATTACTTAATATTTCTACTCAATCTGCACACATGGTTTATCAGGCATCAAAAAAAACGACCAAGTCAACTACTCAAAGCTTCATGACTGCGAATAAAATAACTGAAAAAAAGACATTTTATTCACATTAGATTTTTCGGACTTGATATTCCCATAAAATTCGATATTAACTTATGGCTATGGACGACTTTTGTTTTTGTATTTTATCATAACATGAAAGAGCTCTTGGTTTACCAACTGAATGGTCCCTATTCGATGAAAGTTGCCATTAAAGCAAATGAAGTGTCTTGGATCTTAAATGTGCGAAAATTGAAAGCTTGTGCCGATGCTGAAACCTTGATGCGCATCAACGAAAATTAAAGGACGTTGCAATCTCTTTCTCAGGTAATTGAAAAAATCTCGGTAGACTTTCTATCTACTAGTATAGTCAATCACTACATTCCTTGGATGGACTTGGGTATTTCGGGTACTTATGGTTTATATATAATTGTAGTATTAAAAATAAAACTGGCATACTGAAATGTCATTATTTATAAGATATGATGTAATTATACCAAGGTACGACTGACTAGGAACTGAATCAATTTTCGGCTTGATAGGTCTTTTAAATTTTGGATTTATTCCTACCATAAATTCTCGAATCTTTTGATAGCATTTTATTGTCCGCGTTCATTGTTTCTTCGAGAGCTTATTTATTAGCAACGAGTCTTTCTGGGTAGAATAAGTAAAATAGATTTCAGTTTACGTTTTCATTGAATATTACTATAGTTTAATTAACAAATTTGAATTTAATTGTGCGCCCAGGATATCTTAAAATGAATCTTCACTTAAATGCCCCAATTGTTACTTAGTCTAGAATTTAGAATTCGCAGTTTGTAACAATCCTCACATGAAATAAAAGTAGTTTGCAAATTTAAACTATAAAATAATAAGGAATTAAAGATTTTTAGCTGAAATGCATAATTCCATATTCAAATTAAATTAATAGAATGAATAATTTATAAAATAGACAGTTATTTTTTAATGAGGACTATCTGAAGTAACATTCCAATCCAAAGGGAAAAATATAATTATTAAAACAGATATTTATAAATATATTACGCATAAAATAAATTAAATGATGAGAAAGCACAAATGAAACACTGTTAATTACGGCAAGTCACCTAAACTGGGCCGGTGATGGGCTCAACCATCACTTCATTAATTGCAGTACCTTTCGGCTGAGATATCGCGAAAAATACCGCTTCGACCACCTGCTCATGCTTCAACATGGCCTCCCACGTCTTTCGACACTCCTCAGGTGGACGATGGAGAGGAGAAAAGAGTTGTGCTGCCTAAAATGTAACATCAACGATGTCTCATAGATCACCTAGTTACCGCTGTCAAATACTGATATGCGAAGAATGTAAAACCAGACTACATGTCTTATTTCACGCATTTCATTCGCACTGCTCAGACTTCCAGCTCTTCAATTTCCCACTTTCTCTGCAGACAACTCTTTCCTCTTCACTCCTTATTTCTTGATGCTATTGCAAAACACTAGTATTCTAAATCGACTTTCGATCTTCTGGTTTTGGAAATTACTGATTAGATTTGTAAAGGAATAACCTTAAATCTAAATATTTCGGATTACTGTGATGTATGTCAGTCACTTTTCCCTCCCAACAACAAAACCATAATTAATTTTTATATTTTTTTGCATTGACGTACATCACTAATTGGGATAAAATTAACAGCAAATTGCGAAACAGAAGAGAATATAATAAAATCTGTGAATTTATCGAAACTGAATTTTTTTAAGAATGAGGCTCTCTAACTTAAAACCAATTACTGCTCATCGGAGAAAGTTTAGAATTTTGAAACTGAATCCAAAGTCATTCCTCAGAGAAGCTTTGTAGCGCAAATACCCAGAGGAGGTGGGCAGATAGAACTTAGACATCATATAATAAGAATCCACTGTTGATGAAAATTTGGAATTTGAGAGTAACCTAGGATATTAGTCAATAATATAAAATTAGTTAACGAAAAAAACAGTCTAGAAGGTTGCTAACCAAGTAAAGTTAACGTGATGAGATTTTTACTGTTAAACTGTCCTCAGCTCTGACAACTTCTTTTCCATTTTAATTTAAAAATGCGTGATATTTTACATTGTAATTTTCAACATACCTGACATACCTCTGTATCTGTAGTCCATTGTTGAACGGGAGTTGTAATACCTCCTGGTTGGATTGAAGCAATAACAATTTTGTTGGGTTTGGATTCCAGACGAAGAGAACGCAGAAAACCTTCGACGAAAAATTTTGTTCCCCAATAAACGGCAAGTCCTGGAAAAGGAACACGACCTGCATCTGAACTGATGACTACAATATGACCAGTTTGATTTTTGGACCGCATTTCAGCATATACTGATCCAATAACATTCACTAACCCCTAAAAACAACTGCATTTTTAAAGATAGACATCACTTACCTGGCAATTCGTTGCAATCATTTTATTAGCCTTATTATGTCTAATATGGCCTTTATTAAACAGATTCGCTCATTTTAATGACAAAAATTTAACTTAACTACTGGCAGCACGGCGCCCTTCAAGTGAAATTGTGTATAAAGCGTTAGAGATTTATTGCCCTTGCAGTAAACAGATCAATTTCAATAAGGGATGTATCTGTTGCATAATCGTCTTCAGCCGCAACGTAAATATCACCTTCATCACAATAATCCTAAAGAACGATAATTGCGATTTCTTTGTGATTTCTTTCTTTTAGTGCTTCAAGTAGCACTAAAAGAATTTGTGCTGCCATTAGTATACGTTGAGCGTCACTATCAAAAAACGTCATCTAAAAAATATAATGCAATGAAATGCATATGCTATCAAGGAGGCATAAGCAAGTTAGGAGAGCAATGCATTTTTACGAATCTCAAAGTATAATCATAAAAATATTATTTAAGAAAATACGAAGCTGCTTACGTGTTATTTTCGGCAATATATTAAATAACTGATATGTTATCAAAGTGAAAATTCAAAGCCAAATTCTTGATATAAAATTTGTCGGGAATCACCAATTTCTACTCCATGAGGACTGTACCAATTAAAGATTTACTGAAATTTATGTGAAATTTACTAATTTGCATTGGTTTGAAAAATATTCATTTTTTCTACCCTTTGGAGCCATTTCCACCAATTTACCATTCAATTATTAATGCTGTACGTATTAGCGCACCTTGTAGATTTGAAAAGCGGTTTCGCCATAAAACACCTACACAAATCTTTCCTATGATCATTGTTCAAAATCGTGGGAAATCTCTTTTACTTAATTTCTATACAAAATAATGTTCTCTACTTTTGCTCACACTCCAATGAGTGCGATACTATCTACCATCAGCCTTAAGTGTTCGTGTCTAAATCCAAATTGTGTTGCTCCACCAGCTTACAGGACATACTTTCTTGCCGAAAATGACAGCCTAATCACTGCCAGCCTACTAAATGGCAGCACACATTTCTACAAACTGAAATGTGCGTATGGCGCTGTTGTGCGGTGGGGAGGAGAGGTGGGAAACGAAGCTGTAGGTGGTGAATAGTCGATCTGTGACTAGAAAGTGAATGACGTTATATTGAAACACTTGATTTCAGTGTTTTATTTTAAATTGCAAGATTGAAAACACAAATAAAATAGACTTAGTCATGGTACTCACTCTGTCATATTAAATATAAGATAGGAGATGGTAGGAAGGTGGATTTAGAGAATATAATGTTGCGAAATTTGAGATAGGTGTCGCGCACGGAGTCGAGTTTTACACCCTCTATTCCTCAGTGAATTCGGTTATATTCGGGTCATCTTTTTCAACCCACACGATCACGATCGCCTAATATTGAGTATATCTCTTAGAAAAAGGTATCCAACCGAATTTGTTCCAACTTGTGAAAAAATACAGTTTTATTTTCTACACCCCGTTTTAACTTAGATTTCTGCGCGTGACCTATGCATTTATGTGACTTCGAATGGAAATATTCAGAATGATTGCTAGTTAAGTAAAACTAATGGCATCAATGACTGCTTTACATTGATTAATTACTGGTGGTGCTTACCCTGTGATTAATGTGGAAAAGGTTGAGCAAAAGTGGGCATGTTTGGACTTAGACGAATGAGGACAATGAGTACTTGACGATGAGGTGGGGTGGGTGGAATCGACGTTGCAATGGAGATGGATGAGTGCTCACTATTGGTGTAATACGTATTGTGAGTAGTGATCAGTTGAGGTGTGTGTGTGTGTGTGTGTGTGTGTGTAGAAAGCTAATAGATAAGGCAATATATAGGCGTCTTATGATGAGGGAAACGGTGATGAAATACTCTAGGGGACCATTTGCCTTCCCGACTTTTAAATAATACTATCTGTTTGGAACTTTTCGCCCGTATAGTGGTATGCTTTGGCCAGAAAAGCTTTGGAATAAATATGACTAAAAGATAACGGACAGGATGTGTTGTAATCGTTGAATACCCTACCTACCTATACCTTTATTGCTCCAGTTGGACATGGTTATTTTTTACCAAAACGTCTGATTATGATAGTTGGTACAAAAGTTCATTAAGTTCTACATTAATTGTGCTGATATAATGTAGTTATAGCTGCTACTGTTCTACAAACTTCAGGTTGTAGTATCAGGATAGTTTACACGGCGTTTGTCGATTTCGTTCAAGTTTTTCACCATTCCCACCGACTTCTAAAAACCATGAGTTGGGAACGAAAATACTCCATCTATGAAGTATACTGGGGGAAGGAGAATTGTGCAGTTAGAGATGAACTGAGATTGATGTCGCCAATGCTTATATTCGAATTGACAATTTGAATAGATGAATAAGTACGTCATGAGTGGAAAAGATTTAAGAAGTGGAATTTCAGTCTAGCCTACTATTATGCCTCATTCACTGCACCACTTCACTACTCCAGATGGAGAATAATTGTACTCATCTTAAGCATCCTAAGCTCCATTTGGGAACTTGTGAACCACATACCAGAATTTATCCACTATGGCGTTTTATTTTGTTATACAATTGTATGACCTTAATTTGATATTCCTTAAATTGCATATTTTTGAGATGAGGTATTAAAAGTGGATATTTGAATGAACTTATCGCACAATACCTTGTAAATCTTCGATGATTTGCTAATTTGAGTGATTTATTCTCAAGCTTTCGAGTTCACTTTGATAACATATCAGTTATTTAATATATTGCCGAAAATAACACGTAAGCAGCTTCGTATTTTCTTAAATAATATTTTTATGATTATACTTTGAGATTCGTAAAAATGCATTGCTCTCCTAACTTGCTTATGCCTCCTTGATAGCATACGCATTTCATTGCATTATATTTTTTAGATGACGTTTTTTGATAGTGACGCTCAACGTATACTAATGGCAGCACAAATTCTTTTAGTGCTACTTAGAGCACTAAAAGAATTTTGCCTTTTAATAAAGGCCATATTAGACATAATAAGGCTGCTATAAAATTTGTCTAATATGGCCATGGTATTGAAAAAAAAAAAAAATGCAAAACGAATATTCAAGAAGAGAGAAGAAGAATAATTATGTAAAGTCAATGTTGCACAAGGTTAGTTGAAGCAATCGTAGGTGTGTTTATATGACTGTACAGGTATAGCCAGGTCAGTCACACCCCCTTACTTGAAAATCATGATTGCTCATGTAGTTGTCGAAATTACTGACCGACTGACTAATATGAGCCTTTCAACCAATGGAACTCGAAGAAAGCAGAGTGATGCATTTTGCTTAATTCTATGCAAGGAGTTGATTGCGTTCTCTTGGAAACTGGTTTCTAAATATTCTCTTGTAGCAAGACACTTGCCATATGTCATGTATACTTTCTATGATGTTGAGAGGTCGAAGCCACTACTGCTGGAGGTTTGTTTGAATAATCGTCAATGTGCCTACTTTTTCAAAGACATTTGTAGATTCTCTTCGATACGTTGAATATTTTAAGGTGAACAAATCGTGTGTACACTGTTACGTTTTGCGTCAGCCACTTTATCTGTACCCCTCAATTTGACAATCATTGCCTTGCCAACACTGTTAGCAAAAACAAGTGTCTGTGAATATTTTGTGGTGAAGCTTTCATTTGAAGTTACAAACGATTTGCACCTTAAATAAGCTTCGAAAACAAACACTTTCTGCTGGATTGACAACAGAATTCTGCAGGATTGTATTCACAACCGTTGCTAACACGTGACAACGTGCCTCTGAACAAATCACAGATAACACCAATTAGTCGCTGTGCACCGCATGACCTCGATTAAATCTTCAACCCCGCTTTCAGTATGGTATATGACACGGGAACTGTTTTGTCTTGTTTGCTATACGCTTGGTGCCAATAATTGCAGCTGATGGAGCTGAGGGAGCTGAGGGGCCTTGTGTATGAAAGTGCTAGAGAAGAACTCCAATAATTGATAAAACCTACGAACCTCAGTCTATGTAAACTCCTATCGTGTGTCATGAGTTGGTGAAAATTGTTTCCTTTTCTCAGCCAGCATTAGGAGTGCGTCTCTCAACTGATGTAGTTACTCGAGAATCTACTAAATCCCCTGAACACCTTAATGAATTGAGCATCGTTGTTCTACGTCAGATTTCGCAGTTTTTAGACATTCCGACAACTGAAAATATCCCTGAGTCAATCGGTGGAAGTGAAGACACAGAAAGCGTTTCTTCTAATGATGAGTCATCTGAAAGCTCACAGACTGTACAATTCCAAGCTCAATCTACTGCAAACTGCACTGTTCAACTACAGCAGGAGTCACCGCAGCAAGAGCAACAAGCTCTAACCCAACGTCAGATGGCTCTGTGGAATGAGTACTGTGGTTTGATTCAATGGAAGGACTACTTCTATCAACACTGTTTGAATGCAATTCGGGAATATGATGATGTTCTGGCTGAGTGTAGAGAACTAATTGGCCAAACAAGTTGTTATGATAGTTGAAATGTTTCGATATCACTTTGTAAATATATGCACCCTTTTATACACCGACTTCTCCTGTTTATTCGTTAGTAATTGAGACAATGGTGATGCTAGTATTGTACATCCCATCCAATCTTATTAAAAATCTTATAGGAATCTTTTAGTCTGGACTGAACGGAGACTATATTAGTTATTATTTAAAATAAGTTGTACATTAGAATTCTAGGTCACTTTATACAAATGCAACTGTCATTATTGCTTAATTGCCCATTACAATATGATAGAGATGATATAGAGAGACTTACTAGATAAATGTTATACCAATTTTATTATGTCTAATATGGCCTTAATTAAAATGCACAATTCTTTTAATGCTTCTAGGAACACTAAAAGAACTTGTGCTGCCGTGAGTAGACTTTGAGCTTCAATATTGAACATGATCTAAAAAATATAATAAAATGAAATATTATGTCAAACTGTATTCCATTGCAATAGAAATTTGAAGAGGAATTTGGTGTTTTTCATAGTGTTCGCTCTAGCACTGCTTTTTACTGTCCTGCATACGCTTGAACTGCCTAACTTAAGAGACCTGCAGAGGCTGGTGGCACACCCCATAGAGGCAACACCACCCATTGTTTAGTTGGGCAGGAGTTTGTTCCACTCAGGACCACCAGTGTCTACCGAGAACAACAAGCAGTATGTGTTGGCAGCTGCAGTTTATGAGTAGTTCACTTTTTTGTCTAAATCTTATTAAATAGACTTAGGAGAAATTTCCAACTAATAGTAAGTCCTCCTTTTTACTGTGTACTAATTTTGAATGTGACAATTTAGCTTCAGTATGACAAGCGTGCATTTATTCCATTTCAAAGGGTCATGTCCTCGTTGCCAATCAGAATTAAAATGGATCAAGTCCAAAGTAATGCTTATGTCTCATTGATAGTATATGCATATTATATGATATATATGCATAATATAGTTAATGTCCAATCAATCAATCAATCACGGCCATGAAAATTCTTTTAATTCTACTGGTGCTATTAAAGGAATTTTGTATTTTATTAAACGCCATATCAGACATAATAAAAAAGGTCAAAAATGTGTCTAATGTGGCATAATAAACGAAAAAAAATGCAAGGCGAGAAAGATGCATACTATTTCCACAATTTATTCGAGTGAAGGAGATCAAATGCCTACATCATTCATCCATTAGTACGAGGGGTATCTTAGCGAAAATATTCAAGGCCATTTAATTTCCACTCAAGCGAATTAGATAGTGCTGATAGACCAACTTAACACCCTGTCTCTCTTCCAAATCAAATTTCTTAATATGTTTTCAAATTAAACAAATTTTATACCTTTTTATTAATGTATTGTTCATCATCTTGGTGGATGATCAACAAAGTGTTTTCTATTTCGAGCAATGAGTCAAAATGAAAAGAGAAAAGCGTGACTTGAAGGACGCCGTGTTGCCACTGTAGTTAAGTTAAATTTTTGTCATTAAAATGAGCGAATCTGGACAATGGGCTGTTATATGCGAATAAATTGACAATTGTTGGCGCGCGTGTGTGTGAGTGCGAGTATAAAAGGGAAGTTTTCCATGGCATAGATGTTTGACCTCGTTGTTGGCACAAGTGGTAGTGGCTGCAAACTCGAGGCACCTCGGCACCTCGTCACCTAATACCGCGTATGGTGCAAGACTAGTACCGTACCCCAACGCCCACTTTAGGGCCATTTTATTTGACCGGTTGGAATTCCCTTCACTGTGGCACATTTTGCCATGTGTATAAAGTGGACATAGAGATAGACTGGCTCCTCGTTACGAATTCCATTCAACTTTCGAAGTTGTTGGCCCGTGAACCACAAATTAAACGAAGTCACGGTCATCTTTTGGACCACTTAAAACCAAATTGTTGCTTACATTTCAACCTCAAACTGTGTAATATTTAACAGATGAGAGCAATGACATTGTGATTGCCAAGAGAGAAATTAGGGGTTACTTGAGGGGATCACTTGAGGTAGGAGGAGGTTGGACGAGGAGTTGACTTGGAAAGGTGTTGATGGGGGATTCATGGAGAGTGGATGGATGGGGTGGCGTGAAGTGCAATGCACGAGTTGCAATTGAACGATTGATTGTTGATTTTGGAGTGCACCTATGAGGTGAGGGTAGGTTGGACATCACGAATGCTAGTATGAGAGTACGAATGCACCTAGGAGGTATTTGATTGAATTTGCCGTCCCGAATTGTTAGCACTGATTTGAAGCTGCATTTTAATGAATCATTATGCATCACTCGAGAGTAGGTCTGCCTAATTTATACTATTTCCTCATCCTCCTCCTCCACAGGAATAGGATTAAGCTCGATGTTCTAACATGAGTTCTATGCACTTCAGTGTTCCACTCAGTGAGGTTGGTTTGATGGCTTCATTATTCGAAATGTGACCGTAATTCTCTGGTTAAATGCAAATGGCAAAACGAATATCATTTGCCTGCCCTCATCGGTTGTGTTCAAATAGTTCAACAATGCCATAAATTATGCGTTTATTTGTATCTTTATTGCCACTTTCAAGTCAAGGCCAATCTGATACGATTTGTTTGTGTTAGGTAGCTTGAAAGTTCCACGTCTTGGGCTAAATCACACCGCCTGGTCACTTAAAGCTCACACTTACTGCAAACGCACAGAGAAAGCACAGCTAAATCGACTTCCTCATCTCTCTATTCTGCGAACAACTTTAGTTTCATGCTGAGACCTTTCTACACCTTCTACTACTACTACTACTACTACTACTAAATACACAGAAAGTAGGGAGGAGTAAAGTTAAGGGTAGCTAGAAGGCAACTACATAGATAAGGTTTAAGTTATGTGAGATGGACTCTCTCCGATGAGCAGTAATTGGTTTTAAGTTAGAGAGCCTCATTCTTAAAAAAATTCAGTTTCGATAAATTCACAGATTTTATTATATTCTCTTCTGTTTCGCAATTTGCTGTTAATTTTATCCCAATTAGTGATGTACGTCAATGCAAAAAAATATAAAAATTAATTATGGTTTTGTTGTTGGGAGGGAAAAGTGACTGACATACATCACAGTAATCCGAAATATTTAGATTTAAGGTTATTCCTTTACAAATCTAATCAGTAATTTCCAAAACCAGAAGATCGAAAGTCGATTTAGAATACTAGTGTTTTGCAATAGCATCAAGAAATAAGGAGTGAAGAGGAAAGAGTTGTCTGCAGAGAAAGTGGGAAATTGAAGAGCTGGAAGTCTGAGCAGTGCGAATGAAATGCGTGAAATAAGACATGTAGTCTGGTTTTACATTCTTCGCATATCAGTATTTGACAGCGGTAACTAGGTGATCTATGAGACATCGTTGATGTTACATTTTAGGCAGCACAACTCTTTTCTCCTCTCCATCGTCCACCTGAGGAGTGTCGAAAGACGTGGGAGGCCATGTTGAAGCATGAGCAGGTGGTCGAAGCGGTATTTTTCGCGATATCTCAGCCGAAAGGTACTGCAATTAATGAAGTGATGGTTGAGCCCATCACCGGCCCAGTTTAGGTGACTTGCCGTAATTAACAGTGTTTCATTTGTGCTTTCTCATCATTTAATTTATTTTATGCGTAATATATTTATAAATATCTGTTTTAATAATTATATTTTTCCCTTTGGATTGGAATGTTACTTCAGATAGTCCTCATTAAAAAATAACTGTCTATTTTATAAATTATTCATTCTATTAATTTAATTTGAATATGGAATTATGCATTTCAGCTAAAAATCTTTAATTCCTTATTATTTTATAGTTTAAATTTGCAAACTACTTTTATTTCATGTGAGGATTGTTACAAACTGCGAATTCTAAATTCTAGACTAAGTAACAATTGGGGCATTTAAGTGAAGATTCATTTTAAGATATCCTGGGCGCACAATTAAATTCAAATTTGTTAATTAAACTATAGTAATATTCAATGAAAACGTAAACTGAAATCTATTTTACTTATTCTACCCAGAAAGACTCGTTGCTAATAAATAAGCTCTCGAAGAAACAATGAACGCGGACAATAAAATGCTATCAAAAGATTCGAGAATTTATGGTAGGAATAAATCCAAAATTTAAAAGACCTATCAAGCCGAAAATTGATTCAGTTCCTAGTCAGTCGTACCTTGGTATAATTACATCATATCTTATAAATAATGACATTTCAGTATGCCAGTTTTATTTTTAATACTACAATTATATATAAACCATAAGTACCCGAAATACCCAAGTCCATCCAAGGAATGTAGTGATTGACTATACTAGTAGATAGAAAGTCTACCGAGATTTTTTCAATTACCTGAGAAAGAGATTGCAACGTCCTTTAATTTTCGTTGATGCGCATCAAGGTTTCAGCATCGGCACAAGCTTTCAATTTTCGCACATTTAAGATCCAAGACACTTCATTTGCTTTAATGGCAACTTTCATCGAATAGGGACCATTCAGTTGGTAAACCAAGAGCTCTTTCATGTTATGATAAAATACAAAAACAAAAGTCGTCCATAGCCATAAGTTAATATCGAATTTTATGGGAATATCAAGTCCGAAAAATCTAATGTGAATAAAATGTCTTTTTTTCAGTTATTTTATTCGCAGTCATGAAGCTTTGAGTAGTTGACTTGGTCGTTTTTTTTGATGCCTGATAAACCATGTGTGCAGATTGAGTAGAAATATTAAGTAATTTGATGTTTGCTGTCAGTAATTGGCAATATCACAGCTGGAGAAATCCAGAACTCTTAGTAAAGTGTTATTATTATTGCATAGGCTAATGATTTTTAGCCTATGCTTAGATTTAGTAATGAAAAAGTACTATTCCCACTGTTAGAAGAAGTGCCATAATACTCTTAATATACGCGTATCTGCACTATTGCAAAATGTTCACAGTGCTGTACTATGGGTCTGGTTCCTCAATTCTACTTGGAAGAACGCGAAACACTTGCAAGTCAGAGACAATTTATTCATTACTAGAAAACCACATCACAAGTAATAATTTTGATAATGTAACGGAATTGCTAGTTACCCACTGAGGTTGGATGTAGCTGAAGTGCACTAAGTCCAATGAAGACGTGTACTTCAGTGATGGTTTCTTCCATAGTACATAATCTCGAACAATATCATTAACAGGTCATCCGCGTAGTGGATAGTTTCCAAGCGATGGGAATCAGTTTTCAACTATGAGGAAAGATTGTCATTCATCGAATTAGATGAAAATCAAGTTTTTTTGGTAAAGAGGTGCTTTGGCAATTGGCTGTTCAGGTTAATGAAGGAAAAATTGACAAAGACATCGTGTGAGTGGGAAGAAATTTAAAGAATTTGTCATCATGATGAAAATCCAAGTGAAAAGTTACCAAATAAACGACATCTCTACTCGATAAATGCAAATGTGCGCCATTTTACATTGCAATGATTTAAATGAATGTACTTATCAGTTTGCGTTTTTCGTATCTGACAATTCCTGCAAGCGTATTCCCTTAAAAGCTGTTTGATTTGGCTGTTAAACGTGCCATTTCAACTTGTCTTCATTATTTTGTAAAATTTCTCAACATGTACTCAAAATATTCAATATATTCTTACTATTTTTTTTAAATTCTTGAAACCTCGGAATTTCGTTCGTTCCTGAGTTTTATTTTTAAACGACAGACAGCCAAGTTATTCAATTTTTCCACATCAGGACTGACGGTAACTTTTTACTGTTTACACATGTTTAAGCCCGAATGGGAAATCAAAAAATGAACATCCTTCACGTTATATACATATAGGAAAGATATAACAAGCGTTGGAATTCAATTTTATTAACCAAAACGAAACTTATATTTATTGCTAATAAAGCAAATCCAACGTTTAATTCCTTCTTTTGTTTAAAAAAAACTATTTTGCATACATCTGCTCTCTCTGTGTTATTTACACACTGACTAATACCTTTGACCGAATTGTTTACTGCGAGTTAAGAGAAGAAAGATGCGAGATCGATTAATCACCCACCGTAACTCATCTTCTGTTCCTCAAAACTCAAAGTGGGGGGTGAGGGGTGGGAGAGGGGGGGGATGTCTTTCACTCCCTCCTTCTTTCCTCTCTCTCATCCAACTCCAGTAAACCAGCAAATTTCACATAAATCATTAGTACAATGAGGGAATTGTTAACTCAACTTGGTCTAGGCCCAAAAGAAGCTATGCCAATGTTGTTGGTGCCACTTCTAGAGTAGTGAATCTACAATGATTTGGAGATAGTTGCATACCTCTGTTTTCCTTTTTCATGGATTCAATCAAATAGCTGGAGTACACTAGAAAAATTTTTTTCTATCTGCACGAAAGGGATAAGTATTATGCAATTAAGGACAAGTGGGCAGGGCGAACTTTACGAACAGGTTTTAATTCATTTAACAGTAGAAATTAGAATTAACAACGATCAAACACCATTTATAAGATTGGATGGCACTGCTTATTCTTAACGAAAGATAGGTTAGTTGGAAGTCGCCAGAGCTTCCTGTTTTCACTTAATCAAATCAACTCAAGTGTACGGAAGATCTTGCGGCGAAACATATGCTTCGTTTTCCATCAAATGTTTATATACTATCAAATGAAATATTCAAATTCCTTGAGCCCAAGAACAGAGCAAAAGTCAGACATCAAATGAATGCATAAGCTATGAATCCACAAAGGTGTAACGACAAAGTAAGGATGAGATGGATGAAGATCAAGCAAACAGCAAAAACATTCGGCATAATCTCATAGATTGCTCAAATACACAGATTGAGATGAGATGTGTAGAATTAATCAGTGAATTACTTAAACACAATCTACTGCTTGGCCAATGATCAAACTTCAGTTGGTCAAAGTTTTTGGTATTAATTTTAGCACAAATTTATTCCTTTTATAATTATTGTGATATTGGTGAGAAATAAAAAAGCACCAATTATATATGCAAAGTTGCAAGCGTCAGTGATACTTCTTCAATGCGTACATTACAACGGCTACAAACGTCGAATCCCCCCAGTCAATACTTAAATCCTTTAACGCCCGAATTATTTTTTGAGAAATGCATCTAACGCACTCACGCGTGTCTCATAGCAGACTGATGTCGATGACGTGATGAGTTTCGGTGGTGTTAGACGAAGGCTATAGACGTATTGAACATGTAGCAAACGGCAATAGCGCCTTCTGTTACGAGTCTAGTACCAATGGAACATACTTTGGAGGAGGAGAGTGCGGTCAAGGGGCGTTAAAGGGCTAAATCTAACTATAATTTTCAAGTTGAAATTCATTTCAAATAACAAAATTGTTATTGATTCTAAGCAATATGATCGCAATGCAGTTTGAAATTCTCCAAACAATACACGCCAATATATAATTGAGAGCGTCGAGAATTGCATGATCTACTTTTAAACAAATTTAATGATCCTGTTGGCATCCGCTGTCATATCGAGACAACATTTGGTTGCTATACTGGCAATTAAAACACGATTTGTCTGGTTTGCCGAGACTCACTACTAACCCCAAAATATGTAACTTATTTATGATACCAAACTAAAGTACACTGACTGATACTGAAACGAGTATCGATTAATTTTGAACTTTGGTGGTCTTAAATGTAGAGAAATGAATTTATTATGGAAACTAATAGGAAAAAGGAAACCAAAAGTTTCACTTTTAATACTTTAAAGTGGTTAAACTATAATTAAGATAATTAACGGACAGCCGTTAATATTCAGCCATCTGCAAATTTAATTTCGATGCGTTATTTAAAGTGTGTGTTATGGTGGTGCTTAAGTGGTAAACTTAACGAATGAATTTAGCACATATTTAAATTTAATTTGAGCATAGAAACTATGCATTTGAAATAATTATAAATAGAGTGTTTGGGTAAAAGAAGGTTCTGAAGAAGAATCAAGTCGGTAATCACGAGGTACCATAAAGTGTTGCCTTAGTTCAAGAGAACGCTTTGTATGATGAAATTTTTCAAATGAAAATGTGATCAAACAAGGATGAAAACATCCAACTACCAGTAGGGTCCTACTTCACGAGAACCCTCGACTCAGCATGAGGTTTGAATTATTGTTCCAAGTTGATATTTTGGGTTTTTGAAGGGGTGTATGACAAATATAAGATTATTTGAGTTGAATGACCTCGTCATCTCGAGAAATGTTTTATGTAAGGCCAAAACTTTTCTATTTCTTTGTGTCGCACATACCAGAATCTTTTATGACATGGCATTACAAACCTGGATGGACGATTGAGCGCCCAGACTAATTCAAATCTATTTGCAACGTATTCTTTGATTTGTTTCTGGAAATATTTTGCTAAAGTAACATAATTAATAAGCAATGAAATCTTGTGAGTGTGGTTATAGAATGATACTAACCTACTACTAGAATGATCAACTATTCCTGAATACTCTATACGTGAACCCACCCTTAAAACTAGGAAATTGCTAGTGAAAACTGAGCTTTGGGACATTTGGTCACTTCAATGAGAAAAAGTACAACTCAATAATTCCAGAATTTGAATGAAGTAAGGCTCTGAATATTCTGGGGTCTTTAAATACTCATCTTTAATCACGATCGATAGCATGCGAGTCTATAACAGAATATTATAGCGTTCGCGAGGTCTCTTTGGTCATTGTTGATAGCGTTGAATACTAGGAATTATAACATTCGATGTCAACTGCTTTCCTCAATTAAAAATTGTTTATATATTCGTGTTGGGGGGCGCGATAGACTTACCTTCACGTGGTGCATCCTGGGTAACGTATATTCATGCGGCAAAATGTCTATAAACCGGCTGTCGACTTCAAACTACTACAACTGTATGTCATATTCGACCACTTCCACAGCACTCACCTCACCTTACTTTTGTGTCTGTCTCTTTTACACCTGTGAATAAATCTTCTGTTCTCCCTCTCAATTTTTTGTGACTTTGATGTTCCTCCTCTCTGTGAAGCCCGAAGTCAACTAAAGGGCTACTGATGACTATCATAAAGCCTGCCATTTGATATAACTAAATATATTCGTGTTTAATAACTTAATGAAAAAATGCGCACAAGAATTTGCCAAAAGCTCAAATACCTAACTTTAACTAATGCATAAATATTATCAGAAAGATCCAACAATCATTTTAAAATCAAAGTTTCCTAATTACTATTTATTTACTTGGCCAAATTGGAGATATTGAATTGTTTATAAGGAACAGACAAACCAGTTACCAAAGCTAAATTCACGAACCAGCTGCCACGAATTTCCTGACGTCATATAGTTCTTTATAGCCCTCTCCATCAAGGAAATAAGTGACCGTTTAAATAGTGCGAAGTGAGTCGATTCTAATTTAAAATTTTGATTCAGACGGTAAACATTATGTTCAATAGGTAAGTTGACACTTATTGTTTCAGTGCTCCAAATTTAGGAATTATTTCAAGGAATTACCCACCCAAGAGTTTTAAAAGCGAGAAGAATGACTAGAATGCCAATGTCTTCTTTAGAAGTTCGCTCTATCCAATCTAAATAATGATAAGATATAAAAAGTATTAAATTACCCTTAAACGATGCGAATAATTTTGGATTTGGATTTAGGCAATTGGATACACAACCCTCCCCCACCCTGGTATTTTCAGAAACGGTTTTAGCTACTCGACTTGAAAATTGAAAATCAACATCGTATCCACGATAAAGCACAGTCAAACGCGCTATCTCTGAACAAGACAAGCTAATATTTGCTCACATAATCTAAACAGCTCTGACTTAACAAAACGGAAGTAATTTATAAGGTATAATGAAAGGATAATTTTCTCCAGGCAAACATTAAAGGCAAACAGGAATTCAATTTACGATTTCCCAATTTGTGTCTCCCTGAAATCCATCCAACCCTGCTCCCTTATTCCATCCTTATACTAAGTAATAATTTATATACTGTTATTTGGGATTTAAATAAAATCATTTTCTTCATTTGTATCGATGTATATAATTCATTAAATTTAAAGAAATATTGAAATGAGTTCGTAGTAATTAAATAATAGCCAATTAGTTAGTTGTCCGACCTCCATAAAGTAATAGGTACTTTTAGAAGAAATTATAAATAGTTATTAATTTAGAGAATTAGAAAGGTAGCAAAAAATTAAAGTGGATCAGTAAGGGTTTTTCTGAGATATGATTGTTTATTACTTTTAATTCAAATATTTTCTTTTGTGCCAACTAATAGCAAAACATAGAGATATAAAGTGGAATTAAGTAGCTCAAAGGACCTATGCACTGCAGAGCCGAGATGTCTTAACAGAACTGGATATCGTAAACAAGAATTTGCTCAGAAATCGAATGGGAAGAATTTCTACAAGTCAGGTGTAGAAAATTGCTCAAAATCTTAATTTCTTTCCATGGCTTCACTTTTTACTATTTTAAAAAAAACTTTAAAATTAGCTAACATCAGCTGTTTTTAAAAGGTGAAAAAAGGACATCTTCTGCTTTGTGGGTTTCTTGCATTAAAGTTCAAACTTTTGATTCCATTGTCAGTGAATGTGTGTGATCTCCAAAGACAATTGACCTTTTGATGAAATTAATTAATAGGTCAAAATATCTTGTAAGTCACCTGGGTGGAATATGAGCGCTTATATGGAGAAATTTCATGATGCAATGAAGTACAGATGCCAAAAAGTGAAAACGGAAGAGAGGAAAGGGTATTAGACGTCTCCACTCAGTGCGTGTGTCCACAATCGCCCATTTGAGAATCTAGATGGTATTCACAGAGATCTGATAAGCACAAAATGGTTGTGCATGACTTGGTGGTTGCATCAAAAATATTACAAGCTCTGGATCACCAAGGCACCCCCCATACACATACGCGCTAATAAACTTTTTCATTTTAGTAACTTTTTTTAATAATTTTATTTAGTTTAAGTATTTATGAATTTTCATGATCATGACCGATGTAGCATCTTTATTATTTAACACAGGCACGAGAGAGTAAAAAATTATTTCACTTTTATTTTGTTAATTTAATAATTTTTAGCTTCGCAAGCAAAAGTCCAACCATATTTGTAGTCATTTTGTTGCAATTACTCATGGTTGGAATGCTCCCATTTACGTATCATTGGTTTGGGCTTTAACTCACTTAATACTTTCGAGTTTTCCGTTAATTCAGAGGAGATTAAAAAAACTACAACACGTCTACTTCGTTCATTCTTTGAATACTTTTTGGCATTATACACTCGCCTTGGTTGCAGCTATGAAGTCGAGTGATTATTGGGTGTTTATCAACCAAGAAAGATCGGTCTTATTAATCCAAATAATTAACCTCTTATAATTTTTTAAAGGTTTGCATTAGACTAACCACAATGCCTTGCATGAAAATACCACTTCTAGTGGCAGATAGACCACAATGTGTTTTATGAAACTTATGTGAGCAGCTTTTGGATTGAAAAAGTATTTAGAGTGTGTATTGTCAACAAGACTTAGTCAAGAAGATGCATGGATTTTGAAGTTGCATTTAACGAAGGGATGATGGAGAAGGATTAACAATGGGTCATATCTATATTTCTTTGGATTGAGTCTTGATAGGTGACGTCAATGGTTTGAAATATAAATAGCAATCCCAAAACTATGCAAAAGATATCATTAGGGGAGAACGGTAAAGAGAGTTTCCTAAATCCGACAAATTACGCTCAATTGACACAGAAATGGAACTCACAAGTTTATTCGTTAATTCGACTAACCAATAAATGTTTACTAATTAACGTGTATTCATTTCTAGTTCGGAGTTTTTAAATTATGAACTTAATCAGTTTAGTTAGAACATATTCTCGAAATAATTTGCATTAGCATTTATATGTTTTACCATTTTTATTAATTTATTTTCTTAGCAAGTTTGTAGCGGAATTAGCTACCTAACTAAACCTGACTGTACTCAGAAACGTCAGTGGCAGTTTCTCCTAGTCCGTAAGACTCCAGAATTAGCTAAGCTAGTTGCAAAGCTAAGAAGAGACAGAGGTATCCAGAGAACACGTTTATTCTAGACATGCATGGCGTGGAGAGTAACAAGGGAGGAAGCTTAGTCATTCAACATGGCGGATTAAGTAAAACGAGCGGAGGCTTTTGATTGGACATTGGCTGTGTGTCCTCACACTCAATCTGCACGCGAAGTTGAACGGCCGCACCTTCAAGTCACGCTGTGCGCTCATGCGATGACGTGTCCCACAAGTTATTAAGCAATTGATGGGCAAAAAGTATTTATTTTGATTATATTTGCTGTGTGGTTTGCTAAAGTTTAATTTTACCAAATCAAAAAGATTACTGAAATCCAAATCTTTTCAAGGAGAATGTAAATGCATATACATATGTCATGTAAATATATACTATTTAAAATTCAGGACAGGAAAAAAGAATGATAAATTTTTTTAAAATTGGGCACTTATACATTGAAATTCAACCTTTCATTATGTCAAGCACAATGCTATCATGGCAAATCAAGGGAATCCCATGCACTCTAGAGTATCCTAAAATGTGCGGTCATGCGGACAAAATCTTCTCAGCCAATTAGCAGTGGAGCTTATGCAACGTAGCAAGACATGGACTGTATTTAATGACTAATCGGGTTAATAGCTTGACACCACCTACGCAATGAATACTTTTAATTTTAGCCCTGATGTTGGGGATCATTTTATTTTATATTAAATACACACAGAAGCACACACAAACTCGTTTTGAGGATGCATTCTCGCCACTGAAAGTTGCCCAGTTAACTTTGACAAATTTATATTTGAGGCTGTGTGCATTTGATAGCAGCTAGTTCGACTTCAAAGAGGATTAGCAAGATTAAAAAAATGTTCAAATGTGTTGTACTTCCTACACCTTGTTGTCGTTTTGCGTTATTTACGCTATGGAAATAAAATTAAATATTTTACACTGAAATCTACGTATGTTTTGGGACCCACCAGAGGTGGGGCCACAAGATGGTATAAGTTAGAGTCTATTCGTGACGCAGTTGTTTCAACTCTCACGATAGCTTATAATTTCAAATTTAACCTTATTTAATAAAAAACCATGGAACTTGATTTTGACGTGGACAAACGACGACAACTTTCCTGATCTGATAGATTCATTTCAAATTTTTGACCTTATCATAACTCGATAATTCATCTTTTAACCACAAAACATATCAAAGAAATCGTGCTAGAAGAGAGGCGCTATGATGTCACCTTACAGGTAGACTTCATTATCTCCGATGGCAGGACGGAATCAGTTCGAAATTCCAACACGAGAAACGTCCCAGCACAAAGGCAGTGAAGGTTTACAGGAAGAGATTACGTTGAATCTTATGGGAAGGTATTTTAGACATTAAAAGTGGGATCATGAACAACTGGAATGCCCCATTCTCCCGAGCTTCATAAATATCAATTCGTCTGTTTTTGAAGTTTCCATTGGTTCACTCTTATCCTTCCTTTTTGACATCTTCCTTTTCAAAATGAAAAACTCTCTGACGGGCTTTTATGAGGTTTCGCTAGCGTGCTCACATCGCTTTATTTTTGTGGCCTCCGACAAATTGATATTAGTGAAAAATCTTGCCAAATTTTCTCAACCCAAAGCCTCAAAGTACGTAGGCTCAATCAAACGGTTTAAGACAGATTTCACTTGAACTTAATGCTCTAAATCTGCGTAGCCACATGAAATCTCACATGTTCCCGAAAAAAATTAGGAAATTACAAAGATGATAAATTTTAATCTACTTCACGAAACTTCGCTAGTTGCGCCATTTCCAAAGTTAACGTTATTCGAATCTCGTATATCCTCAAAGAGCATGAAATAAATTTAATATCTAGATTAACAAATTTATTTGAATTAAGTCACACTTTCTGCAAAACTCTAATATTACAGATGACGATGGGTAAATTTTTTTTAAAAGTAAAAGAAAGAAACTTTGTGTTATGCTTACTCTTTAGTACTGAATATCAGAATTAACATGATAAAATAAATGTATGATGTATACGAAATATTCAGATTATTCAAGCACTTTACATACTTTTCTGATACCGGTATTAAAACGTCTGAATTGATTTCATTTGGCAGAATCATGTTTAAATTCACACGTTTTCATGCCTGTTGGAAACGTAGATTGGTTCGAATCGTTGTTTGATAAACTATGTTTCATTTTAACACCTTACTCGCTAATAAGCACACAATAGAATCATTCTGTGTCTATACTAGCCTGTAAGTAACTTTAGCTATGGCCAATATCCCCAATATCCACTGGCTTTCTCCTACTCCAACTCCTCCCCATTCGCCGATTTTTTCTACCGCCTTTTATTTCTGGAAACTCTCTGACATTTATCATGATTGTACTATCTTTAGTAAGTCTCCTTGCCGCACTCATCTCTAGTTCACACTGCTGCATCTAGTGATCTTCATGTCTTTGGACATGTCATTTAAGCGAATTCTCATTGCCCAAACCTCCGAAGGATTAGCTGAAGGGGAATAAAACAACCATGTTAAGACATGATGTTAGCCTAATTTCAAAGCTGAAATTTGTCACGAAACATGAGTTGCCATCTCAACCACCTTTTCCTTCTTCAAAGCGTTTGAAAACCAAATCACAATTACAAGTGTTTAGGAGATTAGACAATCATTTGTGCCTTTTCAAATAGTGTTACGAAGCATCATTATGTTATAACTAACGGCAATGAGTAAACATTTACAATTTTTCATCTCAGGAAATTTTTTAAAGTTAGGTTGTGATTACAGTCCTACAGAATGCCGAACAATGAGTGATTTTTTGCCTAAAGTTATTTGGGTTGTAAATCGTTCGCAGTGTTAAATGAAAGATTGACCAGAAACTAACCACAGGAAGTTGCTTCTGATACAGGCGTTTCACAGAAAATGATAGCCAAATTTATAGCTACAGGTTCAATCGCTGACACCATACATGAATGGATACCGGGATATATCCAACGTGTCCACGGAAATCCTCCTCAATCAAAATCATGGCAGAACATGTCTAAGCTGTTACAAATGCGAAGTTCGTGGTGAGCATTTTCAGCACTTGCTGTGAAATATTGAATATTCAGTGTGCTGTTGTTCGAAATATTCTGTATTTACTGCTTTTACATAAAAATGTAGGACTAATTTACCTGTCTGTACTCACACAGGACCTCCTCCTTATCTTGGCCACTCGGAGACGTCAATACAACCCCTCCTCCCCCCCCCCTCCCTTATGCGAATTTACATCTGATCCAAATGGACTTGTGAGTTAGAGCTGAATAAAGTTCTCTGGAAGTGACCGTCTGATTTCGTGTACTTCGTTCGTTAATGCACAGTTGGCAGATGAGTTTGCCTGTGATACACAGAGAGATGGGGAACAGACCGCTGATTAGCGCCCGTAGCTTTAAACAGTGGAGTGAAAGAAAAAACAATCAGTTATAAAGTCAGATTTTTAGTGGTCTTTCATCAGTGAACTGAAACATGCCCCAAAGTAGCATAAATATGTAATGGCTATATGATGGCGATAAAAATGAATTTATCTTTTGGTTATTACCTCAAATCGTTGATCCAGAAGTAATTGGAATTGGATAACAGTAAATTATTCACCATTATAAATTCATCTAAATACTGAAATTGGCGGAAAAATATGCATAATAACCGCGCAGATTATAAAAATGCAATGAAATGAGTGATTGATTCTATTGAATACCTACTGCTTTGACTTCTTTATGTTGTGTGCCCTTTATTCGGCCCCCCCCCCCTCCCTCCTCCCGCCCCCCAAGTGCACAATTTTTTAAAACAAACATGATATACCCGAGTTTGAAGGGTTTCAATAAATGTGCTCACTCTGGGTCCACGTATAAAAGAGAATTAGACATTTAAAAGGGTTACTTTAATACAATTACTTGAGCCCATTTCTCATTGCTTTCTTATATGTTTTCATGTTGACGCAAATTATATTTTCACCACGAAAAGATAAGAAGTGATAAATACAAATAAAGCAATTAATAGCACAGTCATTCACGATGCGAGTAATGCAGAAAAATCCACCTCCGTCGACCGAAAGCTAATAGCACCGGAGGAAATAGACTAAGGACGAGAAAGAGCAGGAAGCCCAACGGATATCCAAGAGCATCAGTAAGAGAAGCTACCCCAAGGGCACTGAAAACCAATTTGCCAAGAACTTCAGCAGTGGAGAGAATAGTGTAATGTGTAGCTCGAGCCCCTTCAACAACTACACGCCGCGTGCACTCCATCATTAGAGTGAAAATTGTTGTTGTGATGGATCCACTCACTACCAACGCTGCGTTCATTAGAAGCACACCTAAAAACAGACAATTTAATCAGTGTTGCTCAAAGATAATTCTTCGCTTACAAATAAATCGAAATGAACGTAATTTGGGAAAATATTACAAAGTTAATCAAATTAAATTCGATAAAAAAGGAATAAAAATTTCCTTAGTTTAAGAACAGAAATCAAAAGTGTGATATCTTAATAACTAAGTTAATTAGCAGAGATCTTATGTAATAACACCAGCTTGGTAAATGAACAATACTAAGATAACGCAAGTTATATGAATTCATCTTCATCTAAATACGGGGCAGATGGAATTGAATAGTATATTGCCTAGAAAATTTCAACCACTTTCAAAAGGAACAAAAGGTAGGTTCACGAAATCTGAAAGAGAATGAAAGTGTGTTTATTGGATCTAAGAAAGGATGAACAAGTTATCGAATAAGGATGAAGTGAAACAATCAAATTAATATCAAACCTGAATTTTTCAAAAAGAATTTATTTAAGTTTGGGTGGCATCACCAACCAATCCAAGTTGCAGAATTTAGTCAACTTTTGAAATAGGCATCCGTAAATATTGATTCCAATGAAATAATATTTAAGACACTTCATCCAAAGGCCTTTGATATAAAATTTTCGCTACAACCTAACTGTTCTCGACACAATAGCGAAACGCCATTTCCATTCATCGCGCCATGAATTACACTTTTCACAGAAAGTTATCACTTTCGATCAATTAAACGCAACCCCGATCTTTAACTATCAACGGAATCCAATAACCCCGACTCCAGGACCAGAATACAGATAAATATTCCAGTTTACTCAATCCGGTTCGAAACGATACAGAAAGAAACAACATTCCACTTCATAATACCTAATTCGGTAGCAAATCCTGGAGTTCATTTCTGAAAAGATTTACAAAGAACCTGCCTTGAACACACTACAGAAAGAACCAATTCAACTTTGATATGCCATGAAGAAATTTTTGGACAAGGTGGCAAAAAATCCTTTGGAGGAAGTGTGCCTAAAAACCAAAAAAGCCAATTTCCTCTTATGATATCACCTGGCATCGAGAAGGTTCATGGAAGACAAGACATAGAATGATGATAAACGTAAGTAAATATCCGCTAAAATGCAAACAAGGATCTCAAACTTAACCTCTTTAAATGGCTGCATACCCGCATCCTACAGACTGAGTGTGATTATCAAAAGACATAAGGTTTTTCAGTAAACCTAGTCTTCTGATCTGATCTTCTAAATGGGCTCCTGCATTAACACCTTAACGGGAGTTTAATGTTCCATCTGTCCAGATCCTTTCACACGACAAAGCACTATTTCATTCAGTCAAATCGTAGCATGAATAAAAGCAACCTCGAACCATTTCTTCGTAAGAAATGATTTCATAGCCGTACCATTTGTCCAGCATTCGCACTTTTGGTTATATTTGCCAATATTTGGTGGTCGAAAGCATAATAAGTGCACAAGTGGCTCTTCACCAGTGTGCGAATAAGCGGGGTTTATCCCTATTGGAGCCCTTACAGTATGCATTCATATCGAAGCACTTTAAGTGCCTGGCAGTGTGGGGAGAAGAGCAAAGAGGAATTTTGCTACAAATTTCGAGTCTACCCCTGGTGAGCTTTTAACGTCTGTCGCCACTTTTGATGTCAATCTTGTTTATGGTTTAGAATAAAAGTGATAATCGTCCGTTTATTCATGAATTTGGTACACAAGTATATGGCTTAAAGTTGATAAGTTTGGAAAGAAAATGATAAAAAGAATTCGATCTATAAAAAGGCGAATGTTAGACAAATGAAACGAATATGAAATAATTTCCTACGAAGAAACGATTCGAGATTTCGTTTATTCACATTACGAGTTGACCAGGCTTTCAGTGAAGAAGAAATAGTGCTTTTTCGTGTGAAAGGATCTGAACAGATCTGAAAAAGTAAACTTCCAATAAAGTGTCAGGGCGGGAGATTGTTTAGAGGATCAGATCAGAAGATTAGGGTTACCGAAAAGTCTTAATTCTTTTGGTCTTCAACTCCAGTTTGTACGCATTTACTAAATGGATACCTTGCTAAATTTAGGTCCGTAATGTGAAGAGCACATTTGCATCAGTGCTCATACCATGCCGAACATTGTTTATTCTAAAATGTGATAAAGGCTTGCATATGATTTTAGCATAGCAAAGCTTAGCAGGTTTCATTCAAGCCGGATTCGAACAAGCTCTGAAAATACCGTTATAAGATATGAATGATTTAAGCGTTATCTGTGTGAAATAATTACCTATATCATTTAAAGTAGAAAATTAGTGCCACATGCCCACTTAAAATGAGTTCCATTTAAGCATTTTAATCAATTCTAATGTTTGTTCAAAAAACAACGCCAGGGTTCTATTGAAAGATAACATCTTTTTGAAAACTATCGAATCACTTGCCGATCGATAGCTCCCACTAAACAACACGACATTGAAATGAGTTGGTTAACTGAGAGAGAAAGAGAGAGGAAAGCTCAGCTCCAAAGACTGGTTACCAAATCATTCAATGCACGAATGCTATTTTGCCAAGTTTAGTCTAAATACACCATATTAGTAAATTTGTGCTTTATAGAAAATTCCCCCACTCCCCATTTTTAAGACAAGTTTGGTCTTAAAATTGTGCGACTTATTTAGTCCCAGACTTGGACGGAAGTCATCACAAATTAGTTTCAGTAGGCAAAAAAATTACGAACAAAACTGTAGATTACGTAGACATGAAAACAATTCCAATTTCATTAAAGAGATGCGATCGAAGAATATATATTCAAAAAATCAATTATGCATCAGTTTTAGAGCGTATGCATCCTAGGAAATCACAGATTTAAAAGATACTGAGTGGAAATACGAACAGGAGGATCAATTTAACCGATAAGCAATGATCTGCATAAGACATATCAACTTACTGATCCAATAGCTAACGAAATCGATACAAAAAGCGGAGACCGTCAACATTCCAATAATCACCACGCGATATAGAAAGAGAGCCTGCAGACAATTGACCGTACCTCTGTAACAGAAAGAAAGACGGCCTTAATAAGCACAATGACACAAATTTGCAATCATATTAAAGAAAGCCCAACTGCGTTCAATATTACGCAACTACAACCCTGCCCCAAGATAGCTAAATATAGGCCAGAAGAAAGTAGCACTTTCGGCCTTAGTAAAGGCTGTTCGGGATAAATTTGACTGCCTCATAAGGAAAAAAGGGTGGCTGGTGACTTCAAAATATAATGGATTTAGAAGAAATTTAATAGTCAGGGAAATTGCACTATTATCAGAGTTTTACGCAGAGTTATTCACTGGTGTCTATTACAGCCTCGACCCGGCATCCGGCCACGACCCTAGAACCTGGAGCAAGCTAATTTTACACTTTTCCGGGAAGGGACTCAAAAATACTTAAAGTCTGTCCATTAACTAAGATCTTGCAGTGGTAGTACGGGAATTAGTGTCCATCTCGACATAACAGTCCGTCGGGTTAAGGTCTGGAGACGTCGAAGGCCAAACACTGGGACTGGTGTTGGCATAAAATGGATCGACAACCAGTGTTGGCTTTTCTCCGACCTCTGACTTGGCCGACGTGAACATTAACTACAAGATAACTATCGAATCCCACAATTGCGTGCATAACAATAGCATTTGTTAAAAAAAGCAAGGAGAGAGTTATAATCTAAACAAATATTGAGGAAAGTGTTGCTTCAATAGCGACGAGATTTCCCTTCAGCATCTTTAAAAAGACATTCCACAGAATAAGAAGTTGGTAATTATTCAACCCCTCGATTTAGTAGGTGTAGTGCAAGATTTAATCCTTCACCACGAACAGATGGTCGGATCAGGTACTGAGAACATGATCAATGGAATTTGCATACTGCGCAATTAAGTAAACCACAAGGGGAACGAAATCCTGCTCAGATCAGGTTCGCAAAATTTCCTGTCTACTAAAAATAACAGCATAAATGTTAAAAATGAAAAAAAATGCAAACAACTACTTTAATAATTAATTAATAGCAAAAGTAATCAAGATTAAAGAAAAAAGGAAACTTTATGTAAGTTTTTCCGTTAAAAAAAGTGAAGATAAAAAACAGCATTTAATAAAAAAAGACACTTTAGATTGAGCCACTAGAGATTGACAGTTTCAACTTCAGTGGATAAAACCCCTTCTACCGCTTGCGTAGAATTTCTTTTATAAAACGTGAGTAAATAGAACCTTCCAAATCAAATCAGCCTGAATAATCACGACAAAAAGCAAGCGAAATTGTGGGGTATTTCTAGGAGTGAGGAACACACTGTCATGAAACGCACAGTGATTGAGATGAAAAAGGCCGACTTAAGTGGCCATGTGCTGGAACACGAACGTACCAAATAGAAGGCTCTTCGAGAACTCTGAAATGCGCACATCTCAAGCTTATTTTGGAAGGAAATTGTTTAATAAGGCACTGGCTTGAAATAAGTCCTTGCAACATCCAAGATAACTGTACTCAAGAAAACGCTATGCAAAAGGAATGACGTTTGAAATAAGCAATAATTACATTGACTAGGTAAACACCGCCCGCAAAAAAATGAACCTGATGCAATTTCCTGACACTACAAGTCAGCTAATTTCACTTAGACACACTCGAGGAGCCTCGCATCATGCTACGCTCTTGTAAGATAGACTTGATTCGAAAATAAAAATAAGAGTAAAGGCCATCCGTCCTTTAATTCTGGCAACTATATGAAACGCAATTAACTGCTCCTGAAGAGATAAATACACTAAGATATCATCAATACTATTATCTCGGTTCCATCGTCTCCAGGAATTCGAAGTTTAGAATGCTGAGGTATGATGCAAAGAAATCCGTAGCTACTATCTACTGTAAGGATAATTCTAGGAGTGTAAAAGGAATATAATGTAATTTTAAAATGCATTCGTCGCGACAGGCAAGATTTGCAGGGTAGCTACTTTACGTATCCTGAAATGAATGTGATAGGTTACAGACATCGAAGTTTGCCATCGAAACGAGTAGGACACGCAAACTTATTTATTTGCTGCAATCTTAGTTGCTATCTTCCTGACCCATCAAAAACTTCTTATTTCGATAGCATTAGGAAGGACAGATATACCGAGGTGGCGCGAACAATCAATTAGGAACACAACGAGCAGGACAAACATGCAACGAATTGAGACATCATTATTTGTGAAATGAAATCTTTAAAATTGAGCTTAAATTTGTTAATTGGCGAATGCCTCAGTTTGAAGACATCGTTAAGATTGGCGTTTTCATACTCCATTTCAAGAGTTGGCCGGGTTCAATTCCAACCTTATAAAAATTTCAACCTTATTTGTGAAAAGAATTACTCAGGATCTAGTTCAACGAGGAGGGACCTTTAATTAACTGGGTTTAAAGAAAGATTGATTCTCATTTCCAGATTACCTTGCACTATTTCAATAAGAGATTCTATTGTTAGGATATCGAATAGACTATTTTCGCTACGTTGGAGGGAAATTCGAAATCTTTATCCCTCGCCCACTTAGTTACCGATTCGATTGGATTCCCACGCTCACACCTAGATATGTATCACCGCTTAGTAGATGATAATCAACTCGAACTCAAAGATTAAACAAAGTAGGACTCCTTGATACCCTAAAGTTCCTCTCCGCATCCACTCGGTCCTCAACGTCTCATCCTGTCTGAATTTCTATTAACCGAGTTCAATTGCCTTCTATAATTAAAAATTGTAAAGATTTCGCACTATGGTGAGTAATTGCAATAATAATGCGTGCTCATAATTCCAAATGCAGTGTTGTTTCGATTATGCAAACACATACGTGTGTGTGTGTGTGTATGAAAACGTTTGATCATACTTGTTTGGATTATAGTGATCTTTGAACAAACTCGAATTCTCTACCGTCAAATCTTAAAATCTTCCGTGAAGTAATAGGACCTTATTCAACACTATACCAATAGTCGTTTCGGTCTTTTGCTTTGAACGATTTGCTAATGAATGGTTAGAACTGTGATAATATTTGCGGTACTGCGTTTAAAATAGTGGTTTAAGAAAGCCTGTTATAATGTGATTCTGAGATATTTGGAAAGTTAGCCAAACGAATCCTTCGCTTCCATCATTACTTAGCATGGTAGGGCTCCAGATATGCCAGTTCTAACCTGTTGAATGTATTTCCATACGAAACGGTTGGTGATTAACTGGGTTGTAGCACGAATGCGACAGTCCATGGAAATGGTTGAAAAACCTTCCGACGGTGTGCTTTCGGGACGAAAGGTCTCGGTTTGCCGGTTGAAAAGTCGCAATGCAAAAGAGTGTTGTGGGGGGAGGTAAGCACGAACAACATCGAAGGGGTTAAAAAGGGGCGACACCCCACGCATTCACGCCGAGATCGGCTTCTGGATACATTCTGTGGGTGTAGGAGTGGATGTAATAGCTATAAATACATTAAATAACAATTTTCGTGGATCAAGACATGGCACACAATCAGATGAGTTTGAGGACATTCCCTTTCAATCAGCTAATCCACTGGATGATGATATTTCCTCTTAAATGCAGATATAGCTTTTCTTGATACATTCGGTTCTGACAAACGTTGTGTAAATCCTCATTTACCTCTTCGAGGCAATTCCACCTTTGGGAGTCAAAATTCTACCTTTTCGTTCGCGCAATTGGCCTCCTTCAATAAAATCTCAGAAAATTCCAAGATTGTTGACCCCAAACGGTTAGATCACCTGCAGATGCTTTTATCTCCAGCTCTTAGTTCTCGAGCGTCACTTCCGTCTACAATTCCTATCAAAGTTGAACAAGCTAATCTTCTCGAGTTTCGATCGCAAGTTGGCACCGAATTCAATACTCTTGAGTCATTAACTTCAATTTCACACTAATGAAACTACTCCTACTCGCACAACAGGATCTGGATCCGATCTATTCAAGGCGGATTCATCTTCTGGCTTTAGGAAGCTCATGGTTCCACCTCGTCGCAGGAATGTTACTTCAACTTCTACCAATACTACTAATGAGGAAAATGATAACTTGCCGGTACTTTCTTACATCCTTTTTCTTCCTACACACAGTGAGCAACCTGGCCATGTGGAATTCTAAGCTCCCGATTTCGTCAAAACAATCACTTGGCAGTCTTGAGTTCGCCGGAAGGAAGAGTGCAGCAGCGTCCATTTCAATACCCGCTGGGGTACTGGCAGACTCTTTCAGTGACTGGATTCGCGAAAGTTTACCATCTGATTCAAATGAATCGCATCGTTGCTGCGGCTGTCTGCAGCCACTTTGGCTAGAAATAAACTCAATGTCAACTGTTTTCAAATCTCATCCTCATCATCTGAATGCTTTGTTCTTTGCACAGTTGCTCCTGAAGGCAGTGATTTGGATGCACAATCCGACACTGCTCTTGCGCACATGGATCGATCAATTAGATCCAAAGTGATCAATCCAGAAAACAATAATCGTGCATCGACATCGTCTTCGGAATACTTTCTTCCTTATAAAGCTTCTTCACGTAAGAGGAAATTGAGTGGGAACACTAAAGAATCCCAAGAGAGTATCTTGAATGAAGCTGACGTTGAAAGTCAATCCGTGATCATCTCTTCCCTATCACAGTCGATGCTCAAAATCGTACTTCAACATCATCTTCGGAGTACTTAATCACTGTAAAAAATCTGCAATGAAAATTACCAAGTCTGCTAATCGAGCAGTGGGCGTCATAGATGCCGTTGAAACGGAAATTCAGCCGAAACCTCCAGAAAATAGCTCTGAATCTACTATCCATTTACAACACCACGAGTCTTCAGTCACTGTTGAAAAGCGACCTGAATTTGACGACCCTTCAATTGACAATAGTCAAAAGACACAAGAGTAGGGAACAAACAATCTGTCTTCTCAAAATGGAGTACCAATGCCAGTCTAAACTACACCTGAACCTACTCCTCGGAGTAGCCTTCGTAATCGAGGCGGGAGATCTGCAAACTTGACGACAGGCGATGATCAACAGCAAATGAGAGATTCTCTGCCAACACCGCGTCAAGTCCCTTCCTCGCATCGCGACAGACCCAATTTACAGGATGACTGAACCAGTCCTCAAATTCCACAATCTATAACAATTGGAGCAGTAACTCACAGAATAACTAGTAAAGAAACGCAAACTGAAGATTTCGAAAACGCCGCTGACGATTCATCAGATGCATCCACTGTTCTTTGTAAGCAGAGGCCAGTAAGCCCAGGAAGTTGTACGGAACTGTATTCCTATTCGAAAAATCCCGAACAACTAATCCCGGAGGGTATTGCCGATGTTGCTTCATTTTTAAAAAATAGCCCAGTTCATCGGACTGAAGCTGGGAAGAATAAAAGCGCAAGAATCGAGAAAGCAACTCGGAGGAAAAAGTCTTCGACGCCTAACAGTCACATCAGTCGTCGAGAAACTTACTTTTAGCCTCCTTTCACTCCACAGACGCCCTACCATCCTATCTGTCATCTTCAACCGTCGCACCTTCAAGTCACGCTGTGCGCTCATGCGATGACGTGTCACACAGGTTCATTTTCCAGGAGAAATAGTGAATCGAGACTAGACTGCATTTTAGTTGATACGTCTGACGAGGCAATGGTCGTACTGCCTATATCTTTGGTTGAAAGTAACTTATAACCCGAAAATTGTTCTGAATCGTAAATGAAAAAGTGAATAACATTTATGAAAAGAGAAGTATGTTGTGAGTAAGACATCGCTGAGTAGCCGATGTAAACATCAGGGGCGGATATGCTTGAAAGGACTTATAAACTGCTATGCGTAATCGAAACATTACAACAAAAGTGGTGTCTAATTTCAATAAAAATATATATTTGTTCATATCTCAAGTAAATTTATAAATTTTAGCTCTCTTAGGAGAAGTAAATACTACCTTAACTCCCTAAGCAAGCTGGTTTATACTTCAGAAACTAGTTACAAGCTTTCCGAGCTATAAATTTCGCGCTTGGAATGCTTCATATTTTGCAGATTACATGTGTTTGAAGTGCGTTTTCATAATCGGTTCTGTGGCAATATTTTTAATGCATAGTTGCGAACATAAGACTTACTTCATTGCTTTACTTCTGCTTTAAATTCGCCTTTAAATAATAGTAGAAACTAAATGGTTACAAAATGTGTGACTTTCAATAAACGCGTAATGAAACAGCTTCATAGTAAGTTCAAATAGTGATAATTTCAATTAATTCGAATTGAGCCGTTTACCTTTAAGATAAATAAGCTCATTGACTCCAGTCTTTCCAGTTTACTTCAATTTACGATTGAAATATTAAATACTTTATTATTAATACTTAAGCAAAATTGCATTTCCATGAGTTTTAGTAGATTTCAGGCAGAGTGCACACAGTGACCTCAGCGGCTTATAGCTACTAAATACACCCTGTCGCTATAAGCCATTTAACTTGAAGTGTGTATTGGCTATATTCCTTATATGAAGGCCTACATAACGCTTCTCTTTCACTACACCATAAAATCAATTATACGAGTTCAAATATACCAAGAGTGAGTGTTTCTCATTCGGGGGAGGGATAGAAGGGAGAGTGGGATCAAGGATATTTTCGAAAACATCCCTTCGATCATATGCTCTAATTTATGTTTCTGAGGTGTCCTCAATTACACTTTAATTTGATTTCTTTGTCATAACCCCAACCCACTATGACTTTGACTTTTCTATTTTCCACCATTTGAACCTAGCTATATGACTTTAGACGACTCGATACGGTTTTAATAGCCCTCCCATTGATGAAAACACTCGAATGGGTACACGTTGACTGATATAAGCGAACTAGTGATGGCATTAGATGAGTAGAGGAAACAGTGAAGAGGAATAAAGTGGAGGGTACACAGCTGATTCAACAATGGAAAACAATAATTAAATGGAAGGGAGGGTGTGAAGTAAGAGGGATAAGGAAACATTAGGCTGATAGTACAATCTCAAAAGAGGGAGGAGAAAGGAAAGAGGGATTTATCATGAGTGCAATAGTTTGACAACCGCAGTCGAGAGGAAAAAACACACTCAAGATGGTGGAAGGGTTGGGAGAGGAAGTGTTTTTCTTGAAAGTCGGACGCCTTCGGTAGTTCTCTATTAAAGCCTCCAGACTCGTGAAGACCTTCAATCCAATGTAGAATCTCCCATCATTCATATGAACTTTGATATTGCCATTTTTGAGCCTGCGTTCATTGTTATAGTCAAGAAATCAGGTTTAAAAAGAGAAAGAGACATTTTGTAACATTGTCATCTTTATACTGTGGACTTCAGAAAAGGATCCGAAAAATGAGCACTAAGGTAATACTACTAGTGAGGATGAGACTCTCAATCGAAGTTGTGAGGATGATGAAGAAATTCTGGCTTTTCTCGGTCACAAAATTGGACATGTAAGTGTAACCATGTTACCTATTATCGAATCATCGCCCAGCTTAGTCTATTCTTCATGTTCTTCGCTTTTGGCCAACTGATGAATACCGATAAACTCTTTATTAATTTCGGTTTCCCACCATCCACTGCACCGATACTTATTTGCCTTTTTGCTGTCTTCCAGCTTATATTCATGCCTTACAGCACTGTTTTCGAATTCCTTTTAATTATGCTCTCAAGAAGATTCGAATTCCAGTCAGACACTTTTGCCGTCAGTCTCAACTACGGAGAGGAATTGAAAGGAGCTCTTCTTGTCCTCGCTAAGCTACTCTAATAAGCCCCGACTATTCTCAGAAATCTCCATGGCGGAAAGGACTATCACGAAGATAGAGAACAGGAAGACGTGTTGCAATCGAAACGTATATTGCAAATTGTGAAATTGAGAAAAATGATTACTACCAAATAATTCTAGCATAATTTTGTGAACATTTATAGCCAAAATCTCTGAGCGGTGCTCTGTACGTACGTACGCACACTCCAAAATGTTCGAGTGCGCATTTTTTCGTATACGGTTTACGTACACCACAAGTAGAAGGTGAATTTCAAATAGGAGCATCCCCAGATTACCTACTCAACACTTCTCCTCATTGAAATACAAATAATTTTAAGAGGTACTAGCATGGCAAAGTCTCACATCAGTCAGAAATAGTTTCGCAATTGTCTGTCATATCAAAAAGAGCACAATCAAAAAACGAATAGGTATGTCTTCACCTCTAGATCTCAACAAACAAAACCACGTTAGCTTCGCCAAACTAAGGAAACATACCACAAATTAGGAGAATTGGAAAGAAAAAACACCATGTTGGCAGGAGAGCACAGCAGACTAATACAGATATCGGGTAAAAAACGTCACCTTCCTATGGCAGATATAAATGCAATCACCTCTTTTCCCCTTAACATAATCGGGGAATATAACTTTAATGCCTGAGCACCAAAATCCATTACAATAATCTCTCAAGAGAAAAGAATTCTCACACTTATTATACTTCGTTTCCATCGGTAAAGGAAACATTGTGCGGCAAAATTTTCGAATATAGGATTAGATACACAGTAAATGCTCAAAATGTTTCAGCCAATGTTACGATCTGTTCACACACTATCGGGACGTGTGGCACTTGCCATATATCTTGTATACTTTCTATGATGTTGAGAGGTCGAAGCCACTACTGCTGGAAGTTTGTTTGAATAATCGTCAATGTGCCTACTTTTTCAAAAATATTTGCAGATTCTCTTCGATACGTTGAATATTTTAAGGTGAACAAATCGTGTGTACACTGTTACGTTTTGCGTCAGCCACTTTATCTGTACCCCACAATTTGACAATCATTGACTTGCCAACAATGTTAGTAAAAACAAGTGTCTGTGAATATTTTGTGGTAAAGCTTTCATTTGAAGTTACAAACGATTTGCATCTTAAATAAGCTTCCGCATCTGATGAAAAGTCATCATTTAACAAATTGCGATTCAAAAGTTTAGTTCAAGTCTGTTTGGCAATATGGCATCCTATTGATAATAGTGTCCCTAGAAAATTGTTTCTGGCAGAGAATTCGTGAGTTTTATTCTTGCACAATCACAGAACAGTCTTCATTTTCCAACTTTTGACTAACTCTTACAATTGTCAGAAGTGAGAGCAGAATAATTGTCCTTGATAATCAAATGTCCTGCTTCTTCTATGCAATGCGCCATATTATGCTCTTCACAAAGATTGATAGGTGAAACTCTTGTCCTAACGGTAGTAATTTTCCCACCTAAAAACAGGATTTATATAAGTAAGTTCTTTGTAGAAAGTATTTACATTGTATGTGCTAAGGGTCATGAAACTTGTTTATTGACGCAACCGTCACAGAGAAGTACTGTTAATAGCAGAGATGCGCAATCTTTCATGCCCTATATCAACTTATTGTAGATTTCAGGATATTTAATGATGGTTTTGCCACAAGATGGCCATTGTATAGGTATTATGCCGTAAATAATATCTCGCGAGTGAAGGCTTTTCTCTCTATGCGTAGAGTAAGATAGATGACTGTGATTTCAAGACTACTCGTCAAATTATTTCATTCATTTCACTTTGGGCAGACATACGCACACCTATGTTTTTCATTACGAAGGACTCAATTCATTGTATTATTCATTCAAACTCTGCGTATGGCTATAGCTGTTAGGAAGAGGAGTTGGGTGACTTGGTCTATGGAATTCGGAAGTTACGCTTTTTAGGTCAAGAATATGGCTTTACTTTTCAAATTGTTCATTGAAGTAAGTTGAATAGAATTTGATGATAACACCATTGAAGATGGCATTCTGAAGTATACCCATGTTAATTTTGGCACATGGCTCACAACTGTTTTTTTTCGAAACCTTCACATGAAATTGCTAGCTTTGCACATCATTTGCCACAATGAATGAATGATGGTAGCGCTAGCGGCTCACTCTAACGCTAATGCATATAGTGGGAAATCTTGTATAAAACAACTCTTCAAATAAAAGTTCACCTATGCCCCACAAATTAAAATGTGAACGCACTGAACCATTAGAAGTGCCAATTCACTCCACTCCAAAAATATTCAATTTAACAATCTTAAATCATAATTATAAAATTATAATAAAAAATTATCATACTACATACTAGATTGCTTAAAAGTCAAACTATGGAATGAGGGTGTCAATTGAGTCCAGTATGGCTTTGACAAGATTAAAATTGGCAGTTAAAAGGATTATGAATCGAGTGCATTATTCCATACGCAATTTTCTCTCATATTGTTATTTTCACACACAATAAGGCATAAGTAAGTTAGAGAAGCAGCAATTCCATTTCATGGTACTATATTTCTTTAGATCATGAATTAAAATAGCACCACAACAGAAAATTCCATGGGGAATAAAGCACTCAAAGTCGTAATCGTTTTTTTTATTGTCAGTTTTAATCTGGTAAACAGCCAAACTGGACCTAATCGACAGTCGCATGGCTGCACCGGCCTGCGAAAGTGAAGAGCACTGCATAGGCTGGGGGCACGCGGCATTGTGAGCAAGACTATGTAGAAGGGCGGAAATTGGTTTTGCTCAGAATCACTTATGCCCACAGAGAATTCATTTATCTGTGGTACGTAGATCTTCTTGATTAATGAGTATCTCATCGAGAGAATATTCACTCACTTTCAACGAAAGTGTTGTGCTGGATTAGCGTTATATTTGCCTTGAAGTAGGTCAATATCGACGACCTTGTAAAGATTAATTATCATGCATGAAACTTGAAGGACTTTTAAACAAAATCTGGAAGAAATCAAAACACATTATTTTTGGATATTATTTTAACCTCGAGGAAGGTGGAAAGCACCTAGTAGGCGTTTCAAAATGCTTCTGTCCGGAAATCAAGCTAGAGTGCTTTTATCCGGAAAGTAATTGTTAATTGCAGTGGCTCCAGGGCGAATGGGTGTAGGAAATGATGTTTTCAATCCTCGTTCGTATTTTGTTCCTGACATAGTTGGATCAAAACCTTTTTTACCTTTTAAGTTGGGATGGATTTTGCGCCTATTTCAGTTATTCTGATGCATGCGAACTCGTTTGATTAATTGTCTGTAACTTTTAGTACTTTTGAAATCGACACCACAACAGATTTCAACGCCAAATTTAATTAAGGAGCGTGGCTTTTTATTTCATTTCGACTCTCATCATCATTTTGCCCAACGCTTATTGCTAGATTCATTTTCAATGTTAACCGATCCTTATTTTTAAAATTTGAATCGACTGTCTACGAAATTTTCATTCTTTGTATTAAAATTTGATTATTCTTCCGAGATTCTAATCTGTGAGTCAGCTCGGCCTCACTTTGTTCGTTTTCTGACAATAATTAAGATGACCTTGACTGATAGCAACTCTGGATTCTTGGTATTTTCAGCCAGAGTCGATTTTGCTTTGCATTATCGATCAAGAAATCAGTTTGGTTCAACTAGGCTGTCTGTAATTCACATTGGTAAATGTCCATCTTAATTCCTCTGGAGTCACTCCACATACGCCACTGTGACACTACAGTATCATTTTCTTTAAGCTTGTAACTCTCAGACTTCCTCTATCTAAGTATTAATCGAAGTTAGTTCAACTATCTCTCTGACTTCTATTCCTACGGCAGCAAATCGGGTGGCATCCACCTTGATTTGTTACTACTTCAGGCAAAAGATGAAAATATGTGTAAAAACGTTTCACTAGCTTTATGAATTAATAATTCATCAAGACTTGAAGAGGCGAGGTCCATCTTTCCACTTATTTTTCCCATTAATTTCTCCATTTTCCTGAAATATGCATAAAATTTGGAATGCTTTTTAAGGAAAACCAAATAGAAGTAGGTTGTTTAATCTTTCATTGTTCGATATCTTCAATTCACATTTTTCAAGCTTTCTTTCACATTTATTACGAAGCCAAACAAATCATCAAATTTCAGGAATCTACTGAAGTAGAAATAGTAGTTTTAAAAGTTTAATTAGTACTAAGAGGAATCAATATATCATATAGAAGATATCTACACTGTAAACCACCGATCCACCGATCCACCGATCCACAGATCCACCTATCCGCACCCGCATCCGCATCCCAGAAAGCGCCATGAACTCGTGGCTGCCTGATTGGCTCAGAATGAGTGTCTTGTTTATTAGCCGAAACGTAGCGGAATTTGGTAATTGCATGAAAATTCATATTCTCACTCTAACTTCATTTGGAATAACTTCTTTTACCAAGTTATATGTACAATAAAAACAACTTCCAATTATGAGCATGCATTTCATTTTTGTAATGAATTAAATTTAGAGAAATTCGACTGCTTGATTAAAGGCATAATGTTATTGATATAAGTTTCACATGCTACTACTTGCATCACACTTACCACCAGAGTTGCTAGCCATAATGGAACAATCAAGAAGAATTCTGAACATGAAAATATTGACTGGCATAAAATTCGTAGTCCAGGAATATGAATGCATTCGATGGGGATTTTACTCAACAGCATACACCATTCAGGCACTTAAAATTGGTAACGGTTTAGTAGAAAGAAGCATACTTTGTTGGGCCCAAGAAAAGGAACAGAATGAGCGCAAATCTGAGGAAACAGTACCGGCGAGAATACAAATCGCGTCAAATAGGTAAGAAAAGGAGGAATTTCCAAGCACTTTTCCAAATGCATACGATTAACTTGGAGCTTACGAAAGGAGAGATTGGAGTTAAGTTGTGGTTTGTTGATAGGATCCTCAGGGCAATCCGGTACCCAAAGAGCTTCTTTTTTACTTCAGTGTCTTCGAATGTTGACCAAAGACTTGCGAATCTACCTTCGGTAATCCTTTGCCCTGCGTTAATGCCGTTTTGACGACCCGTGGGTTTGCTATGCTATCATGGCTGGTCATTAAAGCGCTAAAATACTCTCGAAAGTGCGACTTAGAGAAGCATGATTCAAGCATGAATCAAGAACTCTGGATAACACTTGAGCATTTATAACAAATCAATTAGCGTGTCTTTAGTCTAAGCCAAATTTGCACTGATCTTTACACTTTTGTCCACCACGTTAAATTGCTTTCTGGAATATTTCAGTTTTCTCCTTTTCGTGCGCTAGTTTTATTCTGCTTAATATTTTGTAGTATTGTGCAATGTTGTTCATTGGCCGACTTCTTTCTTAATTATTAAAATTCGCACTCATCATTTGACGCCTTAACTATTAACCTTCTACACACACACACACGCACCTCAACTGATCAACTGCTTAATTATGAGCCTTGCCTTACTTCCGTGCAGTAAGCGGCCTGTTGTTTTCAGGTTATAATTGTCATGGTGCATTACTTGAACTTCTTTTAACATTATGGAGCTCAGTTCTAATGTAAGATGGAATAAATATATGTGGGAGAGATCAAATGCGTAGAACTTCATAATTCGTGTTGGCTTTATGCCAATTTGTGTGAGCGGCATATCCTACCTCAAAATGTAAAAATGCTTGAATGTGAAGCCTCTCTTCGCAATACTAATTCCTGTAAATAGATGCTCCGGCGTGCCATTTGGTGAATATCTTTTCCCTTCTCCTTAGTTTCCTTGGTGTGCCAACGTTTTAAGATATCTTTCTTTTTTTTAATTACAAGATTGATCTTAAGTCTTTTATTTTTGTTTACTGTTATTGATATTAGTTAATCGGATGTCCTTTTTCCTTATCGAGAACGCCGGAGTACTTTTTTGGACCCTTGAAAGCGCTGCTTTTGCTTTTACTTAAAGGTTTTTATTTGCTGGAAATCTTCCATATACTTCTATGCAACAACTTACAAGGTAAAGAAGAATAATGGAGTAGTTAATTTGAACGAATCAAAAGTCAGTTCGAAGAAACAACCGTCGTCTTTTGTATCTCCAAGGCTAAGAAGGTTATATTTCATCGATTTTTGGCTGCATTGTGCTGTCATTTCTCCTCCGCGCCTGTTTTTAAGTTAAAAGACAACGCTTCTGCTTCATTTGTCTCCTTTTTTTAATATCAAATTTCATCTTCACTCCCATACTTTGGCCTGTGATTGAAGTTTGATTGCAACTCATCTCTCGTGCACGTCCAATTTTTCAGTTTGTCCAGTTTAAAGGCGGTCATTTTCGTATTTCTTTTCCTCACCCCTCATCTGTCTTACCTAACAGCCAATCATCACTCCAGATAGGGTTGCACAGATTCGCCGTTTATCCTTTATTTATTACACTGCTAGGTCATATTTTAGTCACATTGCTAAATGAAAAGTTGATAAGTCTGGTGTTTCATTATACAAATTAGCCGATGCTGTCGGATAGTGGTTGGAGATGAGGCTTACAGATTGTGCATTTCCTTGTTAATTCAAGTGAGATCCTAGCTAATTATGTGGAAGTCCAATTTGCGGTGGGTAACAATACTGATACCTTTCCCCTTTTCAGCTCTCTTCTCTATGGTCACCCTTGTGTCAAACAGAACTCACTTCTGACTGTGAACTTACTCGTGAAATCGTCAAGAAAATCAAAGTCGTAAGTACTCACTCCTTTATTGCCCTGCAAAATTAATTAGAGTCTGATTTCTCTTTCTGTTTAGAAACTCAACGATCTTTGTCCGGATTTGAAACGAGAACAGAAACGACCGTTTGATTCCAACTCTCCTGAATTTCAAGATAGGAGGAATGAATGTACAAATTCGTCCACTTTCGCTGATGTCCACTTCAGAGCTCTAGCTGATGTTATAATTAAACTAGAAGCCAGTGCTGATGTTCTTACTCCGTCTCAAAAAAGTCGTGATTCAGCTCTTACTCGACGTCTTGGAGCTCTTTTTAAATCAAGTTAAATAACTTTTTAGTGCTATTCCATCTCTTTGGTCTCGTTATACCCTCATAATGAGGTTTTCTGTGCAGATTTGTTCAAGAATTGTGTAACATATATCTACTTCTTCGACGTTATCCTCTTATTATCAAATTGTAGCATTTCCAATCCTGTTATAAGTGGACATTTATCAAGGTATTCTTGTAAATACACCACCCCTAACTCCCTTCCACATCTGCATTCACCTATTTTCAAGCACCCGTTATGTCTTTTATGCGTATCTCATTTCCTAATTAAGGTATGCTAGTTCCAGTGTATTTTACTGTCATTTGAGTTATTTTTGTGGGGAATTTTTTTCTTACAATAAAATCTTTGTGTTTTATTTACCCTTTGTGTTTGTATGCATGCGCTACTTTTAAAAAAATTGAAGTTTTAATTGAAATTATTCACTTATTACTAGATGATTATCATTTATCTTGACCTTTTCTGTTCGTCTCGATGGGATCTTGATTATAGAGATCTCCAGGAAATCAGATAGTAGCCAACAATTTTGCTGTTCTGAACTCACCTCCCAACGCTCTGCCAAGCCCCTTTTCCACACACCCCTCTTCTCTTTTCACCATCAAATGACAAGAGCCTAATGGCCAAAAAGCCTTAGTGACGGCCAGCCCAGTGCAGGATATCGTTACCGAGCTGTTTAGGACTAACACACGAGACTCTCCCAATACAGATAGAGATATGCACAGCGCTCTTCCAGAACATCTTACTAACTCTATCAAGAGATGTAATTAGCGCAAGGGAGAAAAACGGCAAAACTTACTGCAGCAAACCAACAAAATCTGTTCATATCAGTCTCCCAACACGGAAGTCCTAAACACCAGTTTCTACTGAGAAGACTCATAACATGGCAACATTACCTGATCCATGACAATCTGTTACTTGCTTCCAAGCCTTCCAGCTTCTCAATGAAATAGGAGAACCTTGAATTCCAAATTTTGCCACACAGCGATACTGTGATTCGTCACAATTCAACCAACATCCCCTATAATTAAACAATTACTGTAACAATTACTTACTTAATTTCTTCAATAAAAATTAGACAGTTAGCAACCAATGATGTACAAAACGTCAACCAGGAATAGCCAGCAACTCGAGTAATCGACACCATATCCATAGGCACAACTAATATTCAAATTTAATATTTTTGTGGGCATTAGTGTGTGTGCTAAGACTGCAATAATTGAAGGGCGGATGATACTATACGTTGTGGAGCACACAATGTTGTCACATAGGCATAATTGCAAGTTATCTTTGATCAATTATTAAAAGATCAGAAATGGTTGCAATGACTGGATGCGATGGCATGGGAAAAAATTGCTATATGCATTAGGGAATTTCAGCACCAGTTGACGATATTTAGATTTCTACATTTGGAAGTCTTTGGAGTGGGCTTAGATAACCACTTTTACGCGAAACAGACCAGTGTACAGATGTCCTCAATCAATTAAAAATGTCTTATTTATTTCCAAACTCAAAGAGTGCTTCATATCATTGAGTGATTGATCAATATATCAATTGGTTCAAGTTGTACACATTAATTGATTACTTAAGGCTGTAAGCCCGGAGAAGTCAAAGTTCAAAAATAGAAATGTTCTTCTTATGTGATTCAGAATAGTTTTTATGCATTTTTTACTCAATTAGTTGTCACAAAAATGCAACTGTTACATTATCTGTTTTCACTCAGAACCATCAAAACCTGACGTTATCTGGGGTTCTGTATATTGTTAGATATTTCCTGAAATATATTGCCAGTCTTGTAGGTTTCCATTTTACCTCAAAGGTGGCATATGAACCCTTAGCATATAAAAGCACTTTGCAATATTCTCAATGTTATTTTCATTTGATGTGTAGTTTTTATAAGTTTACCTTCGAAAATGAGAAATGTGGAACTTTGATGGGATTATGCCGGAACTCATAGCCATTCAGGATATTAAATTGAAATCGATGAACTATATATATCGCTGATAAAGTAAAATTGACCAATCATATTTATGACAAATTGTTACCACATACCATAAGCATATCCTCACCATCTTTAGCTAGAAAGTTTGGCTCTTCCAGTGTGAAGTTCGTCCTCAATTTACTGGGCATACTGGGGTGAATGATTAGCGCTTCTGGCATACCCGCACTTTTTAGTTGACTCCAAGTGGTGGGCATTTTGAAATATTAACTTCACAATGCAACCGAAACTTACAGGTACATGGTAGAGTATAGAGTATATCTGTGTACTATTGAACTCAGTAGTACTTAAAAACTCATTGATGAAGTGCTTGAAGCCTACACCAATCGAATCCTGTCTAATTGGTTTCATTAACGTGGGATATTTAAATCGATATTTGTACTTTGGAGCCAAATTCCTGATATCAAATTTGTCGGGAATCACCAATTTCTACTCCATGAGGACTGTACCAATTAAAGATTTACTGAAATTTATGTGAAATTTACTAATTTGCATTGGTTTGAAAAATATACATTTTTTCTACCCTTTGGAGCCATTTCCACCAATTTGCCATTCAATTATTAATGCTATACGTATAAGTGCACCTTGTAGATTTGAAAAGCGGTTTCGCCATAAAACACCTACACAAATCTCTTTTCCTTAATTTCTATACAAAATAATGTCCTCTACTTTCGCTCACACTCTAATGAGTGCGATACTATCTACCATCAGCCTTGAGTGTTCGTGTCTAAATCCAAATTGTGTTGCTCCACCAGCTTACAGGACATGCTTCCTTGCCGAAAATGGCAGCCTAATCACTGCCAGCCTACTAAATGGCAGCACACATTTCTACAAACTGAAATGTGCGTATGGCGCTGTTGTGCAGTGGGGAGGAGAGGTGAGAAACGAAGCTGTAGGTGGTGAATAGTCGATCTGTGACTAGAAAGTGAATGACGTTATATTGAAACACTTGATTTCAGTGTTTTATTTTAAATTGCAAGATTGAAAACACAAATAAAATAGACTTAGTCATGGTACTCACTCTGTCATATTAAATATAAGATAGGAGATGGTAGGAAGGTGGATTTAGAGAATAAAATGTTCGGAAATTTGAGATGTCGTGCACTGGCTCGAGTTTATACACTCTCTATTCCTCAGTGAATTCGGTTAGAGTCAGATCATCTTTTTCAACCCACACGACCACGATCGCCTAATATTGAGTATATCTCTTAGAAAAAGGTATCCAACCGAAGCTGTTCCAACTTGTGATAAAATACAGTCTTATTTTCTACACCCTGATTCCACTTGGATTTCTGTGCGAGACCTATGCAGTTGTGTGTCTTCAAATGCAAATATTCAGAATGATTGGTAGTTAAGTAAAACAAATGGCATTAAAGACTGCTTTTCATTGATTAGTTACTGGTGCTCCTGACCATGTGAATGATGTGAAAAGGGTTGAGGGAAAGTGGGCATGTTTGGACTTAACAGAATGAGGACAATGAGTACTTGACGATGAGGTGGGGTGGGTGGAATCGACGTTGCAATGGAGATGGATGAGTGCTCACTATTGGTGTAATACGTATTGTGAGTAGTGATCAGTTGAGGTGTGTGTGTGTGTGAAGAAAGCTAATAGATAAGGCAATATATAGGCGTCTTATGATGAGGGAAACGGTGATGAAATACTCTAGGGGACCATTTGCCTTCCCGACTTTTAAATAATACTATCTTTTCTGAAATTTTCGCCCTTATAGTGGTACGCTTTGGCCAGAATAGCTATGGAATAAATATGGCTAAAAGATGACGGACAGGATGTGTTGTGATCGTTGAATACCCTACCTACCTATACCTTTATTGCTCCAGTTGGACATGGTTATTTTTTACCAAAACGCCTGATTATGATAGTTGGTACAAAAGTTCATTAGGTTCTACAATAATTGTGCTGAAATAATGTAGTTATAGCTGCTATTGTTCTACAAACTTCAGGTTGTAGTATCAGGATAGTTTACACGGCGTTTGTCGATTTCGTTCAAGTTTTTCACCATTCCCACCGACTTCTAAAAACCATGAGTTGGGAACGAAAATACTCCATCTATGAAGTATACTGGGGGAAGGAGAATTGTGCAGTTAGAGATGAACTGAGATTGATGTCGCCAATGCTTATATTCGAATTGACAATTTGAATAGATGAATAAGTACGTCATGAGTGGAAAAGATTTAAGAAGTGGAATTTCAGTCTAGCCTACTATTATGCCTCATTCACTGCACCACTTCACTACTCCAGATGGAGAATAATTGTACTCATCTTAAGCATCCTAAGCTCCATTTGGGAACTTGTGAACCACATACTAGATTTTATCCACTATGGCGTTTTATTTTGTTATACAATTGTATGACCTTAATTTGATATTCCTTAAATTGCATATTTTTGAGATGGGGTATTAAAAGTGGATATTTGAATGAACTTATCGCACAATACCTTGTAAATCTTCGATGATTTGCTAATTTGAGTGATTTATTCTCAAGCTTTCGAGTTCACTTTGATAACATATCAGTTATTTAATATATTGCCGAAAATAACACGTAAGCAGCTTCGTATTTTCTTAAATAATATTTTTATGATTATACTTTGAGATTCGTAAAAATGCATTGCTCTCCTAACTTGCTTATGCCTCCTTGATAGCATACGCATTTCATTGCATTATATTTTTTAGATGACGTTTTTTGATAGTGACGCTCAACGTATACTAATGGCAGCACAAATTCTTTTAGTGCTACTTAGAGCACTAAAAGAATTTTGCCTTTTAATAAAGGCCATATTAGACATAATAAGGCTGCTATAAAATTTGTCTAATATGGCCATGGTATTGAAAAAAAAAAAAAATGCAAAACGAATATTCAAGAAGAGAGAAGAAGAATAATTATGTAAAGTCAATGTTGCACAAGGTTAGTTGAAGCAATCGTAGGTGTGTTTATATGACTGTACAGGTATAGCCAGGTCAGTCACACCCCCTTACTTGAAAATCATGATTGCTCATGTAGTTGTCGAAATTACTGACCGACTGACTAATATGAGCCTTTCAACCAATGGAACTCGAAGAAAGCAGAGTGATGCATTTTGCTTAATTCTATGCAAGGAGTTGATTGCGTTCTCTTGGAAACTGGTTTCTAAATATTCTCTTGTAGCAAGACACTTGCCATATGTCATGTATACTTTCTATGATGTTGAGAGGTCGAAGCCACTACTGCTGGAGGTTTGTTTGAATAATCGTCAATGTGCCTACTTTTTCAAAGACATTTGTAGATTCTCTTCGATACGTTGAATATTTTAAGGTGAACAAATCGTGTGTACACTGTTACGTTTTGCGTCAGCCACTTTATCTGTACCCCTCAATTTGACAATCATTGCCTTGCCAACACTGTTAGTAAAAACAAGTGTCTGTGAATATTTTGTGGTAAAGCTTTCATTTGAAGTTACAAACGATTTGCATCTTAAATAAGCTTCGAAAACAAACACTTTCTGCTGGATTGACAGCAGAATTCTGCAGGATTGTATTCACAACCGTTGCTAACACGTGACAACGTGCCTCTGAACAAATCACAGATAACACCAATTAGTCGCTGTGCACCGCATGACCTCGATTAAATCTTCAACCCCGCTTTCAGTATGGTATATGACACGGGAACTGTTTTGTCTTGTTTGCTATACGCTTGGTGCCAATAATTGCAGCTGATGGAGCTGAGGGAGCTGAGGGGCCTTGTGTATGAAAGTGCTAGAGAAGAACTCCAATAATTGATAAAACCTACGAACCTCAGTCTATGTAAACTCCTATCGTTCGTCATGAGCTGGTGAAAATTGTTTCCTTTTCTCAGCCAGCATTAGGGGTGCTTCTCTCAACTGATGCAGTTACTCGAGAATCTAATAAATCCCCTGAACACCTTAATGAATTGGACCTCGTTGTTCAACGTCAGATGTCTCAGTTTTTAGACAGTCCGACAACTGAAAATGTCTCTGAGTCAGTCGGTGGAAGTGAAGACACAGAAAGTGTTTCTTCTAATTATGAGTCATCTGAAAGTCCACAGACCGTACAGTTCCAAGCTCAATCTACTGCAAACTGCACTGTTCAACTACAGCAGGAGTTTCCGCAGCAAGGGCAACAAGCTCTAACCCCACGTCAGATGGCTCTGTGGAATGAGTACTGTGGTTTGGTTCAATGAAAGGACTACTTCTATCAACACTGATTGAATGCAACTCGGGAATATGATGATGTTCTGGCTGAACATAGAGAATTAACCGGCCAAACAAGTTGTCATGATAATTGAAATTTTTCGATATCACTTTGTCAATATATGCACCTTTTTATACACCGACTTTTCTTGTTTATTCGTTAGTAGTTCAGTGAATGATGATGCTAGTGTTGTACAACGTATCCGATGTTATTATGAATCTTATAGGAATCTATAGTCTGGAATGAGCGGAGACTCTATTGGTTATTACTTAAAATAAGTTTTACATTAGATTTTTAGGTCACGTTGTACAAATGCAACGGTCATTACTGCTTGATTGTACATTACAAAAGAAACTAGATTGAAATTCTTTGCTAAATGATATTGAAAGAGTGGCGCAACGGGTAACGTTCGAAGTTACGAAAAGGTAAATAGATCGTCTGTGGAATCGGATAACAAGTTTGATGCTAGCCAGTGATGCCCACAGTGATTAAACTTACTTCCTTAGAAGAAGTGGCCGAATAGAAGTTTCTTACCAGAGGAGATTGATGATGTTAAGCCTCTGTTGTTGATTACCGTTTTTCGGTTGCAATCCAGATAGGGAAAGGGAGTTGTGAAATTCCGGCTTCTTATTCAATGCTTGATTGAATGTTTGTGAAATAGTGCGAGATACTCGTAAGCCAAGTTCATTACCATGCCCGATCATTTCTTATTTCAAATTCTTCATAAGTCATTATTTGCTATGTGATAAAGCAATTCTGAAATGTTTATGACGCTTCATCTCCGATATTCATCGATAGAAAGATTGGTAAATCTTCGACTCGACTAATCAAAATGAGTAGAGATGTTTGTCATTTATTATTTTATTTTTTCAATATAGGATACCAAATCAAAGATAACGAATTAAATCGCTCACCTACGGACTTTCTGTTCTCTGCTTGTCTATTAGTCTATGAAACCCTTCTGTCTTGGTATGCTCAGATTTGAACGCATGTGGTCATTATCAATCCTAACGTTAGCGGTTTAGTACTGTGAAAATGTCGTATGTCTTGAGAAGTAATAATCTACGCATTCAATGAACAAATGGTTGAGGTATTTGTAAAAAGGCATTTTTAAATGTGCATTTGGAAAAATGCTGATGTGATCAGTAGGTTTGGGATACTACATTCAAAGTGCGGCCTAAAAGGTAACAAATAAATATGAATTAATTTTACTGTTAATAATAAAAGAATCATTAATTTTCTAATTAGGAATTTCATGGAGCATGAAAAGTGGCTGCCATATACGGCTTTGCTACAGTCTAAAGTGAGCTTTCACCACTTTTCTAATGTGTTTCCATAAATCGTAGACGTTAAACTTCTACACTATTATGAAGAATGTTCTTTGAAAGTCGTTGTGTTGCTGTTGTCTCATATCCTTCAAGTTGAACAAATTTAGAAGTAAAACTGTTCTGGCTTTGCAAAAATAATAACATGAGGTGGTTGCAAAGCAGTTCGAGGTATTTAAACTGAGCTGTCCATGGGAAAATCAAAATTCTAACTGTGTTTGAGCCTTTAAGTCGTTAGAGAACTAAGGAAACTCATTTCCATGTTGCATAAATTCATAAGCATCATTATATACGCACAATGACATTTTGTAAATTATCACTATTCACACATATCTTCAAATGGACAAATGCGTCAGTTCGCTGATGAAGTTCTCAATCTTCTCGTAGCTTCCAATTGTGATCGATGTTCTATACCCTCATTGCTAATAAGTATCCAAATCGCCTGTGGTCTGTTTTCAAAGTGCAATAGGAGTCGTTCGCATGCTTCAACTTACCTTAGAGAATTTCGAATAGGCAGGCAATAAGAATGCTTCTGAACAAATAGAAGATAATGATAAATAAAGCATTAACATTTACAATTAATGACAAAATATGATTGTTTAGATTAGATAATACACTTGAATCATGTGGAGAGGATAGAGAAGGTGGTGAGGTAGTGCTCCTAACATCACAGCAAATTACATCACATCACGTGACAAGAATAGGTTACAGGTAGTTCTATTTTACTCGACAAGTTGAAGATTTCACGAAACTTTATATTCTTGCTTACTATATATATATATATCCGACAGTTATAAGTTGTATAGTGCTTAGTTTAACGCAGTAATGTTTCAGTATACCGTTTTGCACTTTAAAACGTATTGTTTCAAAAATCTACATTTTCGCAAGCAAATATGCGAAAAAATCAACTAGGGTAAATGGTAAATACTTTTGGTATATGCGATGATTTCTAGCCAATTTGCCACATCTAACGTAAATTATTTAATTACTCAATTATGAAGTCTGTTGTTGTACACAGCAGCGTTGAAGTAGGCTTTAAAATATTACCCTCACTCCTGTAATGAATATACCCAATATATCAACTGACTTTTCATTATTGGGAATTCTCTGGACTATTTTACTTTCTCTCGAGTCGGAGTACTTGTTGCATTTTAGAATCCAGTTATGATCTGCATATTACTTTGGAACTACTAGACGGATAGAGGAAAATGATAAAGAGAATAGGTAGAGAATTCTGGTGATTGAGTGTTTCATTATGGCAAGCGCATTTATTCATTCAACTAATACCCCGATCCAAATTTTTCGAATATTCGGCTGTAACCTCAGTTGCACAAGTAGGCGCTTCCATCTACACATCAGCCTCTCCAAATTTAGACATCCTGAAAAATTGTCACATACGACATTAGGATTTTTCGAGCGGTTGATGGTAATTAGAAACATGATTTTTTTAAAGTAAAATGCATAAAGATGTAAAAATGGTAGATTCAAAATATTAACTATCAATAAAACACCTGAACTGTGTAAAATAAAACATCAAGACCCAATGTAATGCAGTCAAACGTATTTGGCATTTGGAAAAGTATTGTGGATAATTTCGAAATACACTCTGCATCTGATGAAAAGTCATCATTTAACAAATTGCGATTCAAAAGTTTAGTTCAAGTCTGTTTGGCAATATGGCATCCTATTGATAATAGTGTCCCTAGAAAATTGTTTCTGGCAGAGAATTCGTGAGTTTTATTCTTGCACAATCACAGAACAGTCTTCATTTTCCAACTTTTGACTAACTCTTACAATTGTCAGAAGTGAGAGCAGAATAATTGTCCTTGATAATCAAATGTCCTGCTTCTTCTATGCAATGCGCCATATTATGCTCTTCACAAAGATTGATAGGTGAAACTCTTGTCCTAACGGTAGTAATTTTCCCACCTAAAAACAGGATTTATATAAGTAAGTTCTTTGTAGAAAGTATTTACATTGTATGTGCTAAGGGTCATGAAACTTGTTTATTGACGCAACCGTCACAGAGAAGTACTGTTAATAGCAGAGATGCGCAATCTTTCATGCCCTATATCAACTTATTGTAGATTTCAGGATATTTAATGATGGTTTTGCCACAAGATGGCCATTGTATAGGTATTATGCCGTAAATAATATCTCGCGAGTGAAGGCTTTTCTCTCTATGCGTAGAGTAAGATAGATGACTGTGATTTCAAGACTACTCGTCAAATTATTTCATTCATTTCACTTTGGGCAGACATACGCACACCTATGTTTTTCATTACGAAGGACTCAATTCATTGTATTATTCATTCAAACTCTGCGTATGGCTATAGCTGTTAGGAAGAGGAGTTGGGTGACTTGGTCTATGGAATTCGGAAGTTACGCTTTTTAGGTCAAGAATATGGCTTTACTTTTCAAATTGTTCATTGAAGTAAGTTGAATAGAATTTGATGATAACACCATTGAAGATGGCATTCTGAAGTATACCCATGTTAATTTTGGCACATGGCTCACAACTGTTTTTTTTCGAAACCTTCACATGAAATTGCTAGCTTTGCACATCATTTGCCTTCACTCGAACTCATTCCAGATGGAGGAGGTGTAGGAGGAGGTGAAGGAGGAGGACTATGATATTAGAGATGAGAATCGACATTGCCAACCCTTTTGGTTGACGTTGGGTCACTTGTTTGCTTGTCATAGCCATGACTTAGTACAAACTTTAGCGACTCTAGCACTATCTAGTACTCATAACATGTTTGCACATCCCTCTGCTAATTGTTTCTATTTTTATAATGAAATTGAGAGAGATTAGCCATATCTAGCGCAAGGAAATTTTTCCTCTTCTTTAAATACGAGTTAGCAAAATCCTACCTTTAAATGTCATTATTCCTAACAAGATGTCATGCAAATTGTGTAAGTTGATGCATCTGTGTTGCCAATTGCTATTGTTATCCACCAAATATTTCGCTATTTAGGCTACCTTTTGCTCTCTCTTTCTAACTGCCAGTTTATTAAAATCAGCCATTATCTATTCTGGCGCCATTTAATCTGCTTTGAGGGTTTGCATATCTGCATTCCTTTTAATCCACTCATTGCCTACAGTTCAGGAATTCGTGTAGTGTGCCTTCCTTCATTGTTCAAGGACCAAGAACTCATAGAACTGTAATTTGCCAACTGTATTTTTTTATACATTGATAATGGCTTAGGAGGAGGAGGAGGAGAAGGAGGAGTAGGTGGTGTCAAATCTAAAATATTCTGCATTAGAATATTCACGATTGCATGAACTCAAGCCTGCAATAAGTACCGTTCATTCCATGCAAATACGATTAGCTTTAAAACATTCCAGGGCGCAAGTGTAACAGAAGCACTATCTATCTCTCCGCTCTCTCCCACTTGGCGGGCCAAATGAGGAGGGGGAAGCACTTGCGGTATCTTGTTTTATTTGATCTTCATTTTCTCCAACCCCATAGTACCACGATTGTATTCGTCGAGGGGAGGGTGGGGCGAGTAAACGGCGACTCAAGAAATGTGGAGGCAGAAACGCCACTTTCTTATGAGTAGTTATTTTATGTTGCATTTCATATTTTAAACTTTTCAAAATATTGTACTTTTCAATAACGTCCGATATTTTGAAGTTCGATAGTTTCTCCAAGAAGATTATCGTTTAAAATTCACCCAGGTAATACAACTTTCTTCCTATAATGGTCAACAATTAGGTTGCTTAGTGTTGTTGCCGAGGCATTGCAAGTTTTCTTATTCTATGCGTTCAATGCGATATGCATCAAGTCAAAAGTGCACTGATGACGTTGGTGTCAGCATGCTAATTTGTCGAAATTGATATTAAAGCGCACATTGTTAGACAGTTACTGCTCTGGATGGCTAGCGCTTATTCCTCTAAGATGCCTTTGGAAGAAAACGACAATAAAATGAATCTCGTCAGTAGGTGGCTAAGGGTGGAAGACTTCGGAGTACATAAATTTCGATAATCGTGAACTAATACATTCGTGAGGTTTTCCCTTGAAAATGCATAAATGTGCATATGTTGGCGGTTGGGACTTACTTTCGACACCTGGAATAGATGTGTGGAGAAGTGAGTATTGACTAATTTAAATCGGCTTTTGGATGGTCATGAAACTTTGACTGCCCTTCTCATTCAATAACTGCGTTTTTTCTTTTGGTCAATTCCTCCACAGTATTCCCTTCTGACGCTCTGCCTGTTGTAGAAGGAACTCTTAACTGTAGTCCATTGCCCATCCCAGCTTAGTCCTATAACTATGTGACATTTGTTTGCTCCAAGTTTTAGAATTTACTGCTTTCATCATCAATGCGATGCACGGAATTGAATGGAAAAAATAGAGTATAAAGTTGAAAATTCTTCTAATGAGCTTATATTCCTATTTCTATTTTACTTAGTGTCAACTAATTAAAAAGTCTGGTTAAAAATTCTTGCCTTAGTTTATAAAAATTGTTCTCTGCATTGTTCTCACACATGATTTAAAAGAATATAGTACCATGAAATGCAATTAGCAAACAGCAAATTAACCCCACCCTAAAAATATGCAGTTTAAAGTATCTCAGATTCTAACCATAAAAATATTATTTAAAAAGATACCAACCTATTTACAACTTTTCACAGGTAGAAGTTAAATAAATGATAAATTTTCGAAGTGAATTCAAAAGCTTGGAAATAAATCACTCAAAATTAGCAAATCATCGAGGAGTTACGAGGCCTTGTGTGAGCAAGGGAGAGAAGGGGTGATCTAGCGAATGCAATGGAGAATTTTTAAGGGGAAATCGATTGATCACAGGGAAGATATCAAGTGAAAAAATCATCGTGGATAATTATTAATATTCTTTTTCCACAAAATCATACTTACATCTAACATTTATCTATAATTATTATTGTAACATTAACAAGCTTAAAAGTTAACTTAACATAAATTGCTATATACTGTACCTAGTTCAAATTTAAAAGAAAAAAATTGGACATCTGAAATCACGGGTGTTCAATATCTTATTAGAACAAGAACCACTTAGATATTGTAAAATGATACTTCTAACCTATCGGTTTTTTAACATTACGATGACATTTCTTGCATGAATTTATCCGAATCCGTGTCATAGTTCGAGAAATTGATTTCCTACCTGAAAATTTGGAACTCCAATAAGAAGTATGCGATCAACACTTCACTGATGGGCATAGAGACGTATTCGACAACTAGCTTCGGAAGCAATGAGACATTCATAATGAAATATGCTCCTTCCGTTAAGTAAACTCCTGATTACTTGTAATAAGTTCTAACATTTTGAGAATTTTTGATGTCGAATGATTTGCGCACTGTCAAGTTACATTATGATTTAGGCTTTGCAAAAGAAACGCTCCTTCAATTAAGAGGTCACATTCGATCACACGTAATTCGTAATCCACTGGATAGTTTATTATTTATTTCAGTATTTTGGTTTGCAAAACGCGCAAAAAAAGCAATAAACTTCCATTTTATGCCTAATTCACGAGTTTCAGCATGCCGGTGCAAGCAATATTTTATATATTTAATTCAAATCCCACTGGCCGCATTCATTTTTCGTAAATAAAGAAGAGTCATTGCAAAGGTACGTGTGTATATTTAGAAAAGAGAAGTAAGAACACCACATTCTCTCCAGCAAAATATCACTCTTAAGGCCGTATCAATTTAAAAATAGAATGTGGGAAAGCTAGATTATGTTAAAGTGAGAAAGTAGGGTGATTCAGAAGAACACTGAATCGTAAAATAACAGGACATTCTCCATCACCATTTTATGAACTCAACTACATAGAAAGAAATGAGAAAATATTCCCACTATTTCAACTTACACTAAACGTAGAATCAACACAGAAAGGGTATCGATTATTGGAATAAATCTAATCACTAATAAGAGGTAGGTTTCCACGACAATAACCAATATGCCTATCATCAGAAAATAGACCAATTTCGAGTAGATTAGGCTGAAGAAAGCATTCCTTAATGGCGTTCATAGAGGAGCGGATTAGAAATTTACATTGGCGAGATATTAGTTTGATAAAACCTCCATCAGATAACTCACAAAAATAGTGATCATTTTCAAGAAAACGCAGCGAATAACGTGAACTTTGATAGAGGTGAACAATCTTTGGGAAGGCGTTGGGACTAGAACAATCGTGGTAGCACTCTTGAGCAGATAAAGGAAAGAACTCAGAGTCAGCAAGGTGAAAACCATCGACGACTTGAATTTCAAATTTTCAACGAAACGATGGACAGAAAGAGGCATAAGCATTAATCTTTACGTGTCGTTAATTCAAATACTACAGGAGTCACAATATAGAGACTGCTGAATATTTCAGGAGATGGTCGTAACTTGGAGGCCAGTAGAGGGAACCATTTAAAGTTTGACCCTCAGCAGCTGATCCACATTTACAATAACGTAGTCAAGATTTTCTCGTGAAGATGGGGAATCAGCACCTTATACAGAAACAATTTGGAGCTTGACTGAAGCTCTCTGAAGTTGATATTGCCTCCAACTTCCACAATCCACTTTCCAGGCGAGTTCTTGCTCAAAGATTAAGAAAATGAGTGACTAGATCGTTTAAGAGAACTCCCCTGCCTAGTTTCGCTTCAACAATAATATTTGTCGAAGGTTTATCAACAAAAATTCGACCTCTAAAAAACATGGCACCATGAAATGCCATCAGCCAATAACAGACTAACTCCAGACTAAAAATATGCCAAATTATAATCATAAAAATATAATTAAAAAAGTACCAACCTATATTCAAATTTTTCAGTGTAGCGTATAAAAATACAAAGAGATCGTGAGAGTCGAAACAGAGAGCAGCTGTACGCTATGCACCTCTAATGCAAGCCGCACAATTACGTTATAGCTAACTGTTTGCATATAATTATTTTGATTCATATCCATATCCCTGGAGGTGAAATAGTGCATGTGCTTTAGTATTGAAGAGTGGTGCGTTATTGGGCTCAGTTGTGAATGAACGTTGGAACCCCAACACCGTTGTAAACCACAATGTTTGAATGATGGTAGCGCTAGTGGCTCACTCTGATGCTAATGCATAAATTGGGAAACCTTTTATAAAGCAACTCTTCACATAAATGTTCACTAAAGCCCCACAAGTGAAAATGTGAACGCATTAAAGCATTAGAAGTGCCAATTCACTCCACCCCAAAAATATGCAATTCAGGAAACTCCTGAGAAACAGACAGGCGACTGATAACAGGAGATTTCTGGTGCCCTATCGTTGAGGTCAAAGACTTGTGCAACGACTTAAGTCTAGAGAGAGGAGGAAGCAGGGCAATATTGAAACATTGTTTTGGAGTATCTTTCAGTTGTACTAACAAGACATGAGGATTTGTTGGATGGAAAGTGGGCCTAGAGGAAGGAGCGCTCCATACAGTTGTACTAAAATCTGCTTCCGAGGGCATTCTGTGTTAGTGGAAGCAACCAGAGAGAGTGGAAAGGAGTAAGATCACTGGTAATGCCTGTTAGAGAAGGAAGAGGACCATCAAATGAAGTGGCCAAAAAAATAAAAAGGTCGGATCTCGTTTGAGCAGATCTTGTTGGTCCTAGTATCTCGCGTCAGTGTCACCAATTATGTAACGGATTGCTACACGAAATAATTAACATACCTCAACGATATAGAGGTGGCGAACATATGACAAGTGTAGCGGTTATTATTATTTTATCAGTTCTTGAATACATTTAAGCTAGCATTAATAGCTGATTGGCTGAAAATCTTCTGCACACACGGCCGCACCCTCTAGAACGCTCGAGTGCACACGGGATTGCTCAATTTAATCGTGCTAGGATTGTGTACTACACAACTCTGAAATGAGTATAATTACGTCCGGTTTCATTTTTTTAACAAAATAAATTCCTATTTGCATTAATTTGATAGTCTGTCACAATCCGCCATCTTTGAATTCTTACGACTGCGTTCTAAAATACCATTTACTGAAACACGATATAGTTTTCGTTTCCCTTATGACTAATAGCAAATCCAAATACAACCATTCATTCTATATTCACGCGTTCCTACGATTTTCATTACTATGTCCTCCTTGAAAATTCAACTGGAATGCAACAGGTATTCTATTGTACAATATTCATGATTTCAAAGTGAGATGAGGAAATATGAGTAAGTTTCTCAATGATCAAATGTAAACACACTACTATCGTGTTCAACGCGTTGACGCAAAATAAATGGAAGGTAGAAACCGAATAAGTTTAATACATTTATATTTCAATAATGTAATACTATATTTATCTATATAATCAAATGAGTTCAACAACTAATCCAGTCCACTGGATTTGAGAATTTTGTTGACATGTCTACTTGTGGATACAGCCATACTTTTACTCTAGATGTGCCGGTTAGTGTTGAATCAACTCTCTATACTGTTGAAAGGTCATTCCACAAACTTCAAAAATGAAAGATAGTTCCTCAATATGTGCTCGTTTGTGTTGCGTTAAGTTACTTTGTTTCGAAATCTCCTACTGCATTCTTAGAGGCTGAATGGTTTTCACCAGTGTGCATCCGTTCGTGTCTATTTGGAGCAGATTTTTGAGAAAACGTCTTTCACGTATATTGCATATAAATGGTTTTTCTCTAGTATGCATACGTAAGTGTGCAGTCAAATCAAATTTTCGCACAAATCCTCTATCACATTCTTCACAACTGTATGGTCTTCCACTAGTATGCTTTCGTTTATGTATATTCAAATTACCTTTCTGCGTAAAAGTCTTTTCACATCACAACTGAATCGTTTTCTTCCAATGTGCGTTTGATAGGGTGCATTCAGTCCCACTGTTGACAAGAATTGAGCTGCTGAAGGCGCATTCTCTTCATTGGTTGTTTGGCAGCAACTATTGCCCACTGGCCTTTCTGCGGCATCAAAAGCTCGTAATCGATTGGACTTTTCTTCCAGTGACTGCATATTGTCTTCAAAACGCGAATAGTAAATGTCAGTGGAGGTTTAAAAGAGAATAGTAATCTTGGCTTACATTTTAGAAATTGTGCAATGTGTTTTCTTGATGAATTGGCGGATGAGGTTGAAAGACATTCCGGTGTCCTATCCAACTCGTCATTCAAGTTATTCGTCTCAGTCATCCGTTGTAAGCAAACTACTTTAAACACTCACCGACTCTCCATCAGTCCTCCCATGTGATAACTGAGTTTATGCTAATAGAGTTCAATTACATTATGGTTAATTATTAAAAAATGAGAAACCCACTTTCTTCCATCCTTATTTTTGACCTGAGTTAAGCTCGATGGTTGGTTATCCACGCCAATGGATGTGCATGAATAGGCAGTGATCTCGTGACTATTGACTTAACTGACATTCACATTGATCACCGAGCCAAAGGTGCATTTAATGAGATTAAACTAGATATAGCCGAAGTCGGGCGTCGGTATCTCAATGGTTAACATTCACATTTGAAAAGTCCGAGATCGCGACTTTGATTCCCATTAGTGCATCATTTTGTACGTCCGCTCCTCATCTCACTCATTCATCTCAATCCTCTCTAGTTGCTTTTTCTTCAATTCCGGTCGTCGAAGGAATCCAAGAAGCTTCGACGACGGTCCACTGGATGATTCCCTAGTTTCGTGCCTGAGAGGTTCTTCAGTGCGGGCACGAACCGACTGAGACTGGCGTCAATAAGTTTCCGGAGGTCGCGGTTTCTAGGATTCTCTATCGATCTGCGAGTTGTCAAGACTCAATCAATTGAGAAATTTCTAGGAAAGAAAGTCGAGCAAATATAAAGATAACTATTAGGTTCACAAAATATTCCAGTAATGAAGTGTGTGTGTGTCTGTTGGATTTAACAGAGTATTTTTGCCTCGAAAAGTCAAATTAATACTTTTTTATTAATCATCCGTAAAATTTGCATAGTAAAGCCTACCATTACGCGGTAATCCCAAGTTATTTATTGTGTTTCAGCTTTTGCAGCCTATTTAAGGACACTATTTAATCATTAATCCTAAAGCTCATTCCGAAAAGCTTTTTTGTAACGCTCATCTTGAGTCGATGGGAGTCAAATGAAACCACCACTTTACCGGTTCGACTAAATCAATGAGGTTGGTCATTAGGTTGTATGTCGATGGCAATTCACGTTAGACCCGGTGAACGGCTAGTGCACAATCGAGAGTGCATCGACGCGGAACAAATGTGGGTTTTAACCTTTGTACTTAAAACGGTCATTTTTTCCCCTCATTTAATCTTTCATGTTTTCCTTTCTTTTCCGTTCCAATCTGTTTGTTTATTGGTCAACTAGCTGCTAGCCCGCTTCGGTCTTACTTATTCGGGTTCAGTGGAATAACATTGAGGAATGTGTTTACTGCATTCGAAATGGACACCCGACAATCATAGCTTTCTTAATCTCTTTAAATGCATGAAGATATTGCCTATCCTACACTTACATCCACAAGCATAATGACAAACGGAACAGCGTTTGCAGTAGATTTTGATTTAATAAAGTTTCTCACGTCAGCTCCGAAGTAGAAGACGCATTGAAAACATACGAACACGAGTATTTTCATTTCATTTCTGCCCACAATGAGAAAGTGCTTTGGCTGATTCTCATCGATGGAGTTTCCAATTTGCATGGTCCGCAAAGTGAATCTCATACCTATTCACGCACCCGTGATTGATTAATTGAAAAGGCATTTAAGGGATTGAGCTATCCACGTCTATCCTACAAATCCAATGTGCCCAAAGTTGGAGACTCTAGTCTGGCAGAAGTGGTTAGATAGCCGTGTGTACGCCCATATCAAACCCAAAACGTTTTAGTCCTTCCCTTTCTATTAAATGGATGCCGCATTACACGATCGGAATTAATAAAAGTTAACACAGATAGGTCTAGTATATCTTAATCGAAAATCTTCAATGTTGAAAGGCCACTTGGGAAGAGAAGAGCCAGAGGTTTCAATGTAACAAAGATATGGAGATTTCTTTCCAGAAGAGTAAAACTTTCCAAATCCTTGGTTTATATATGCATCTGCTCTGTAATTCTTCAGAGTGTGAGGTACTCGGGAAGGTTCTTTCATATGAAGACTAATGTCAAACTCGATTGAGCACAATCGTGTCGGATGTCGGTTTCCATAATCATGAGACTTTACATATTCGATTCATACTATGATGCCTCCTAAAATCATCAAACCAGTAAAGTGGCAGCCCAGACTAACTTCTGTTTAATGGTAGGCTTATCGTATATTAAGGTATATATCAGCGTTGATTCGCTTCAAGGACAGTTGGCAAAATTTGGGCAGAATTCAGGAGATAGACTTGTGCGCTGTGTGTGTGTGTGTGAAAACGTTTGACCTTACTTGTTTGGATTATAATGATCTTTGAATAAACTCGAATTCTCTACCGTCAAATCTTAAAATCTTCCGTGAAGTAATAGGACCTTATTCAACACTATACCAATAGTCGATTCGGTCTTTTGTTTTGAACGATTTGCTAATGAATGGTTAGAACTGTGATAATATTTGGGGTACTGCGTTTAAAATAGTGGTTTAAGAAAGCCTGTTATAATGTAATTCTGAGATATTTGGAAAGTTAGCCAAACGAATCCTTTGCTTCCATCATTACTTAGCATGGTAGGGCATAGAGTATATCCAGATTGTCCACGGCCACCACTGACATGATGTACTGTATGCAGTTCAAGGCAAATTCAAAAGTCATTTGACGTGAGGTACTTCGGACTTTCCGACATTAACGTATTGATTTCCCTCACTTCAGTGAGAACCAATTTCAGTTACTTTCCCTCAATGAAAACCTATTGGTGATATTGACAATCACTTCTCAAGTCCGACTTCAAATATTAAGAACCATCAGTAAGTAGGACTAAATAACTACAAATACTAGACCTCTTCTGCTCCTCTCACTAGCCTGGGCATTTTTAGTGCTCGGTGATAAAAAGGTTGCCAAATTCTATCCCGGTCCTTCTATGGTCAAACGTTGACGATACCACAGCGATAGACTATTGGTTGTGTCCTCTCTGCACTCAATCCGAACCCGAAGTTAGACGCCGCACCTTCAAGCCACGCTGTGCGCTCATGCGATGACGTGTGCCACAATACTTTCCTCTAGAGCGTTTGTAGAAAGCTAAAAGTAGAGAAAACGCTCGAAAACTGATCAAGGTACATAATCAGTTAAGCGGGAGGGGAAAGAAACTGTTCGGCCACAAAGAGTGTAACAGGGCTTGAGTAGAGGTGGGACAGGTATTGGAACTAAACAATTCGAAGTGTCGTCGGGAAAGGATTATAGTGGTTTTGGGGAAAGTGGTACAGTGTCTTTAGACGGTTGAGTCGTAGAACGAGACAGTTTTGTTCCAACGACAGGCGCAGGTTTAGCAGAAGGCTCCAGATATGCCAGTTCTAATCTGTTGAATGCATTTCCATTCGAAATGGTTGGTGATTAACTGGGTTGTAGCACGGATGCGACAGTCCATGGAGATGGTCGAAAAATCTTCCGACGGTGTGCTTGCGGGACGAAAGGTTTCGGCTTGTCACAATGCAAAGTAGTGTTAGAGTCCTGTGGGGAGAAAAGGGTACGACACTCCACGCATTCACGCTGAGATCCGCTTCTGGACACATTCTGTGGGAGTAGGAGTGGATGAAGCAGCTATAAATACATTTGATAACAATTTTCGTAGATCAAGATATGGCACACAATTAGATGAGTTTGAGGACATTCCCTTCCAATTAGCTAATCCACTGGATGGTGATATTTCCCCTTAGGTGCAGATATAGCTTTTCTGGATACATTCGGTTTTGACAAACGTTGTGTGAATCTTCGTTTACCTCTTCGAGGCAATTTCACCTTTGGGAGTCAAAATTCTACCTTTCCGTTTACCCAATTGGCCTCCTCCAATAAGATATCAGAAGATTCCAAGAATGTTGACCCCAAACGGTTAGATCACCTGCAGATGCTTTTATCTCCAGTTCTTAGTTCTCGAGCGTCACTTCCGTCTACAATTCCTATCAAAGTTGAACAAGCTAATCTTCTCGAGTTCCAATCGCAGATTTGCACCGAATTCAATACTCTTGAGTCATTAACTTCAATTTCACATGTGACAGGCACTAATGAAACTACTCCCACTCGCACAACAGGATCTGGATCCGACCTATTCAAGACGGATTCATCTTCTGGCTTTAGGAAGCTCATGGTTCCACCTCGTCGCAGGAATGTTACTTCAACTTCTACCAATACTACTAATGAGGAAAATGACAACTTGCTGGTACTTCCTTACATCCTTTCTCTTGTCATTCAACGACTTCCTACACACAGCGAGCAACCTGGCCATGTGAAATTCAAAGCTCCCGATTTTGTCAAAACAATCACTTGGCAGTCTCGAGTTCGCCGGAAGGAAGAGAGCGCAGCAGCATCCATTTCAATACCCGCTGGGGTACTGGCAGACTCTTTCAGTGACTGCATTCGCGAAAGTTTACCATCCGATTCAAATGAATCGCATCGTTGCTGCGGCTGTACTGCAGCCACTTTGGCTAGAAATAAACTCAATGTCAACTGTTTCCGAAACTCATCCTCATCATCTGAATACTTCGTTCTTTGTACAGTTGCTCCTAAAGGTAGTGATTTGGGTGCACAATCCGACACTGCTCTTGCGCACATGGATCGATCAATTAGATTCAAAGTGGTCAATATTCGTGCATCGACATCGTCTTCAGAATACTTTCCTCCTTATAAAGCTTCTTCACGTAAGAGGAAATTGAGTGGGAAAAGTAAAGAAGCACAAGAGAGTATCTTGAATGAAACTGACGTTGAAAGTCACTCAGTGATCATCTTTCCTCTATCACAGTCGATGCTCAAAATCGTACTTCAACATCATCTTCGGAGTACTTAATCACTGTAAAAAATCTGCAATGAGAATGGCCAGGTCTGCTAATTGAGCACTGGGCGTTATAGGTGCCGTTAAAATGGAAGCTCAGCCGAAACCTCCAGAAAATAGCTCTGAATCTACTATCCATTTACAACACCACGAGTCTTCGGTCACTGTTGAAAAGCGTCCTGAATTTGACCACCCTTCAATTGACAATAGTCAAAAGACACAAGAGCCGGGAACAAACAATCTGTCTTCTCAAAATGAAGTACAAGTGCCAGTCCAGAATACACCTGAACCTACTCTTCGGAGAAAAGTCTTCGACGCCTAAGAGTCACATCAATCGACATGAAACTTACTTTTAGCCTCCTTTCACTCCACAGACGCCCTACCATCCTATCTCTCATCTTCAACGGTCGCACCTTCAAGTCACGCTGTGCGTCCATGCGATGAGGTGTCCCACAAGTTCATTTTCCAGGAGAAGTAGTGAGTCGAGACTAGACAGCATCTTTTAATTGATACATCTGACGAGGCAATGGTCGTATTGCCTATATCATTGGTTGAAAGTAACGTATAATCCGAAAATTGTTCTAAATTATAAATGAAAATGTGAATAAATGTTATTAAAAGAGAAGTATGTTGTGAGTAGGGCATCGCTGAGTAGCCAGTGAAAACATCGGGGCAGATATGCTTGAAAGGACTTATAAATAGGCGTCCCCGTAACTGCTGTGCGTAATCGAAGCATTACAACAAAGTTGATGTCCAATTTCAATAAAAATATATATTTGTTCATATTTCAAGTAAATTAATAAATTTTAGCTCTCTCTCAGGAGAATTAAGTGCTACTTTAACTCCCTAAGCAGGCTGGTTTATACTTCAGTAACTAATTAAAAGCTTTCCGAGTTGTAAATTTCGCGTTTGAAATGCCTCATAGTTTGCAGATTACATATGTTTGAAGTGCGTTTTCATAATCGGCTCTGTGTCAATATGTCTAAGTTCATAGCTGCGAGCATAAGAATTATTTCATTGCTTTACATCTGCTTTAAGAGAAAAGATACCTAGAAATTTAGAATTCGCCTTTAAATAATAGTAAAAACTGAATGGTTACAAAATTTGTGACTTTCAATAAACGCGTAATGAAACAGCTTCATAGTAAGTTCAAATAGTGATAATTTCAATTAATTCGAATTGAGCCGTTTACCTTTAAGAGAAATAAGCTCTTTGACTCCTGTCTTTCCAGCTTACCTCAGTTTACGATTGAAATATTAAATACTTCATTATTATTACTTAAGTAAAATTAAATTTTCATGAGTTTCAGTGGATTTCATGCAGGGTGCATACAGTGACCTCAGCGGCTTACAGTTACTAAATACACCCTGTCACTATAAATCATTTAACTTGAAGTGTATATGGGCTATATTCCTTATATAAAGGCCTACAAAACGGCTCTCTTTCAGTGAGTGTTTCTCATTCGAGGGGGTCAAGGATACTTTCGAAAACATCCTTTTGATCATATACTCCAACTTATGTTTCTGAGGTGTCCGCAATTTCACTTATTTTAATTTCATTTCTTTGTCATAGCCCCAACCCACTCCCTATGTATTCTGGCGCTTTTTCTCTTTTCTTCCAATTTGCTTCGCTCAATACACCATAACTAGCTTAATTTAACCTTATTCAACACTTGATCATCCCATTTAGGAATCATTAGCTCTGTCGAGAATTAGCCACTTGGACTCATAAATTATGTTACCAAAGTATTAGCTTCGCTTTGACTTCTCTATTTTCCTCCAATTGAACCTAGTCATAAGACTTTAGACGATTCGGAATGGTTTTAATAGCCCTCCCATTGATGAAAACACTACCTCATCCTGCATTTGCATTCCTCTCCTTTGACATAATTACTCTGATTAAAGTAAACACCAACTAACAAGTACCAATCTAGCTCCCACTTGAATGGACAAAGATTCATGCTTGGATATATTTGTACATGCTCGAATGGGTACACTTTGACTGATATAAGCGAACTAGGGATGGCATTAGATCAGAAGTGGGAACAGTAAAGGGGAATAAAGTAGAAGGTACAAGGTTGATTCAATATTGGAAAACGATAAGCAGGTGGGAGGGAGGGTGTGAAGTAAGAGGGATAAGGAAACATTAGGCTGATAGTACAATCTCCAAAGAGGAAGGAGAAAGGAAAGAGGGATTTATCATGAGTGCAATAGCTTGTCAACCGCAGTGGAGAGGAAAAACACACTCAAGATGGTGGAAGGGTTGGGGGAGGAAGTGTTTCTCGTGTTCATTCTTGAAAGTCGGACGCCTTCGGTAGTTCTCTATTAAAGCCTCCAGACTCGTGAAGACCTTCAGTCCAATGTAGAATTCTCCATCCTTCATCTGAACCTTGATATTTCCATCTTTTGAGCCTGCGTTCATTGTTACAGTCAAGAAATCGGGCTTAAAAAAAAAGAAAGAGACGTTTTGTAACATTGTCATCTTTATACTCTGGACTTCAGAAAAGGATCCGAAAAATGAGCACTAAGGTAATACTACTAGTGAGGATGAGACTCTCAATCGAAGTTGTGAGGATGATGAAGAAATTCTGGCTTTTCTCGGACAAGAAATTTGACATTGAAGTGTAACCATGTTTCCTATTATCGAATCATCGCTCAGCTTAATCTATTCTTCATGTTCTTCGCTTTTGGCCAACTGATGAATATCGATAAACTCTTTTTTAATTTCGGTTTCCCACCATTCACTGCACCGATACTTATTTGCCTTGTTGCTGTCTTCCAGTCTATATTCATGCCTTACAGCACTGTTGTCGAATTTCTTTTAACTATGCTCTCAAGAAGATTCGAATTCCAGACAGACACTTTTGCCGTCAGTCTCAACTACGGAGAGAAATTGAAAGGAGCTCTTCTTGTCCTCACTAAGCTACTCTACTAAGCCCCGACTATTCTCAGAAATCTCCATGGCGGATCTTCCTTCTCCGAAAGGGCTATCACGAAGATAGAGAACAGAAAGACGTGTTGCAATCGAAACGTATATTGCAAATTGTGAAATTGAGAAACATGATTACTACCAAATAATTCTAGCATAGTTTTGTGAAGATTAATAGCCAAAATCTCTGAGCGATGCTGTGCACGTACGTACGCACACTCCAAAATGTTCAAGTGCGCATTTTCTCGTTTACGGTTTACGTACGCCACAAGTAGAAGGTGAATTTCAAACAGGAGCATCCCCCAGATTACTTAGAGATTCTCTAAGTTGCATATTTTAAGGGTGGGGTTAAGTTACTATTTGCTAATTGCATTTCATGGTGTCATATTTTTTTGATTAAAAATCTGAATGATCAAAAATATACCGATTGGAATCGTACATTCACAGAGATAAGAATTCTTACAATCTTTCAAGAAGATCAAAAGCATAGCGATTGGAATCGTATACTACGATGAGTACATTTCTTACAGGCCTTTGGAGCGTTCTTTTCGTTACATTAAAGTTTTCAATGAAGGTAAATCCATAATTAGACTTTTGAGCAGTCTGGTATTTTGTATGGTAATTTTGTATTACAATTGTATGATTTCACTTAGAGTTTCTTTAAATTTTAGATCACATATGGACATAATCATTTGGAAGAAAATCGTTGCGTTTCGACGGCAATATGCGCAATAGCAATTTTATCTTGTTCCATATACTGTGTGTTCGTCATAGTGGGCCTTGTCAATCAGTTCCATTATCGCACTTAAAAGGTCCCACAAGTTTGTCAAGATTTGCATCGCAATAACCACTGCGTTCCTGCAGACATTTCTTAACTCTAGCATGGTTTCAACTTTCAGTCACGACCTAAAAAATATGACACCATAAAATGCAATCAGCAAATAACAAATTAACTCCACCATAAAAATACGCTATTTAAAGTATCTCAAATTATAACCATAAAAATAGTATTTTAAGATACCAACCTTTTCCCTGGGTAAAAGTTAAATAAATGATGTATTCTCAAAACGAATTCAGAAGCTTGAAAATAAATCACTCAAAATTAGCAAATCATCGAATATTTACGATGACTTTTGTGAGTAAGTTCATTCTAACTATTCACTTTTAATTTTGAAATCGATTAGAGTTCACTAGGATTCAACGAAAGTTGTATTTGGATGACATGAAATGTTTTCCTACAACGGATTTTCGAGGAGATCTAACGCGTTGTGTGCGCGATCCGATCAGTTCATCAGTTATGTTTGGCTTTTGTGAAGGTTGCTTTGGGCTAATTTTGCCATCTGTGAGCGACTTCACTTTTGGAAACTCTTATAGTCAATTACTTAGAAATTTACCACTAGTAAATAGAATATTAGAATTGCGTCAAATTTACGATTCGAACGTAAGAGAACAAATCCTAAATGTCCAATTGAACTACTTTTTGAGTAGTGTACTTAATAAATTTAAACTTATAAACACATTTTATCCACATACGTCATTTCTGTGCACATAATAGAAGAAAATATTCGCCCTTCTTCCAATCTGCTCAAACGTAAGCATTGCCGATGTGGTTGTTTTTATGCCAGCTGCATCTATCAATTTGAATGCTCTCGAAAAAGAAACAGGCATGAATGCTGGTGGAATCGTTCAGCAGTGTCTGCAACACGGTAATTACATAACATTAATAATACTAGTAGATTATTTGCTTCTTTTATAAAATATGAGGCAATTAGCAAATAACAAACAAACTCCACCCTAAAAATATGCAAATTACAGCCATAAAAATTTTATTTTAGAAAATACCAACCTATATTCAACTTTTTCAGTGTAGCGTATAAAATACAAAGAGATTGTGAGAGTCGAAACAGAGAGCAGCTGTATGCTATGCACCTCTAATGCAAGCCGCACAATTAAGTTATAACTAACTGTTTGCATATAGTTATTTGGATTCATATCCATATCCCTGGAGGTGAAATAGTGCATGTGCTTTAGTATTGAAGAGTGGTGTGTTATTGGGCTCAGTTGTGAAGGAACGTTGGAACCCTAACACCGTTGTAAACCACAATGTTTGAATGATGGTAGCGCTAGCTAATGTATAAAGTGGGAAATCTTGTATAAAACAACTCTTCAAATAAAAGTTCACCTATGCCCCACAAATTAAAATGTGAACGCACTGAACCATTAGAAGTGCCAATTCACTCCACTCCAAAAATATTCAATTTAAAAATTTTAAATCATAATTATAAAATTATAATAAAAAATTATCATACTATATACTAGATTGCTTAAAAGTCAAACTATGGAATGAGGTTGTCAATTAGGTCCAGTATGACTTTTACAAGATTAAAATTGGCAGTTGAAAGGATTATGAATTGAGTGCATTATCCCATACACAATTTTCTCTCATATTGTTATTTTCACACACAATAAGGCATAAGTAAGTTAGAGAAGCAGCAATTCCATTTCATGGTACTATATTTCTTTAGATCATGAATTAAAATAGCACCACAACAGAAAATTCCATGGGGAATAAAGCACTCAAAGTCGTAATCGTTTTTTTTATTGTCAGTTTTAATCTGGTAAACAGCCAAACTGGACCTAATCGACAGTCGTATGGCTGCACCTTCCTGCAAAACTGGAGAGCGCTGCATAGGCTGGGGGCACATTGCATAGTGGGCAAGAATATGTTGAGGGGCGGAAATTTGTTCTGCAAAAACACCACTCACCACTTGAAACGTTGCAACCATTCCCGCCTACACGTTCTGTCACTCACTAATAGCCAGTCGACGCCTAAGTGTCACATCAGTCGACGTGAAACTTACTTTTAGCCTCCTTTCACTCCACAGACGCCCTACCATCCTATCTGTCATCTTCAACCGTCGCACCTTCAAGTCACGCTGTGCGCTCATGCGATGACGTGTCACACAGGTTCATTTTCCAGGAGAAATAGTGAATCGAGACTTGACTGCATTTTTAGTTGATACGTCTCACGAGGCAATGATCGTATTGCCTATATCTTTGGTTGCACGTAACTTATAACTCGACAATTGTTCTGAATTGTAAATGAAAGTGTGAATAACATTTATGAAAAGAGAAGTATGTTGTGAGTAAGACATCGCTGAGTAGCCGGTGTAAACATCAGGGCTTTACACCTGATTGAATGACGATTTATGGAAGTAGATGGAATTGAATGCCATAGCGAGAAGTGGAGGAGGTGGAGGGGAAGTGAAATTAAATAATATTTTGAAATATTTCTTCATAGTGGAAAATGTTAAAACTGCTGTCAACTCAATTTGGGTGTATCTCGGTTTCGTGAGAAGAGGACTCCCATTCCTCTTCTCACGAATTAGCGTTATTGTATACTCATCCCGGGGTGCTCTTGTCCTCGGCTGAAACAATTTGCCATGGTGGAATTAGTTATGTTTTACCATAACCCCTAACCCAGATAGTTATCCCACACCCAATCACTTTTGACCCAAACTAACCACCAAAAGTAAAAGAAAGTCGTCATTTTGGGCAGTAGGACAACAGCATTTGCATTTGTCATTCCCTCCGTCGAATAATATTAGCAGTGGGAACGGAGAACAAAGAACTCGAAAGTACTGTGCTTTAGAGTTCTTGTGAAGTAGAAATTATTTACGAGGCAGCTGAGGTCGATAGTGCATTTGATAACCATGAGGAGAAAGAAGTCGGTTATGCAACAGAGGCTTCCTTTATCGCAAGTGATCTGTTTACTGCAAGGGCAATAAATCTCCGACACTTTTGTTTTTTTATTTGTTTTATTTTGTATTTCTTCACAGGTATTCTTATTGCCTGTCTATTCAAAACCCTTAACGTCTTATTATGATATTTGGTACAAAGTTCATTCATTTCTACATGAATTGTGCTGAAATAATGTAGTTATAGCTGCTACTGTTCTACAAACTTCTGTTTGTAATATCAGGAAAGTTTGCACAGAGTTTATCAATTTCCTTTACGTTTTTCACCACTTCCACCGACTCCGACTTCTAAAGACCATGAGTTGTGCACTTTGTGATGAACTGAGGTTGATGTGGCCAATGGTTCTATTAAATTTGACTATGTGAATAGATGAATAAGTACTAATACTACTCACACCACCACCACCGCCAACACTCTTTTGACATGCGAAAACTTTTACCTTTAAGCTTTCTGTCTGTCTTCATGGAAAAGGTGGCATGTAGAGCAAAATGCTCCCTCGGAGAAATTGCTCATTAGAAGTAGAAGCATTTGCCAACTAATACAAAAACGAATTTGTTCTCAATTCGGACTTATCTTCTTATTTCAATGGCAACGTAAACAAACTTGCGAAAATTGCATTTTTCATAAAGCACGAAATTGATTTCGGGATGGATGGATGAAATGGAAAGATCGCCAGGAAAACAATGGACTTAGGCTATTTAAAGTAAGGATGCTAAAAGGTGTCAATTTGTCGACATTTATTTATAAGCCGCCTTTATATGCACATATTGAGTGGAAGAGTGGTATCACGGAGCCATGCCACTAATAAGCACAACCACTGAAGCGTTGATTGTCCACATTTAGCCCATGATACTGGCAATCCTATTCACTGCGTGTGCATTTGTGGGTACTGCATCTGCGAACTCTGACTTTCGTTTAACACTGAGATCTATTAAACAGGCTTCATTGCCGTGTTGTCCAATGTTGCCTTCGTTGAGTTTGTACCAATCATATAAATCTATAAATAAAAGCAGTCAGATGAGTTTAATCAATGTTTTTATGCTCATATTGGTGTCTAAAATTACCCAACTCTTTCCAATTGAAGGATTATAACTTCTTGAATAAAGATCAATTTTGCTAAGTGTTAAGCCATCAGTAAGAAAGTTGAATGACTGGCCATTCCTTTTGAGTCTTACCCAATTATTATGCCCAGTCATTCATAAAATTACCAAATTCATTTATCTGTGGCAGGTAGAACTTCTTGATTTATGAGCATCTCATCGAGAGAATATTCACCCACCTTCGACGAAAGTGTTATGCTGAATTAGCATTATATTTACCTTGAAATAGGTCAATATCGATGACCTTGCAACGATTAATTATCACGCAGGAAAATTGAAGCATTTGTAGGGAAAATCTGGAAGAAATCAAAACACTTTATTTTTGGATATTTTTTTAACCTTGATGAAAATGGAAAGAACCTAGTAGGCTCGATCATTCTTTTAGAAGGATTGCGAAAATTAATAAAAAACTCGCATTATAGGTGAAGAGAGGATTTGCCTTTATTTTCTCGCAAATCTTTTCGTAATCAACCAGTAGTGAAGTGAAGTGTTCGGAACATGTGAGAAATGATTACAATGACTTCGTATTCGCCGTGTCCTTGCATTCGTTTCATGACCTGTCATCATGTGTTAGCAAGAGGAATTCATAAGTGCTATTTGAACCAGATTTGTGTTAGTTGAATCACTAATGTCTTCTGGTCCTTCGAGCATTAGGAAACCGTCAGCAACTTGAAATCTACAGAAAGCTTATTTTTCTCACTTTTGGTGAGTATGTAGTGTTGCTACACAATTTGAATAGGATAGAATCTCAATGTAGTCCTTCAACAATCATACTACCTTCTTCCCATTGGAGCCATTTTCACCAATTTACCCTTTGATTATTAATGCTGTACATATTAGTGCATCTTTTAGATTTGTAAAACGAAAAGTGAAAGGTGGTTTCGCCAAAAAATACCTGCAGAGATCTTTGCTTCGATCACTGTTTCAAATAGTGGCAAATCTCTCTTCTTCAAATTCTAAACAAAAATTGTCCTCTATTTCTACTCTCGCTCTAATGAGTGCGATACTATCTACCATCAGCCTTGAGTGTTCGTGTCTAAATCCAAATTGTGTTGCTCCACCAGCTTACAGGACATGCTTCCTTGCCGAAAATGGCAGCCTAATCACTGCCAGCCTACTAAATGGCAGCACACATTTCTACAAACTGAATTGTGCGTATGGCGCTGTTGTGCAGTGGGGAGGAGAGGTGAGAAACGAAGCTGTAGGTGGTGAATAGTCGATCTGTGACTAGAAAGTGAATGACGTTATATTGAAACACTTGATTTCAGTGTTTTATTTTAAATTGCAAGATTGAAAACACAAATAAAATAGACTTAGTCATGGTACTCACTCTGTCATATTAAATATAAGATAGGAGATGGTAGGAAGGTGGATTTAGAGAATAAAATGTTCGGAAATTTGAGATGTCGTGCACTGGTTCGAGTTTATACACTCTCTATTCCTCAGTGAATTCGGTTAGAGTCAGATCATCTTTTTCAACCCACACGACCACGATCGCCTAATATTGAGTATATCTCTTAGAAAAAGGTATCCAACCGAAGCTGTTCCAACTTGTGATAAAATACAGTCTTATTTTCTACACCCTGATTCCACTTGGATTTCTGTGCGAGACCTATGCAGTTGTGTGTCTTCAAATGCAAATATTCAGAATGATTGGTAGTTAAGTAAAACAAATGGCATTAAAGACTGCTTTTCATTGATTAGTTACTGGTGCTCCTGACCATGTGAATGATGTGAAAAGGGTTGAGGGAAAGTGGGCATGTTTGGACTTAACAGAATGAGGACAATGAGTACTTGACGATGAGGTGGGGTGGGTGGAAGTGACGTTGCAATGGAGATGGATGAGTGCTCACTATTGGTGTAATACGTACTGTGAGTAGTGATCGGTTGAGGTGTGTGTGCGTGTGTGTATGTCTTTGGTTAATAGTTAAGGCAATATATAGGCGTCTTATGATGAGGAAAACGGTGATGAAATACTCTAGAGAACCATTTACCCTTACAACTTTTAAATATTGGTACCGGTTTTTGAACTTTTGGCATTTATATTGGTATGCTTTGGCCAGAATAGCTTTGCAATAAATATGACTAAAGGATAACGGACAGGATGTGTCATAATCGTTGATTACCCTACCTACCTCTACCTTTATTGCTCCAGTTGGACATAGTTATTTTTTACCAAAACGTCTGATTATGATAGTTGGTACAAAAGTTCATTAAGTTCTACAATAATTGTGCTGAAATAATGTAGTTATAGCTGCTACTGTTCTACAAACTTCAGGTTGTATTATCAGGATAGTTTACATGGAGTTTGTCAATTTCGTTTAAGATTTTCACCATTCCCACCGACTTCTAAAGACCACGAGTTGGAAATGGAAATATTGCATCTATGAATCGTAATGGGTGAATGAGAATTGTGCAGTTTGAGATGAACTGAGTTTGATGTGGCCAATGCTACTATTCAATTTGACAATTTGAATAGATGAATAAGTACATCATGAATGGAAAAGATTTAAGAAGTGGAATTTCAGTCTATCCTACTTTTGTGCCTCATTCACTGCACCACTTCACTACTACTGCAACTACTACTACTACTACCACTTCTCTCACCATATAGCTTATAGGTTGATATTTTTTCAATAATATTTTTATGGTTATAATTTGCATATTTTTGGGGTGGGGTTAATTTGCTATTTGCTAATTGCATTTTATGGTGTCATATTTTTTAGGCCGTGAGTGAAAATTAAAACCATGCTAGAGATAAGGAATATCAAAAGGAACACTAAGCTTATTGTGGTGAAAATGTTAACAATAAGCATAGTGTTCCTTTTAATATACCATATCTCTAGTATGATTTTGATTTTCAATCCCGGCCTAAAGAATATGACACATAAATGCAATCAGCAAATAACAAATTAACTCCACCGTAAAAATGTATCCAAATTATAATCTTAAAAATATCATTAAAAAAATACTAACCTATATTCAACTTCTTCAGTGTTGCGTATATAAATACAAAGAGATTGTGAGAGTCGAAACAGAGAGCAGCTGTATGCTATGCACCTCTAATGCAAGCCGCACAATTAAGTTATAACTAACTGTTGGAATATAATTATTTGGATTCATATCCATATCTCAGGAGGTTTAAGAGTGCACGCAATTTGCAGTAAAGAGTGGTGTGTTATGGGGCTCATGTGTGGGCGAACGTTGGAACCCTAACACCGTTGTATACCACAACGTTAGAAAGATGGAAGCTCTAGTGGCTCACTCTGATGCTAATGTATTAAGTGAGAAACCTTGTATAAAGCAACTCTTCACATAAATGCTCACTAAAGCCCCACAAATTAAAATGTGAACGCAATAACCCATTAGAAGTGCCAATTCACTTCACCCCAAAAATATGCAATTTAAAAAATCTTAAATCATAATTATAAAATTTTAATAAAAATTACATACTACACACTAAATTGCTTAAAAGCCAACTTATGAAATGAGATTGCCAATTAGGTTCAGTATGGCTTTGAAAAGATTAAAATTGGCAGTTTAAAGGATTATGAATTGAGTGCATTATCCCATACACAATTTTCTCTCATATTGTTATTTTCACACACAATAAGGCATAAGTAAGTTAGAGAAGCAGCAATTCCATTTCATGGTACTATATTTCTTTAGATCATGAATTAAAATAGCACCACAACAGAAAATTCCATGGGGAATAAAGCACTCAAAGTCGTAATCGTTTTTTTTATTGTCAGTTTTAATCTGGTAAACAGCCAAACTGGACCTAATCGACAGTCGTATGGCTGCAACGGCCTGCGAAAGTGAAGAGCACTGCATAGGCTGGGGGCACATTGCATAGTGGGCAAGACTATGTAGAGGGACGGAAATTTGTTCAGCTCAGAATCACAAATGCCCACAGAGAACAACAGGTAAAATGCGTTGTCCTACCACATTGTTCAATTGCACCACTAGGTTGGAAATGGTGAAATTAACTTCATTCTGTAAACACGGCTCTTATTTTCATATTTTAACACATTTTCAGAAAATATCATTGATTCATTATCCATTTTTTCCCTTGTTTCAAGTCATGGCGTATGGTACCCAATTTCCTTCTTTCTCAATCATTCAGAATCGCCAAATGTTTCAAGCGTTTTGAAATTGCTTGCTCACTGATATCCACACAATAATTCTGATCATTCTTGTTCAATTTCACACGAGTCTTCACTATGAATCGCCCGCCTCCAATTCTGCATTTTCCACAACCCTTTCCACTATGCCACCACTATGACGGTCGGTCTTCGAGAGCAAAATTACCACTCACCACTTTAAACGTTGCAACCTTTCCCGCCAACACGTGCTCTCACTCACTAATAGCCAGTCGTGTTACCATTAGTATCTGCTGAGATAATCCAGTGAGCCTCAACCTCAGCCTCAGCCTCAGTACATTTTTTCATATCGACAAACCGATATCCCAACCAGAAAGATGACTCAACAGAAACTGGCGTCATTATATCCCAAATTTTCTCCATTTAAATTCGAACTAGGTACAGTATGTACCAATTCATACCAAGGCACTTTTTAAGTTTGTTAATGCTACAATAATAACTATGGGAAAATGGAAGGCAAAACTGTAATTCGTCAAAGAAAAATATTGAATAATTATCCACCATGATATTTTGACTTGACATCTTCCCTGTTATCAATCGATTCCCGTTTGAAAACTTTCCATTGCATTCGTTAGATCATCTCTTCCCTACCTTGCTCACACATGGCCTTGTAAATCCTCGATGATTTGCTAATTTTGAGTGATTTAATTCCAAGCTTTTGAATTCACTTCGAAAATTTATCTATTTTGCAGACAATAGAATCCATCCCATTATCATGACAATGTCTACTTAAAACACCGAAATTAAATCTGTTACTATCACCGAACATGCTGAGACAGCGCCAGGCAATTTAATCAGAGTGCACATAACCCAAGGTTGACAGTGATACATTGGAAGGAAATTTCACCGGTTCTGCAGTCAGCGTTATCTCTCCTTTAACAGAAAAACTCTTTCTTCAACTCCCCCATCTTACTCCACTTGCGACAGAAAGCCATTTTTCACACTTTCACACACCCCTCTTCTCTTTTCACCATCAAATGACAACATTACCTGATCCATGACAATCTGTTACCTGCTTCCAAGCCTTCCAGCTCCTCAATGAAATAGGAGAACGTTGACTTCAAAATCTTGTCACACAGCGATACTGTGATTCGTCACAATTCAACCAACATCCCCTATAATTAAACAATTATTATAGCAATTGCTTAGTTACTTTCTTCAATAAAAATTGGAGAGTTCATAACCAATGATGTAAAAAGCGTCAACCAGGAATAGTGAACAACCCGAGTAATCGACATCATATCCAGAGGCACAACTAATATTCCAATTTAATATTTTTGTGGGCATTAGTGTGTGCTAAGACTGCAATAATTGAAGATAATATTGATAATTGATAATAATTTGATTTATCAAACGCGCCATATTAATATAACGACTAAGCTCCTTGCCAGGACACACACCACACACACCCACGCACATCCCAAATAATCGCGATCCACGCGATACATCTGTTTCCTCCACAGCGTTTCGGTAGTTTAGCTAATTCCGGGTGTCTTTCCAAACATGGGAGAATTTCCCACAGAGATTTCTGTGTATAGTCAAAGCTTATTAGTGTAGCAATCCTCTGCAATGTGTTCGCACATATCGACAGAAAACTCGTCGGTTTCACCAAAGAAAAACCCGTTCAGTTTAAATCGATATTAGTTTAATTAATCGATAAAAGGATTAATTTAGTTTTTTACATTTGGTTGAACTGTAATCACTTGATACGCAAGAAGCGTACTGATTTTGGTTTTTACTTCCCTTTATTACAACAATTAAATTGCTTGTGGCGTAGACGCTACATAATGGCCATATTTCTCATTACCGTTTTCCGTCTTCCCAAACTTTCTCTCTTAATTTGCAATCTTTGCTGCTTAACCCTTTACGCCAAAATTATTTTTTTTGAAAACTGTGCCCAACCGCACTCACGCGTGTCCCACGACAGACTGATGGCGCCAACGTGATGAGTTTTGGTGATATCAGGTGCAATAGCGCCTTCTATGTTACGAGTCTAGTACCAACGGAGCTTTTCTTATAAGAGGACCCTACGGTCCTGCAGGGAGCTAAAGGGTTAAATGAACTAGCGTGACAGTGAAGGAGAGAGTGATTTTCTCTCTAAAATTCCAGACACAAGACAATTACCAAATTTGATTTGAGCAATTTACGATAGGAGAAGAATTATTTACAGTGCTAATTAGTGACGCCAATCAGTGAGAAAGTAATTTGGGGGAAGTAATTGTTTTATCAAAACAAAGCTATTGAATGTTGACTTGAAGACAAGCATGTATCAAGTGCATTAACTCCGTAATAATTAGATTCATTCATGTCTGCGATCAATAAGTTTCTGATGCGTCACCTCCACTAATCCAAATTTGTGAATTAAAAACAGTAAATTTATAATTGAAGATTGAGTAAACATTAATAAAGGAGCGTTATAGTGCATTCGGTTTATCTTCAAATTTACATTTCAAAGCAATTGGTATGACTCCAAATTGCACAGCTTAGTCATTTCCTTTAATTCATTTCTAATACCACCGAAATAACAGCGACCATTTTCCAATTTTAAGATGTTTGATCTCTGTACTGGGGCAAATTGAACCTAAAATGTTTGCGGAAACCAGAAAAGTTTCCTACATATACCGAGTTGAAAAGGCCCTTATTTTCAATTCGTATCTAAAATGTGTAAAATTAGAAATATAAAATTTTGTGTTTAATTCATTGAAAGACCGGTTGGGCAGTTCCTGTTCGCTGTGTCAGATACAACACAAATTCAGCTCGATTTTCCTCAAGGAGGTCACGATATTTCGAGACTATCAGCACGAAGAGGAAATAGATCACTGCGAGGGCAACAAACTGCACTTGTTTCGTTTCATCCTGAAAATAAACGTGACAAGTTTGTCCCCTTAGAACTTAATATTTGTGATATCTCAGGATCCGTTTAATCACCTCATCCCGCGGTATATGACATTATACAACCTACTTAGATTGAAATTTTGAAGGAGAGACTGGATATTGTGAAGAGGATTGCCAACCGTCATGTCGAATATCCCTCCCTAGAGGAAGGAAAGTGAAGAGCAAATGAAGAAATGATTCAATTATAAAGAAAACAATATTAGCAAGAAGAGATGCTCGTCAGTTTTGTATCGGACGCATGTAAATTTGTTCAAACAGAAGCCAAGATTGTGAGAGTAAGGATTAACACTGACGAGAAAAGAATTAGAGGCAAAAGTGGGTTTTCAATCACAGATCTTTCTCCATATATCCAAAATGTGTTCAACGTGTAGGTCTGTCAAGTCAGACTTCACGAGATGAGTATGTAGTGGTAGTAGTAGACAGTTTCGGAATACACAAAGTGAATGCCTCAAATAAGTCAGCAGGTCTACTCTGCCAGACACCTACTAGGGTCGACTTTGCGTCTAAATGAACCGAAGCACTCGTTTGATGAGTTAGCAAAGGAAATCCGAAATACGACAAGTTGCTTAGAGGAATAGGGAAGCATTACAAATGTTCATGAGAGTACACACAGATGACAAACCGCGAAGGCTTATTCTGGTGCACAAGGGCAAGGAATGGCAAAACACGAGCTTTGCGTAAAAGCGATGTGTGTGTGTGTGTGTGTGATGGGTATTGCAGCAAGGGAGCTTAGTCATAATATAATTATGGCATGTTCGCTAAACCATGCGAGGTTGGCTGGGTGCACTCCGCGCGCAACGCATGTGCTCACGCTCCGCCTGCCTCCTCTACCCTCTCCCTCCCCCACCCCCGGTGACACATAGGCTTTGCCTTGAGCAAAGTGTATGATGACGTAAATAAGCGTAATACGAAGTCCACTTATACGCAAGCCCATTCGTCTCTGAGCCAATGAGAGTGCCCCAAGTTTTGGCCATTCTCAAATATGCGTATAGGGCTGTCGATTCTCCTGCCAACCAATCAGAGGACCCGCATTTTAGCCTGCTCAGCCGGATCGGCCCGTGGATTGGTGGGAGAGAGGGGGGTGGGGAGTCGGATCGCTAGGAGTAGTAATATCTTTATGTGTGCACACGCCCACGCACACACTCATTCTGAGCCAATCAGGCAGCCCCGAGTTCATGATGCATTCTGGGCTGGGGATGTGGGTGCGGGTAGGTGGATCGGTGGTCTAGAGCGTAGATATCAACTACTATTACCACTCACTCCACCACCACCGCCACCACCGCCAGCACTCGTTTGACATGCAACAACCTTTACTATTAAGCCCCCGTCTGTCTGTCTGCATGGGAAAGGCGGCATGTGGAGCAAAATGTTCCCTCGAACACTTTGTTTACACATTTGTAAATATCATCCTACTTTGATATAACGTAACTTGCGTTTGGATAATAATAAAATTCCCCATCAAATATATCCGAGTTTAAATCGAATTCTCGTGATTTGCAAGAAGTATTGCTTTTATTTCAATATGAACAAAGCTGCGGGCTGACTGAGGCTCACCGGATTATCTCAGATACCAATTGTAAAACGACTGGCTAGTAGTGAGTGACAGAACGTGTAGGCTGACTGGTCACTTTTGAAGAAATTAGTTTCAAAGTGACCATCTTCCATTCCACTACAAATCTTGATTTGGTGGATTTATATGAACTGGCACAAGATGAAATCGTTAATGCGCATATTGCTGTTGAAATGGAACGATTGTCTTCCAAATGATTATTTCCATATGTGATCTAAAATTTAAAGAATCACTAGGTGGAATCATACAATTGTAATACAAAATTACCATACAAAATACTAGACTGCTCAAAAGTCTTATTATGGAATTACCTTCATTGAAAACTCTAATGTAATATAAAGAACGCTCCAAAAGATTGTAAGAATTCTTATCACCGTGAATGTACGATTCCAATCGGTATATTTTTGATCTTTCTGATTTTTAATCTAAAAAATATGACACCATGAAATGCAATTAGCAAATAGCAACTTAACCCCACCCTAAAAATATGCAACTTAAAGAATCTCTAAGTAAAATCATAAAATTGTAACCAAAATTACTATGCTTTTGCTTTCTCTTTCTACTGAAACCTCCGAGATTATTGGCATATAGACTGCCTAAAGATCAAATTATGGAATCCCTTTGCTAGTTAACTCCAATATGACGTGTGAAAGTGTCTTATCTCACATGGATTGTTTTTTCGTGGTGTTATTTGCACCCATGATCTAATCTTTACAAGGTCGTCGATATTGACCTACTTCAAGGCAAATATAACGCTAATCCAGCACAACACTTTCGTTGAAAGTGAGTGAATAATCTCTCGATGATATACTCATTAATCAAGAAGATCTACGTGCCACAGATAAATGAATTCTCTGTGGGCATAAGTGATTCTGAGCAAAACAAATTTCCGCCCTTCTACATAGTCTTGCTCACAATGCCGCGTGCCCCCAGCCTATGCAGTGCTCTTCACTTTCGCAGGCCGGTGCAGCCATACGACTGTCGATTAGGTCCAGTTTGGCTGTTTACCAGATTAAAACTGACAATAAAAAAAACGATTACGACTTTGAGTGCTTTATTCCCCATGGAATTTTCTGTTGTGGTGCTATTTTAATTCATGATCTAAAGAAATATAGTACCATGAAATGGAATTGCTGCTTCTCTAACTTACTTATGCCTTATTGTGTGTGAAAATAACAATATGAGAGAAAATTGTGTATGGGATAATGCACTCAATTCATAATCCTTTAAACTGCCAATTTTAATCTTTTAAAAGTCATACTGGACCTAATTGACAACCTCATTCCATAGTTTGACTTTTAAGCAATCTAGTATGTTGTATGGTCATTTTGCATTACAATGCTATGATTATAATTTGAGATTCCTTAAATTACCTATTTTTATTGTGGGGTGAATTGGCAATTCTAATGATTTAATGCATTCACTTTGTAATTTGTGGAGCTTCAGTGAACATTTATGTGAAGTTGCTTTATACAAGATTTCTCACTGAATACATTAACATTAGAGTAAGCTGCTAGCGCAACCATTGTTCAAACTTTGCGGTATACAACGGTGTTAGGGTCTTATCGTTTCCTCACACAAGAGCCCCATAACTCACCACTCTTTACTACGAAGCACATGCACTATTCCACCTCCAGGGATATGGATATGGATCAAAATAATTATATGCAAACAGTCAGTTGTAACGTAATTGTACGGCTTGCATTAGAGATGCATAGGGTACAGCTGCTCTCTGTTTCCATTTCTGCATTGGTACCTTCTTACGCAAATGTCTTGTTAGATATTTCTGCTATAACCATTTCCTTGAACTGTGCGTTTAAACATGATGCGCCAATCACATCAGTTGGCATGTTTGTGTTGGTGAAGCTCACATACTTGATGAGTTTCGAAAGTCGTCACAAAATTGTATGTACTTTTGGAACCTCCGAATTTATTAGCATTCGCGAAATTATTTCAGTCTTTAATAACGAGTAGCATTAATAGTAGCATTTGCCAACTAATACAAAAACGAATTTGTTCTCAATTCGGACTTATCTTCTTATTTCAATGGCAACGTAAACAAACTTGCGAAAATTGCATTTTTCATAAAGCATGAAATTGATTTCGGGATGGATGGATGAAATGGAGAGATCGCCAGAAAACAATGGACTTAAGCTATTTAAAGTAAGGATGCTAAAAGGTGTCAATTTGTCGACATTTATTTATAAGCCGCCTTTATATGCACATATTGAGTGGAAGAGTGGTATCACGGAGCCATGCCACTAATAAGCACAACCACTGAAGCGTTGATTGTCCACATTTAGCCCATGATACTGGCAATCCTATTCACTGCGTGTGCAATTGGAATGAAGAAATTAATTTGACTAGTAGTCTTGGAATCACAGTCTTCTATCTTACTCTACGAATAGGGAAAAAATCCTTCTCTGGCGAGTTATAATTTGCGGCATAATACCTATACAATGGCCATCTTGTGGCAAAAACACGATTAAATACCCTAAAATCTACAATTAGTTGATATAGGCCATACAAGATTACGCATCTCTGCTAGTAACAGTACTTCTCTGTGACAGTTGCGTAAAAAAACAAGTTTCATGACCCTTAGCACATACAATGTAAATACTTTCTGCAAAGAACCTGCTTTTATAAATCTGGTTTTTAGGTGGGAAAATGATTAGCATTAAGATTCCCTTATCAATCTTTGTAAAGAGCATAATATGGCGCATCGCATAGAAGCAGAACATTTGATTATCAAGAGCAATTATTCCACTCGTACTTCTGAAACTTTTCAAAAGTTAGTCTAAAGTTAAAAAATGGAAAGTTTTTCTGTGATTGGTTAAGAATAAAACTCATGAATTCTCTGCCAGAAACAATTTTCAAGGGACACTATGATCAATAGGAAGCCATATTCCCAAACAGACTTGAACTAAACTTTTGAATCGCAATTTGTTAAATGATGACTTTTCATCAGATGCAGGGTGTATTTCGAAATTATCCACAATACTTTACAAAATGCCAAATACGCTTAACTGCATTTCATTGGATCTTTATGTTTTATTCTACAAAGTTCAGGTGTTTTATTGGTAGTAAATATTTTTAATCCATTATTTTACTTTAAAAAATCAAGTTTTTAATCAACATCAGCTGCTCGAAAAATCATAATGTCGTATGTGACAATTTTTCAGGATGTCCAAATTCGGGGATGCAATTGTGAAGATGGAAGCGCCCACTTATGCAACTGAGGTTTCAGCCGAATATTCGAAACATTTGGATCAAGGTATCAGTTGAATGAATAAATCTACTCGCCACAATAAAACACAAAGGTATAGTGAAACATTCGCGTGTGTTAAACTAAGCACTTTACAACTCATGAATGTCTGAAAAATATATATTAAGCAAGAATATAAAGTTTCATGAAATCTTGAACTTGTCGAGCAAAATAGAACTACTTCCAACCTATTCTTGTCACGTGATGTGATGTACAATGCTGTGATGTTAAAAGCACTAACTCACCACCTTCTCTATATTCTCCATACGATTCAATTGTATTACTTAATCAAAACAATCATATTTTGCCATTAATTGTAAATGTCAATGCTTTATTTATCATTATCTTCTATTTGTTCAGAGTTATTCTTATTGCCTGTCTATTCAAAGCCCTTAACGTCTGATTATGATAGTTAATACAAAGTTGATTCAGTTCTATATTAATTGTGCTGAAATAATGTAGTTATAGCTGCTACTGTTCTACAAACTTCTGGTTGTAATATAAACACACCTACGATTGCTTCAACTAACCTTGTGCAACATTGACTTTACAGAATTATTCAAATTTGCTATGAGCCCAGAAGTTGATTTGACAGGTTTCTTGAGGTGTTCTTATTGAATCTTTTGCATTCATGACGTACTTATTCATCTATTCAAATTGTCAATTTGAATATTAGCATTGGCGAAATCAACCTCAGTTCATCTCAAACTGCACAATTCTCATTCCCTCATTATGCTTCATAGATGGAATATTTTCGTTTCCAACTCATGGTCTTTAGAAGTCCGGATCGGAATGCTGAATATCATAAACGAAATTGACAAACTCCATGTAAACTATCCTGATAATACAACCTGAAGTTTATAGAACAGTAGCAGTTATAGGTAAATTATTTCAGCACAATTAATGTAGAACTTAATAAACTTTTACTTTTGGTGGTTAGTTTGGGTCAAAAGTGATTGGGTGTGGGATTAGGGTGTGGGGTTAGGGTGTGGGATTACTATCTGGGTTAGGGGTTATGGTAAAGCATAACTAATTCCACCATGGCAAATTGTTTCAGCCGAGGACAAGAGCACTCCGGGATGAGTATGCAATAACGCTAAGTCAGAGGAGGAATGGGAGTCCTCTTCCCACGAAACCGAGATACACCCAAATTGAGTTGACAGCAGTTTTAACATTTTCCACTATGAAGAAATATTTCAAAATATTATTTAATTTCACTTCCCCTCCACCTCCTCCACTTCTCGCTATGGCATTAAATTCCATCTCCTTCCATAAATCGTCATTCCATCAGGTGTAAAGCCCTGATGTTTACACCGGCTACTCAGTGATGTCTTACTCACAACATACTTCTCTTTTCATAAATGTTATTCACTTTTTCATTTACAATTCAGAACAATTTTCGGGTTATCAGCTACTTGCAACCAAAGATATGGGCAATAGCATACAAATCGATTTTTTATGGATACATTTTATGTGTGGCATGAATTTGAACACTTCAATATATACCCATGTTCTATCATTTCGAATTTCAATGAATTTAAGGTAAATGTCGCTTGCCCAAATGCAACTTACCACCACATCTTCCAATTAATCGATAATTTGAATTGCTTAGGCTATTCACCCAGGACAAACATGTTGCCGATGTGATAAAAATAACTGCATGCGCTAATACTTATGAATCAGGTTATTCTGAAAGATCTAAAATTAGTTGATATAGGACATAAAAGATTACTCATCTCTGCCCTTAAAAGCACTTCTCTGTGACAGTTGCGAACTCTGACTTTCGTTTAACACTGAGATCTATTAAACAGGCTTCATTGCCGTGTTGTCCAATGTTGCCTTCGTTGAGTTTGTACCAATCATATAAATCTATAAATAAAAGCAGTCAGATGAGTTTAATCAATGTTTTTATGCTCATATTGGTGTCTAAAATTACCCAACTCTTTCCAATTGAAGGATTATAATTTCACAAATAAACGTCAACATTGTTCAGTGTTAAGCCAGCAGCTTCAGCATCAGCACAATTTTTCCTATTGAAGCATAAAAAAAGTATTTTAAAAGAGGATAGATGTCCCAACACTTAATTTGTCTAATCTCTCTCAATTTCATTATAAAAATAGAAATATTTAACTTAGGGATGAGCAAAATGTTATGAGTACCAGATAGTGTCTAGGGTCGCTAGAGTTTGTACTAAGTCATGGCTATGACAAGCAAACAAGTGCACCAACGTCAACCAAAGGGGTTGGCAATGTCAATTCCCATTTCTTATATCATAGTCCTCCACCTCCACCTCCTCCTCTTCCTCCTCCTCCTGGAATGAGTTCGAGTGAAGGCAAATGATGTGCAAAGCTAGCCATGAAGGTTTCCAAAAAAACAATTGTGAGCCAAGTGCAAAAATTAACATGGGTAAACTTTAGAATGCCATCTTCAATGGTGTTATCATCAAATTCTATTCAACCTCCTTCAAGGAAAAATTTAAAAAGTAAAAGCCCATATTCTTGACCTAAAATGCGTACATTCGGAATTCCATACACTAAGTCACCCAACTCCTCTTTCTAACAGCTATAGCCATACGCATAGTTTGGCTGAATAATACAATGAATTGAGTCCTTCGTAATGGGAAGCATAGTTGTGGGTATGCCTGCCTCAATTGGAATGAAGAAATTAATTTGACTAGTAGTCTTGGAATCACAGTCTTCTATCTTACTCTACGAATAGGGAAAAAATCCTTCTCTGGCGAGTTATAATTTGCGGCATAATACCTATACAATGGCCATCTCGTGGCAAAAATACGATTAAATACCCTAAAATCTACAATTAGTTGATATAGGCCATACAAGATTACTCGTCTCTGCTAGTAACAGTACTTCTCTGTGACAGTTGCGTAAAAAAAACAAGTTTCATGACCCTTAGCACATACAATGTAAATACTTTCTACAAAGAACTTGCTTTTATAAATCTGGTTTTTAGGTGGGAAAATTACTATCATTAGGATAAGAGTTTCATCTCTCACCTATAAATTTACTGTTTTAAATTCACAAATTTGGATTAGTGGAGGTAACGCATCAGAAAGTTATTGATCGCAGACATGAATAAATTTAATTATTACGGAGTTAATGCTCTTCATACATGCTCGTCTCCAAGTCAACATTCAAGGGCTTTTTTTGATAAAACAATTACTTTCTCCACTTTACTTTCTCACTGATTTACTTTCTCCTATCGTAAATTGCTCAAATCATTTTTGATAATTGTCTTGTGTCTGGAATTTTATGGAGAAAATCACGCTCTCCTTCACTGTCACGCTAGTCACTTAGATGCCAAAAGTTTATTTAACCCTTTAGCGTCCTGCAGGACCGTAGGGTCCTCCTTTAAAATAAGCTCCATTGGTACTAGACTCGTAACAGAGAAGGCGCTATTGCCATTTGAAACACGTTCAATGCGTCTATAGTCTGCACCTGATATCACCAAAACTCATCACGTTGACGCCATCAGTCTGCCGTGAGACACGCGTAAGTGTGGTTGGGCGCAGTTTTCAAAAAAAAATTATTTTGGCGTAGGGATTTAAGCAGCAAAGATTGCAAATTAAGAGAGAAAGTTTGGGACGACGGAAAACGGTAACGAGAAATATGGCCATTATATAGCGTCTGCGCCACAAGCAATTTAATTTGTGTAATTTTAGATTTTTCAGTTGAATCAATAATTGACCCGAAAAAGGGGAGTTAAAACCAAAACGAATACGCTTCTTGCGTATCAAGTGAATACAGTTCAACCAAATGTAAAAACACTAAATTAATACTTTTATCGATTAATTAAATTAATATCGATTTAAACTGATCGGGTTTTTCTTTGGTGAAATCGACGAGTTTTCTTTCGATATGTGCGAACACATTGTAGAGGATTGCTACACTAATAAGCCTTGACTATACTCAGAAATCTCTGTGGGAAATTCTCCCATGTTTGGAAAGACACCCAGAATTAGCTAAACTACCGAAACGCTATGGAGGAAACAGATGTATCGCGTGGATCACTTTTATTTGGGATGTGTGTGGGTGTGTGGTGTGTGTCCTGGCAAGGAGCTTAGTCGTTATATTAATATGGCGCGTCTGATAAACCAAACGAGGACTATTGATTGGCGGTTGGCTGGGTGCAATCCGCGCTCACGACCACACTTACTCTCTACGCGAAGTTGCATGACCGCACCTTCAAGCCTGTCTGGGTGCGTATGAGATTACGTCTGCAACGGTGACAACTTTGTGTGCTCCACAACTTTAAGTATCATCTGCTCTTCAATTATTGCAGTCTTAGCACACACTAATGCCCACAAAAATATTAAATTTGAATATTAGTTGTGTCTCTGGATATGGTGTCGATTACTCGGGTTGCTGGCCATTCCTGGTTGACGTTTTTTACATCATTGGTTATGAACTGTCTAATTTTTATTGAAGAAAGTAACTAAGCAATTGTTATAGTAATTGTTTAATTATAGGGGATGTTGGTTGAATTGTGACGAATCACAGTATCGCTGTGTGGCAAAATTTTGAAGTCAGGGTTCTCCTATTTCATTGAGGAGCTGGAAGGCTTGAAAGCAAGTAACAGATTGTCATGGATCAGGTAATGTTGTCATATTATGAGTCTTCTCAGTAGAAACTGGTGTTTAGGGCTTCCGTGTTGGGAGACTGATATGTGCAGATTTTGTTGGTTTGCTGCAGTAAGTTTTGCCGTTTTTCTCCCTTGCCCTAATTACATCTCTTGATAGAATTAGTAAGATGTTCAGGAAGAGCGCTGTGCATATCTCTATGTATTGGGTTGGAGTCATCAGCGCGACATGACAGTTCTTGGGAGAGTCTCGTGTGTTATTACTAAACAGCTCGGTATCGATATCCTACACTGGGCTGGCCGTCACTAAGGATTTTTGGCAATAAGGCTCATGTCATTTGATGGTGAAAAGAGAAGAGGGGTGTGTGAAGGTGTAAAAGATGGCTTTCTGTCGCAAGTGGAGTAAGATGGGGGAGTTGAAGAAAGAGTTTTTCTGTTAAAGGAGAGATAACGCTGACTGCAGAACCGGTGAAATTTCCTTCCAATGTATCACTGTCAACCTTGGGTTATGTGCACTCTGATTGAATTGCCTGGCGCTGTCTCAGCATGTTCGGTGATAATAACAGGTTTAATTTCGGTGTTTTAAGTAGACATCGTCATGATAATCGGGTGGGTTCTATTGTCTGCAAAAGTTTTGCAAGAATGTCAGGATGTTGGGGAACGGTGAGGCAGGGAATTGGAGTGTCCAAAGCATGAACACGTGGCTCAACGTATAGGCCTTGAATCATGTTCGCTAATTCAGTTAGTTTTTTGAGAGTGACTATGCCATATTTAGAAGAAGACATTTCATCCATAATTGCCCCGAAATTGAGCCGTCTGAATTGGTTCCGCTGGAATGAAATTGCGTATGGTGAAGGTGCTGGGAAGGAGTGCGATCTTCTAGACCAACTTCTGGTGAGATAAGTTGTTGCGGACGTTCCTCCTGAGAAAAAGACAGGCGACTGATAAAAGGAGATTTCTGGTGCCCTATCTTCGATGTCAAAGACCTGTGTAACGAATTAAGTTGAGAGAGGAGGAAGCGGGGCAATATTGAAACATTGTTTTGGAGTATCTTCCAGTTGTACTAACGAGACATGAGGACTTGTTAGATCGATAGTAGGCCAAGAGGAAGGAGCGCTCAATACATTTACACTAAAATCTGCTTCCGAGGTTATTCTGTGTTAGTGGAAGAAACCAAAGAGAGTGGAGTAAGATCACTGGTGGTAGCTGTAAGAGAAGGAAGAGGACCATCAAATGTACTGGTCAAAAAAATAAAAAAAGATGGAATCTCATTTGAGCAGATCAGGTTAACAGATCTTGTTGGGCTTAGTATCTCGCGTCAGAGTCACCAATTATGTAACGGATTGCTAAACGAAATAGGTAACATACCTCAACGATATAGAGGAGGCAAACATATGAAAAGTATAGCGGTTTTTATTAGTTTTTGAATATATTATCTAATGTGTACTGAAAAAGACACCAATGGCCTCTCCCAAACTAAATATAACCGGAATTGTCAAACCTCCTTTATCTGATGCTTTCGATTGCACAATACTTAAAACATCTAACTGAAAAATTGTGTACACTTGCCTTCGTGACGGTAGAAATGAAGATTTCAGGAATATACAACTACACATAAATGCTCACTGAAGCCCCACAAATTGAAAAGCATTAGAATTGCCAATTCACCCCATTCCAAAAATATGCAATTTAAGGAATCTTAAATTGTAATAATGAAATTGTAATAAAAATTACCAGACTGCTTAAAAATCAAATTATGGAATCGCCTTGTTAATTAATTCACACATTAGATTTCCTCTTCCTGCCTCATTTGAATAATTGCCAAATAGTGAAAATATGAATGTGACATCACAAAAGAATTCAAATCCCTGTTCATGAAGTCAATGCAATTTGACAGCTAAGGTCTTAAAAACGAATTTCTACTTAGCCTTTTAATAACGACAAACCGATATCACACCCAGAAAGATGGCTCAACAGAAACTGCCGTCATTATATCCTAAATTTTCTCCATTTAAATTCGAACTCTACACCACAATTCATTTTATTGCAATTTTAAATTTTGTTAATGTTACAATAACAATTATTAGAAAATATAGGTTAAAGTATGATTTTGTCAAAAAAATATTGAATAAGTATCCACGATGATATTTTCACCTGACATCTTCCCTATTATCAATCGATTTCCCTTTAAAACTTCTCCACTGGATTCGCTAAAACGCGCCCCCCCCCCCACTCTCTCTCCCCCTCCATCCCTCCCATCCTCCCTCTTCTTTGCGTACTCTTTTCCACGATTTGTTATTTTTGCAAGGGCATATACAAGTGATTGATATATCTTCGGTCCTCTTCTTCTTACTATTCGAACTTCCATTCCTTCCATCATGTTCAGAGGCATTAGATTCGGATGACAGAAAAGCAAAACATTTTTCACCCTTTCGTCCACTTAACAAATCTAGCGGAAATATTTCAAGTTACTGCCTCCTTTCATTTCCCCTTTCTGGACATTTGGTATTATGTTTTTGGATATTCTTCTTCTCACTATTTTAAGTCCGCTTTATGACGTTCTTCGAGGTAATTAAAGGTTTTCCCACCTGGTTCACGATTGGTTTCATTTTCGGATCCTTTCATTAGGGATCTTCTTGTCCTTCCTGTTCTCATTCGTCACAGAGTGACTAGAAATTTGATTGACGTATGCGTACTCAACAGATTTCCTCTGATTCGAATCACTGTCCCATAGAAAACAGTGAAAAAAAAACAGAAAACGAATGGTATTCGAAATGAATCATTTGTAATGATCGAACAATCGGAGTTCAAAATCAACATTCATAGGACAAACATGTCAGTTTGGAATCTTCTCTAACAAAAGGTGTCCAAATTTCAAATCACTCTACTTGTCAAGACAGAAATCATTTAATTTTATTTTCTGCTCTATTCACGAGTGCAAAGAGCATTTTTAATACGAATACTGACTGGTCGCTTTTGAAGTAATTAATTTTTATTCATATTTAGTTACACAGTATAAATATCAATGTTTGGGAGGGATTTTGTAGCAAACTTGTGTCATTGTTTCTGTTCAGTTTATTATTTTCTGTTGAGGAGCCTATTACTAGCACACTCGGTGTAGCAGAACCGAGTTCGCCTGCTTGTTGGAAACTTTCAGTTATAGAATTTTGTGTGCTAATTCATTGATATTTGCATTATTACTATTACAATGTATTGCATTCACACTACTACGTGCTCAACGTAGTCTGACCCCATTAAGAAGGAAAATGACGAGGTAGAAAACAATAGCAGGGATAGCTGCTGATTTATTAAGGATACACAGAGAATGATTGATTACCTGGACAGCTAATAATTGAATCAGTAGTGTACTAATGTACCTCTGCATCCACGTTCATTTCTCGTAATCGTTACTCATATCGCCTATGGGATTTGTACATTTTGCTTACCAATTGTACGCGGTAACTGACGTTGATAAATGCCGATTTCGGATAAATTCATGCACGAAATGTCGTTGTAATGTTAAAAAAACCGATAGAACAGAAGTATTATTTTACAATATCTGAGCGGTTTTTGTTTCGATAAGATATTAAACACCCATGGTTTCAGATGCTCAATTTTTTTCTTTTAAATACCTCAAAAGATATCGGTGCTTTTAGAACGTCAGCTCCCATAATGTGATTTCAAATACGCGCATTAAGTGTAACACAAATCTACATCCGTGCAAAGTTTTGAATATTGAAAGTCGAATGCAGCTTTATAAACAAATATAGTACAGAAATGTGAGTTTAATGCCATTTCAACAAAATGCATTTTCTAGTATACTACCTTAATAATTTAGTGAATAGTACTTATTAATCTGAATACATATTGGTTGTAAATAACAGTAACCCATTGGATAAAGCACCTGGGCTTTAAATTTCCTCAATTCTGTTCCAATCAGCTTGTTAATTTTTCATTTTAAATGCTAAGAAGTCGTTTGTTAATGTTCTTCTTTAAGAGCGTTATTGGAACATTACTTCAATTATCAAAATATCGCCAGATTAAATAGCTTTCAAATACTACCCTTAGTTATTCGGCGTAAAAAATAAATTTTAATAAGTGAAATTCGCTATATAAAAATAGGGTATGAGTTGTTGTATCGTTGTCAGTCATAATTCCGAAATATTATGACAAACTGTATTCCATTGTAATAGAAATTTGAAGAGAAGCATAATCTAACTTCTGCATGTGATCAAAGTGTATCGAGTTACTTCCTTTGTACGGCGTTGCATTTCAAATGTCCAAAAATATAAAAGAATTTCCCATTGTCCAAACACTATTCTAATATTTAATTGAAGAGGGGATATGATAGGTCTACAACTTTGCTTCCACCGTTTTCTTTTTGTTTAATTTGAGGCTTCATTACAACTTAACTTAACAAATCTACCTTCTTTTCATTTCCCCTTTTTGGAAATTTGGTATTCTTCTTCTTACTATTTTCAGTCGGGTTTATAAGACTTTCGTCAGCTCTCTAACGATTAAAAGGCTCAAACACTGTAAGAGTTTCGATTTTCTAATGGACAGCTCAGTTTAAAAACCTCGAACTGCTTTGTAACTAACCCATGTAATTATTTTCACCAACTGAGAACATTTTAATATATAAACAGCAACAGAACAACTTTCAAAGAACATTGTTACTAATAAGTTGGTAGTTTATAGGCTACGATTTATGGAAACACATTAGAAAAGTGATGACAATTCACTTTAGACTGTTGTAAAGCTGTATAAGGAAGCCACTTTTCACGTTCCATGAAATTCCTATTCACAAAATTAATTATTCTTTTTATTATCAAATAAAATAGTGATTTTTAAAAGGATTATTATTTCATCGTCATTTTGTAGCTTTTAGGCAACACTCTGAATGAGTATCCCAAACGCAATGATCTTTTCAGCATTCTTTCAAATGCACATTCACAGATACCCTTTCTACTTTCGAGTTTCAGAATAACGTCAATTGACGACGTCAATTGAGAAATTCAATAAGACACTTAAATGAAACACTGTAGCCTTAAATTTAGCCTCAATTTTGTCTTATATTGAAATATTTAATGTAGTGTTTCGGTAAATGCTGAAGCTATCTCGAGAAGACTTTAATCTCTCTCTCTCTGAAAGTTCAAAGATTTAGGCTTTCAACTTTTGCTCTAGAAGTACATTTTGTTATTGTAATTAAACGCACGGTTAAAAATAGCTGATATTTAATGGAAATAGTTTTAAAGGAGCAAACTTCGATTTCTAAACGTTTTAGTGAAAATTTTGTGTTCTCTGAAGTGAATTTTTTTCCAAGGGTATTATCACTTTGAAACATGGACTGTATTCACTAACAACATGCATCAATCGAGTGAATTTGCAAATGAGAAGTGCTAGTATTTTAAGGTGTTATAAACTTTTATGTTTAACAAAATTGCAGAAAAAACAATGCGAGTATGGCAGGTATGAAACCAGACTTGTTAAGAGTGAAATTTATTTCCAAAAATTGCATATCGTTGTTATAATTAAGCCGACGATTTTCTCGGCAATGATTCACAAATTTCAGTAAATACGGTTTACAAATTAAAACGACTGATTGAAATTGAAAGCAAAGACATAATTTATTCCTCTATGATAAAATTTAATATAATTATATGCACAAGATTTAAATAGTAAATAAACATTCGCATTTATAAATTTTCAAAAGAATACGCAAACAGGAGAGAGGGAGGGTGGAGGGAGGGAGTGAGGGAGGGAAGGAGTGTTCTAGCGAATCCAATGGAGAAATTTTAAATGGAAATCGATTGATAACAAGGAGATGTCAAGTTAAAATATCATGGTGGATAATTATTCGATATTTTTTTGACAAAATCATACTTTTACCTTGCATTTTCTTATAATTGTTATTGTAACATTAACAAACTAAAAAATTGCCTCAACATGAATTTAGGATATAATGGCGGCAGTTTCTGTTGAGCCATCTTTCTGGGTGGGATGTCGGTTTGTCGTTATTAGAAGGCTAAGTAGAAATTCGTTTTCAAGACCTTAACTGTCGAATCGCATTGATGTCATGAACAGAGATTCGAAATCTTTTGTAATGTCACATTCATAATTTCACAATTTGGCAATTATTCGCATGATGCAGGGAGAGGAAATCCAATGCAGTGCAGTGGAGGACTGTAACACCGCAATTTTTCATACTTTCGAATCAATGAAGGGACTAGTGAGATATATGAGAAGCTGCTGATTATAAGGCGTTTTTAAAGGCAATGTCCTAACTGGCGATTTCATTATCCATAGAGACTTTCAAAGAATTGTAGTGATTTTAAATGACGATATTAATTTCATTCATAGTCAATAAACAAAGCTGTTCTCTATTTTACAGCTTACAGACACAGCTGCTGTAGGTAAAGAATGAAAATTTCAGTTTTTAATAACGAGTTGCAATAATAATAGCATTTGCCAATTAATACAAAATGAATTGTATCACTGCAATGATTGTAAGCTCTTTCATATCCATATCCATCTAATCGAACTTGTTCTCACTTCGGACTTATCTTCTTATTTCAATGGCAACGTAAACTAACTTGCGAAAATTGTATTTTTCGTATAACATGAAAGTGATTTCGGCACGATATGAAATGGAAAGATCGCCAGGAAAACAATGGACTTAAGCTGTTTAAAGTAAGGATGCTAAAAGGTGTCAATTTGTCGACATTTATTTATAAGCCGCCTTTATATGCACATATTGAGTGGAAGAGTGGTATCACGGAGCCATGCCACTAATAAGCACAACCACTGAAGCTTTGATTGCCCACATTTATCCCATGATACTGGCAATCTTATTTACTGCATGTACATTTATGGGTACTGCATCTGCGAACACTGGCTTTAGTTTAACACTGGGATCTATTAAACAGGTTTCATTGTCATGTAGTCCAATGTTGCCTTCGTTGAGTTTATATCAATCATATATATCTATAAATAAAAGCAGTCAGTTGAGTTTAGTCAATATTTTTATACTCATATTGGTGTCTAAAATTATCCATCACTTTCCAATTGAAGAATTATAAATTCTTGAATAAAGGTCAATTTTGTTCAGTGTTAAGCCAGCAGCTTCAGCCTCAGCACATTTTTTCCCATTGAAGCATAAAAGAGCAATACTTTCTTCCCGCAATCGACGAGAATTCGATATAAATTCAGATATATTTAATTACAAATATTTTTATTAGGCAAACACAAATTAAGTCATATCAAGATAGGGTTATATTTACGAATGTGAAAACAAAGTGTTCGACACCTGTGATTAATATATTTCAACTACTACTGCCATCTTTTGTAAAACGGCGGGAGCAAAGTTGCCGAACTAGTATATATTTCTTACATATTGGTTAAAAAGTATCAGTCATTTTCAAAGTGAGCTCCCAACCAATTGATTTCAATGACTTTTTGTGTTCTCTCTATCATCGCGATAGTCTTTCTGACTTGGAATATCTGCCACAGAGATTTTTGAACATAGTCGAGGCTTATTAGAGTAGTTAAATAAGTAAGGAAATTTGCCAAGTTATTGCGCATTTAGAATAAGTGGCTTCGACTTCGATTATAAATGAAAAAGCGAGCAAATACATTCTTAACTAATTAATAAACATGAATGAAAAATCGAATAATATCGCAAACACTATCGCATGAGGTTGATTATTAAATAAATTTATGAAGATTGAAGGAAGAATGGTCGAATGAGTAAATTAACCAAACTCATTTCTCTAACAAACCTTTCTAGACCTTTCGTGTGTTAAATAACAAACTTATTACATGATCTTAGTAGATTCGGCACATATAAAATGCAAGGCAGTATTTTGAAATTGAAATTATTTGTTTGACCAGCTTACGTCATTAATAATTAGGTCAGTCAAGTCGCGCGTTGTACATGATGTCGAGGCTATTATTTTGTCAACTTGCCTGAGACTCCAATGAGTTCTCATAATGACGGACGATAAAGGAAAAGAAAATTCTCTCCTTGTTTTAAAATATATCTTTAAATGCCCTAAGTCAAAATTTTGCTATCTTACAACAGCCGCTCTGATATTTATCCTTTTACTATTTCTAAATCAACATTCTCATTCGGCACGCAATCTTATTGCGCTTGCATTTCGTTCAAATTATCGTAAATTTCAATCATATGGTGGTTGCTCTCATTATACTTGCTTCAACGTGCAATCTTGTGTCTATGAATACCCCGACGAAATTCCAAATCAATTGCGCATCTATGTTTATAGTGAAATGCTATTTGTTGATGAAAAAGGAAACTACATCACCTATCATGGCAATCAGGAATTTAGGGAATTGTTAAATGCTCTTAATAGCAGCAAATATGCCGTTCAAGATCCCTCCAGGGCTTGCTTGTTTGTCGTATCGATGGATTTTGTCGGCAGTTTCAATCAAAATTCATCTTACTTGCTTGACATGGCTCTATCATTTCCATGGTAATGTTATATTACAAATTTTCCATGAAGTTTTTAGGATGAATAATAACCAGAATCATCTGTTATTTGGTTCCCTCTACAACTTATCGTTTGGTCGAAACTTCTTCGATATTCAACATTTTCCGGGATTGGTAGCATCAGGGGGAATGAATTCCTCCTATTTTCGAAACACATATGATGTTTCTATTCCTATTGTCAGTAATTTTGATACTAACTATCATAATAAAGAAAGGTTAGTAGGCTTTGACTCTAAGTTCTCTCCAGCAATCTTTATTATCTTGCGATTCCACAAATCCACATTGGACAGTATTTAACTCGTTACGCTGATAAATTCAATCAAATCGTGAGTTGGAGTTACAACAATAACGCTTATTCAAAGACGATAATTTCTAAGCATACTTCTTCGCATCCACATATCTATCTTATTTTACAAGCGGACAATTACTCTTTTAAGGAAATTGTAGCTTCCGTTCAGGTTGTTTTATCTTCAAGTGTGTTCTGTCTTATTGATCCTTCGCAACCGCCATTGACCCTTCTTTTTGATACTATGAAGGCTGGGTGCATTCCAGTTTTCACTTCTTCAGATATCGTTCTGCCCTTTTCCGAAAAGGTAGACTGGACAAAGTGAGCTCAAGTTCTTGCATTATTTTCTCCCCGTATAATTACGATTGATTTTCTGTCGTATTCTTTACTTTCAGGTGTTCGCTAACTATTCCCAGTGGACAACTTAAGAATGTAATGGATATCATATTCTCTTATTCGTACGAAGAAGTTACCTTCTTGCAACAGATGGTCGAACATGTATTTAATAAATACATGTCCTCTATAACCGCCATTGTGACAACCACTTTGGATATAATCAATAGTCGGGTATTCCCTGAATCCTCGCCATTGTATTATGACTGGAATGATCCACACAATCAACCTGTAAGTGGCCCTTCGTCAATTCGCATTTCGTTCAAAAAGAATTTATTTGCTAAATTTTTGTCTACTTAAATAGAATTCAGCGATTTTGGACATTTCATTTCCATCCCTTGGCCAGGGCATCTGCAATCAATTCACCGTTCTACTGATTACATCGCACCATCTAATGTACACCGTGTCCATTATGAACTTTCTGTCTACTTCCAGATATGTTCGCGGGGTATTCATTATCTACACGGGTGATTCAACAGATTTCTCGTCTAGTAAGATATTTAAATTTAGTTTCACGTGATTCTCACGATTAACAGAGTAGAGCTACATCATAACGTAGAAGAATCTTGCCTCCACTAACGTCAATTCAGTTGGAAACCAAGGAAACAGAAACTGCTGGTGGATATCCCTTTTGTATAAGATGTCGTAGTGATTTGAAAGCGACAAGTGAAAAACAGACGGAATTTCAATAAGATGAAAATTAGATTGATGGACTAAATCGATTATCAGCTTTTTATTGTCGAGGATGCATTATAGGTGAGACAAAATGAATTGTAATGTACGCTACGTAGAACATCGGAAAAAATGAGGCAACTTAAGAATTACTCAACTGTCTGAAATCGTTCAGATTTGAGCTTGACGAGTAGCCTAAAAATGAATATCGGATATTTATCCTTCCGAAAGCATCTTGAAGGACAAAAAGATATGTGTAAACGGGGCTCTATGATTCTATCTCTTTATCCAGGATGATTGGGAAACGCTTCTCAAAGGGGATTTGTCAGTCATTGTTAGAGTAATTTCAACTTAATGATTTAATTTTCAGCATTTATCACCAGCCAAACGGAGCTGCCTGTTAAAATCGTTTCACCCTTCTATAATACACTGGAACAAACAATCAATCCTCTTCCAGAGACACAATCTGCTGCTTTTCTTTATGTCGGCGATGATGTAATTCTTCCTAGTGACATTTCTTATATCGATTTCGCCTATGAGGTGAACACATCTGATTCTCATCCTTAATTTATTGAAATTAATTATAGTTGAATTTTCTAACGACGAGTTTCTCGTTTCAGGCGTGGTGTCAGTATCCAAATCGTGTCGTTACTCTAACACCTTTCACTAAATCTCTGAAATCCAAGGCTGCCTTCTTCCATAAGGTTAGCATTCAATTTGTTTATTTGTACCTGGAAGGCAATCTAAATCTAGTCGAGGATGGGGGAGGCTGTAAGCAAGGTAGTTCGGTTAATGGAAATGTCGAAACTGGATTCAGTAATAATCAAATCGTTCCTGTCATGGTAAAGTGAAGACGTAAACATAAGCTCGTACTTGGATAAATTGTGTGAAGAGAGAGAAGTAAGTCCGAAATAAAGTTTTAATGAAATTGAGCGTTTAATTGGCAACCTTTTATTCACCGTGAGTTATTTAAGTATTTTGTTATTTCATTTCGAAATACTTGTCTCTTCTGATAGCCATTAGTTTCTATCTGACATAATATTTATTTCTAAAGAAATTTTTGTCCGTATTTTTCAAAGGATACACTCTCAAAAATTTCACTGCTATTTTAGGATATTCTTATCACGACTGGTACCTTTTAGGTTGAACGAAATCGTGTTTTACAAAAAAAAATGACTGGATTATATTGGATGTGTTTTGATCATTGTGATTTACTGAATTCTGTCTGGACAGTTCCATTACATAACTTCTAAGCTCAATCATGATTTTGCTAACGCTCTTGGTTTGGGAGGAAGGATTAACTTGCTGGAGCTATTCCTATGCCAAACTCGAATTCGACCACTCACATTACTGATTGTAAATGCCCCTTACTGTTAACTATTCATATTGCTTAGCTCCATAATGCAAAACGTTTACCATTCTTAATAATGAGGAGGCTTCTGAATCTGGAATGGAATGAGGTAGGAGTCGGAGACGAAGTTGAAGGCAGTGAGGTGTTGTCATTTTTAATTTTGGGAATACTGAATTATCCATCGTCTCCTAAGGAGACTAGCTTGCTCTGTAGTGTCTCAATGACTCTCAGCTTCATGGTTGAGACTGTGCTCACGGTATTTGGATATTGTTAACCGGTCGATCATGCCACTTTGCTTTATTTATACCTTGTAACTTTTATCCCTTACTCAAATTTTCCTCACATACCTTTGTTTTTCCCACATTTACTATTCAGGTGTACGCTGTGAGGGTTCTCGAACTCCTGCCAACCACACTAAATAGTCTAGTCTCAGGAGAAAAACCGAGTTGCATCGAAACAATGTTACCAGAACTCGTCACCCACATTTCTGGCCGTTCAGATCTCCCGGTTTCAGTCAGTTGGCCATCAAATACTACCCAGGCTTCAAGTGAGGTCAGTGCCCACCGTAAGAGGTGCATCAAACTCCTGGCCGATAATCATCTTGTCCCAAGTGCGAACGAACAGCAATCAATGCCCTCTTTTGTAATTGAACAATTTTAAATCCGCATTTTCTGAGAGCTGTTTTTTTTGTATTGACTTCTGATTGTATTTCTTGGGTGCCATTTACATATTTCTGACATTTTGGAGGAGAAGGCAAAATCGAATTCTTTCAATGTGACCCTACTGTCTCTCATTTTTTGCTGGATCAGATATACATTTAAGTGTTTAAAAAAAGAATAGGTAGGCAGAATTTCGTGCTAAATTGTGCAAGTGGCTCGAGGGAATTGGAGTTAGGAAACGAAAAGTACGCAATGCGTTGGGGTAAACGTGAATAGTGGGGGAGAGTGTGGGACGCGAGTAGGTGAGAAGTTTCACGCAGTTTATGTTCCATTGGCACTTCATTTGGCCCTCTCAATAGTAGCCACGGCTCCTCGAACTCTTACTTTCTATAACTTCCCCTTTTCATTTTAAGGTACACCTGCACTCATACCCAGTTAGCTCATGCAAACGGTCTTTATATCATCACTCACAAACACACACCCCTCCTCCCTCCCTTATCTTTCTCTTACTCTCCTGAATCCCTCTCGTGACTTATTCAATGCACCTTGTTCAATAAGCCCTTAAGTACATTTGTCATGAGACTATGTCTACTTCTGTTAGAGGAAGAAATTTAATCTCTCACTCCCAAAGTACAGATTGAATTTGGGTAAATAAGAAAGCAAATTAGTTTTATAAATCAGCGGTCATAAACTGGTTTTGCCATCGTCATAGATGGCAACTGCTATTGACGAGTTGGACCGCACGATACAGTTTCAAGCCTGATTAAACGTTTCTGCCCTTTTTCACGAATCTCAGTCCTCCATTGGGCTAATGACAATGCCTCACGCAAGAAAGTTTCCAAGCTTAAATAGAACGTAAATATGAATAGACAACCCAAAGCTCAATAATAAATTTATTAATCAATTATTAAATCGTTAGCTGATGACCAAACGAATCAATAGAATGAAGCTAAACAGAAATGGACTTTAGCGGGGACACATTTTTGACCATCCGCCATCGACAAAGATGGTTTCACCATTGATGAAGGCTCCAGTGGACGGAGCAGCAAGGAAGGCGACAGCTTTAGCAATATCATCAACATGTCCTGTAGTACCTACCAAGTTATTTGAGCGGGCTCGATTCAGAAAAGCTTGATACTCCTGTTCTGTGAAACCGGCTGTACGATGAAGCTCGGTCACAACAACACCGGGGCTACAGAAACAAAATTAAGGGATATAAGAAAAATGATAAGAATTTATTCTTTTTTAAACTTAAAAGGAGGTCTGGAACGCTTGACAATTCTTGTTAATAAAAAAAATCAGACTGTTGGAATAAAATCCAACCTCCTTATATGTAGATAACGTGAGCGTTATAAACGGTAAGAGCATTTATGATACCGCTGCGTCTGATGAAAAAAAAAGTCAAAGCTTCTTGTCTAAAACTAGATAAAAGTGGTCATGGAAAGGCTATTCATGTGACAGAACTTGAACAGTATCAAACTGGAAAGTGCTCCAGAAAGTTTGCAATTGGTGAATGTTGGACACAAAGTGGACATTAGTGCGCAAACTGGATAAAGGTCGCACATTAAGAGAATTCAAGGGAATTTAAAAGTTCCATAGAACGTCATAAGCAAACAGATTCGTCTTAGAATAAAGAGAAGATAATTTAACTAAAGCGGACAACTTGTTAAGTAGGATAAACTGTGCCGAATTTTAAACTAAGAGTTGTTGCTAACTTCCGTAAGTAATGCTAATCGGCCATCGATATAGCTTCACATGTTTATGCCAAATATGAGGTACTGCAGACCTGAATTTAAGTTTATCCGCATTGCCTGGCTCCTGACACACAATGGCATACTGCAGATCGATACTGAACACAACTGTTTAAAGCGCGTTATTTTAACGAGATTAACTCGAAAGATAAAAGGTATATCTTACGCAACACAATTAACGCGAATGCCTTTACTACCGAGTTCTGAAATGGAAGATAACCGATTTTAACAAATTATTTGATTATACATAAACAACTATTTAGTTGATTTACCAACAGCAGCATTTCGTGTAAATTGCTCCACCGCAGCCTTACTAATAGCGTAGGACAGAATTCCAGGGAACTAAAAATAAGTAAATGATTTTCCGACCACTTACGATTGGTATACCTCTTTAAAACTGACAGCGAACTTACGGAATTATTGCCAGAAACACTTGAGATGTTGACGATGCATCCCTTAGATTCTGTCAACTTCGGGACTGCCAGATTTGAGAGCATAATGACAGAACGGACATTTACACTCATAATTTGATCATGAGCGACAGGATCAAAATTCTCTACGCTATCTCTGATCTGGTAGCCTGCGTTGTTAACCAGAATGTCCAACTTGCCAAAATGGCTGATGGTTTGATTGAATGCTGATTTAACTTGTTCCACATCTGCGAGATCTGCTTTAACAATAATAAAACCTGCGCCAGAATTTCCTGCAGCTTCTTGGCACATTTTATGGGTTTCTTCTAGGTGAACATCATTTCGGCCAACAAGAGCTACTCCCGCACCAAGTTTGGCAAAGAGTATCGCTGTTGCACGACCAATTCCCGAACTTGCACCTAAGCATTTCAGGTAATTAAGTAAGCGCGTGTTTTTTAAGTAAATAATTTTCAAATATTAATAAAATGCAATCTTCATCTTTAACTATAAAACTAAAAATATCTATTGAGACTCTGTCTAACGAACATGCCTATACAATAACTAATTCAAAAACTGTTGAAAATTTGCACATTTCTAATACTTTACCTGTTACAATAGCAATTTTTCCAGCAAGACTTAGCATATCCATGGCTTGTTAAGCAGACGCCACAAGGTTCAACCTTGAAAGACCAATCGTTAGTATAGAAGTTTGCGAGGCAAAAAGCTTCGACATAATCTTTGAAACATAATTTCAATTTTAAACCCCATGCAAATAGATTATGTTTCAATTAGCCTCGAATACAATATTTTATTCTATATTTCCACAAAATGTTTGATATCTAAGGTCGTTTGACGAATTTGTAAAGAGCTCATTATTTTTTATGTGAAATTGGTAAGGGATGAAAGTGCAATAATAAGATCTCTGGTATGGCTTAAAACATCATTGAAAATGAATAAATCACTGAAAGAAACTGGTTTCGAGTTTCTGAGCATTATGGTATTTGCTACCTTTTTGTGGGATATAATGACGTTTCAAAATTCATATTTTGTAATAAATAATAGATTATCTCACATTAATTAGGGAAAATGGTAACTTAGCGAATATAATCCGACTCTAAAATATTACTGCAGTCATTCTGCCCTCACAATTTTAGTTCAGATAAAACTCCGCAAAGTTCATTCATAAACTATTCGCTTTCATACACTCAAAAAAATCATAAAACAATAGTTGGAAAAGACATTTCAGAGCAGCATATACAAAGCAACCATTCTTCAAAATCCGTCACATAATTTTTCATAATCAGATAAAATTAATAGCACCGTATATTTTTTTATTTTTTACTTGATATTTTTTATTTCGTTATTACAAAGTTAGTTTTAGCTTTTATTGTATTTTATATTTAATTCTGCCCCGCTATCATAAGTACCTATACCAAACCGATTTACTTTTCCGTCTTGTGTAAACAAAATTCCCGTTGGTTAGCGTTTAATCTATGATTCGGATTTAATAACATCAATTTTGAACAAGCAATCATAAAATTTTCCTGACGCATGAAATAACTTGTTGTTTTAACTCTTATTTCTGTAAGCGCTGTGGGTAACAACTTTAGCATGGCAAAAGCAGGGGTCAGTAGCTTTAAACCGTTCCCTACATAAGGAGGTACAACGTCTGCTTTCTTAAAATTTGTGAGTGTGCCCTGCTTATAATGTATTCGTTCTAATGGTACCGTCACTTTACTCTTGGGTTTGATTATAAGTTAGGGCATTCTTCGTGTTTCCCGGCTCATTGAATTGCATTTTATGGCCTAGATACTATTCAATTCCTACGCTATTTTTAGTGAGTCTTAGCGTGCAGAATTACATGTACTTCAATCTCTCGCGAATTATTCAAAATTATTTAATAGAAATTTGACAGTTTCGTCAGTAAATTGGACGCCTTCCTTGGCTCTCTCCAAACCTTCAAGTAACTTGAATCGTTTCCTTTAATATATGTAGACATTATATCAGAACCTAGCTAAACTATGGCTTTAAATGGTACTAATTAAGTGCATTTAATATGCTGCATGTACAATTGAAATATTAAGGAAGAAGGACATGAGACTTTATATGAACTACAGATTTATTAAGGAATAAAGAAGTTGAAGCCAATGCGTAGATGAACAGAGTACCGAAGACTAATTACAGATTGGTGTGGTTTAGGTATTTATATTTTGCCGAAATTGCCTATGCTATAGCTAAACTCTTAGATGGCAGTTGTATTGGGAAAGGCACAATGACATGTAACTGAAAGGAATGCTAATAAGTGGCATTGTACGCGAATCTATTGTTGCTCCAAGAAAATCCGTATTCATTTGAAACCCTTGACTTAAAAATAATTTCGCATTTAAATTCCATAGTTTGTTTATGGCTGGCTATTTAAATGGCCTGAGTAAATGCTTCGAAGTCATGCCTTTGCCAGAACTGGTATCAGTCAACATGGTCATATCAACCTGCTCACCTCTCCCGTCCAAAATAACTCATGTGAAGACTCAAAGATCCTTGAAAAACACTTGATTTCTCCTTTTCAACTTATTAATGCTCATTTTTGGCCCTACGTTCTCAGTTGGATATCCAATTGTCTTTAATGCTTTCAAGTGTATACCAACCCAGGGAAAATCTCCCCACATATCTGCTCATCTGTCTTCTCCGCAACTCGTTCCGGTCAACTCCTTTTACATTCGAAGGCAAAAGTTTTTGTTTTATAATTGAAATTTTAAGGCTACTAAAATTATGAGTCGTTGGTTGGTATAATCGGAGTAAATTACTTAATCTGGCTTAATCTTGTATTATTATCGAGTTTTGGCCTTTGAAGACTGTTTTAAGAAACTAATGATGCTAAAATATTTCTGATGATTTTTGCTTAATAATCTTTGCCTTTAACTCTCTGATATGGCATTTACCGTGCTTTAAAGAGCATATGGTATTCCCATATTCATGAAGGGCATTAGAGTAACTTAATGCCCACTAGGGATTCTTTTACCCCAGGAACATGAAGGAATATGACGCTGGCTAACCAATTCCAACTTAATGAGTTTATAACGCAATCTATACTTTATTTCTCCACAATGCACTTTCCCTAGATATTACTCAAGTCGTCAGTTTAGTCCTTTATAGTTGAGTGAGAGAGAAATTTCATTAACTTGTAGGTAGATTCCTAAGTGTAGAATAATTCTATAGAATATATGAATAAAGATCAAAGGAATCTCGTGGGTGACAGAATCGTCAAATAAGTGCAGATATGCCCGCAAAGATCTTCGAATCAATCAGTTATCAAGTTTATGCAACGTAGCGTTGATTGCATTTATTGACTATGCATGTAAGTAATTTTGAACACACATTAGCTTCATACTTATCGGCTTGCAAGTTTCCTCCGCTATTTCTCTCCATATCCATGTCTATTACTCATTCGATTCCTAATCGTGGTTTATTCCATACCCATTGGTCTACACCAACGACGTTTATGGAGCGGTTATATGCTGTTGTAAGCTCCAGGCTTTCGTTTAGGCTTCATAAAATCTGGTTCTGACACAACGAATGCTGGATCTTATTGAACAATTAATCACCAACATTGCTCGAGAATAATTTCAAAGATATTAATCAGCGTTTCATCGTAATAAAACACTATCGACAGACAGATTCTAATGAACAGATTACTTGCCAAGGAAAATTTTAAAAATATTATTTACTCATTCCACAAAATAGTTAATGTTGCTTTGATTCTGGAAAATCCAATCACATAAAACGTTATTTGCTGCAAAAAACTAGCCACCTTCAAATCCTTATTTCATTAAAGATGAAAAAAAGCATTTAACATGATCAAAATAAGCTGAATAGCTATGTTAGTATCTATAACGTTTGGTCACTTGAAAATGAGTTAAATTAAATTGTTCTTGAAATTTTATAATACAGAGCATCCAATCAGCTGAAGATGTTTGCTAAAATAGTTGATGACCCGAACTATTTCGCAGAATAAATGGGTGGTTGGTGCGTTCGGCGTTGGAGTTATAGTTAACGAGCCCGTACTCAAAACTAGAAGTTATGGATTCAATGCCTATTGTGCCCGTCCAATGAGTAGAATAACATACCGCACTGATTAAGTTGGGCCAATTAGGGCTTGCGAAATTCACTTTTCTCTCCAGGAAGTTTCAATGGTACCAACGCTTGAAATTACTGTTAATACCAAATATTTAGTATGACTCATTCACACCTTCCCTACATATCTATTTAACCATTGCAATTCACCTAAAAATGGGGTCACGCAAATCCTTGTTTAGTCATACCTACATGGTTTTAAACATTTTCTGTGATCTACAATTAGTTTTCTCCCTGACTTCTTTCTTCTGATAGCACTTTTCATCACCTTTCGTTTGGGCTTCATAAACTCTGATTCTGACACAACGAATGCTGGATCTTATTGAACGATTAATCACCAACATTGCTCGAGAATAATTTCAAAGATATTAATCAGCGTTTCATCAAGAAAGATAGTGCAAGGAATAACGAGTGGATATAATTTATATCATATACGAATTAATGTAGGAAACCTCATTATTATAGAACAATTATATTTCAACTTAATTCACAGAATGGTTCTCATTAGATTCAGCAAAAAGGTGGCAGCACCTGAAGTCATAAAAGTCTCACAATTGACTTAATTTTGACCAACGGCTAACTTCCCTCCCACTTTAATGTACCTATTTTACTTATTCACTCCTGTCACAAGGACATGTACAATGTCCGAGTTGGACAGGGGGTTGTACAATTTTCGTAATAATACCTAATTAGGGGATGAGAATTTGAAATTGAGGATTTCAGTAGTGAAGTCAGATGCTATTATGTCTACACATGCTACTTTAATCTCCCACAGCAAGTATCAGTCTTGTTTGTGATTAACAATCAGCAAAAAAGTAAAGCCCGTTTCAAAGATATGTAATGGTCAGGATGATATATAACATTCATTGCTTTTGGAGTACAATCTGACAATATCAGGTCTGAAGAAGAAACATCTTCATTTACCTCGAGTAACACTTCATCCTCGAAAGCTTATCGGTTTAAAATACAGGCGGTTGTCGTGTCCACGAAGACTTCTGTGGGACACCTCATCCCATGATCGCACAGCGTGACTTGAAGGTGCAGCCGTTCAACTTCGCATACGGATTGAGTGCGAGGACACACAGCCAATGGCCAATCAAAAGCACTCGCTTCTTTTACTTAATCCGCCATGTTGAATGACTAAGCTCCCTCCCTTGTTACACTCCACGCCATGCATGTCTAGAATAAACGTGTTCTCTGGATACCTCTGTCCCTTCTTAGCTTTGCAACTAGCTTAGCTAATTCTGGGGGTCTTACGGACTAGGAGAATCTGCCACTGAGGTTTCTGAGAACATTCAGGCTTAGTTAGGTAGCTAATCCGCTACACTTCCATTGATAAAAAATACCCAGGATGTCAATAAATACATTTTTATATTTTATACTCGGAATTCCGTATGTTATAAATCAGATCCAATTTCTTTGATAGCTGAAGATTTTATATTATTTATTAAGGGTTTCATTCTTCCAGTCATATTTATATGGTGCTTGTATATCTGCTAATGAAAGGAGTGAAGAGTCAACGATTTAAGGCTTTTGAGCTTCCCTTCTCTGTGAAATTTCTTTTAACAACATATTGGCGAATGCCTTATTCAAACACGCGTTATATTTTCGGACTTGAACTTATTACACATGTTGTGTATGTGAACTGGCATAAATCGCGTTAAAATTCTACAAATCATTCCAATTTCAATTGGACGAATTTGACAATAGCGAAGTGTTTGTAGAAAATGAGTGAGAAGCAAAATTTCGATAATAGGACTTAACATTTCCGCTTACAATTACTATTAGCTCAGATTCCATGTAATAAACTACACAGTTTTGTCAATTCAAAAAATCAAAAAGATAATCGTATATGGTGTATTCAATTATTGATTAAACAAGCTCGTCATTCATGTCATTAATTTCACACTCTAGGTCAAAATATGTCTTTGTTTAGAAATATGAAGTGGATAGGGCAAATAAAAATAGAAGGGCATTAAGTCCATAAGGTGCATGAAAGGTGAAAATGAGGATCAAGAAGCGTTTTAGTTATAAATTGAGAGGAGACAGTCACCTTGCCTATATGACTATGATTCTTCACCCCCAAGATATAACAGGTATTTCGTCTGATCTCACCAAGCCTAGGTGGACTGCAAGTCTGTTTCCAATATACCTGTAGCTTATGAACCAATGACGTTTTGTTCACATTTATTAGTCATGTGTTTATCTTTTACGGCGATCATTTATTCCCAATCGCCAATGCACCATCTTTGTGGCTATTTCCTGTTTCTATTGCTCACCGCAATAGCTGTCAATTTTCCACCATAAAATATCATGGTATTCCTTAATCAACCTATTGGAAGGCATCTGAGCATTTGTTCCTGCCTACAGCACCATTCTTTTACTCGAGATCATTCTATCGTATACACCACTCTTGTTAGTGATTCCATTCCAGTATTTACCCTTAACCTAACTGGTACGTTAATAAAAGGCATTACCATGGCTTTAAGTTGAATATTTGATGTGAACACCTTTATATCGACCAATTCGTGCATTATTATAACTAATGTCATGATGGGCCAAAAAATTTGACTACTAATCACAGTGAAGAGCCCAAGAGAAGAAGATTGAAATTTTAAGAGCGGGGAAAGAAAATCGCACTTCTCTGACCACTACTTTAAATGGCCTTTCGTACTACACCCTGGCTATATTTGATAACTAACGATGACAAAGCGCCTAATTTCCCACTTATGTCAACTAACGAACTTGGACCGAGGAAGATTAGTCACTCTTATCTGAAGAACAGCGAATCGCCACAAGAATTTACCCACGATTTAATAAATCGAAAATAGAGTGAATATCCACATAAATTGCCTCTATTATCCCATTATTTCTGACCGGCCACAACAAATTGACGACCGACAGGCGAGAGAAAGAAATAATTACAGACAAGCTAAACTAGACTACTGAAATGACATGTGTATACAATGATAGAAAAATGAAATAGAAAAGACTAAGGCCGAGGAAAGAAGAGATAAGTGAACAAGCAAGTGATACAGAGATGATAAAAGTCGATGACGTAAAAAATATGCACAAGGTGCCAACCCAACAGAGAATCAGAATTACACAGTTTATACCGTTTTGCAAACAATCAGAGCTGTTGGGTATTTTTGAACAAACACAAGCAAGAAAGCTTGTACATTTAGTTTAGGGAAGGAGGGATCCTTAGAAAAGAAGGGTGCTCATAGAGCCTCCCATTTCATTCTGCTCCCGAACGAACACCTCGTAGTATTGGTAAATGGTTGTTACTGCCATTAATATACCAGTTCCACTTCCAATGGCACCTAGGAAGTCGGCACAAACTGATAAGGCACCGATCCACAAACCACCGAGAGCAGCAGCAGTTGGGATGTGACGATTGAGCTCACGGACCATCGACTCTTCCCGATGACCAGGAATGACAGTCTGTTGCTCCTTCAGTTGCTTAGCAACATCCTTGGCGCTGGAATTTGATACATCAATCCAGATCTTGCTGAAGAAAGCACAACTTCCGAGCATGAAGGCAATATAAATTATGCCGTGTATAGGATCTGATAACATATGTGAAAGTGATTCAGGTGCTGTCATGTAATAACAAATTCCCCCAATTGGAGCTGATCTAGAACCTCCTTCACCATCGGACCAAATACCGAGCAAATTGACCAGAAAATTGCCACGGAATTTGCTAGACAACATCTAAACAAGAGGACTTGTTATTACAAATCAAAAGGAATATTTACTTGAGAGATTACATAGAGATTGGAAACCAAAGCGCTTTGAAGCATAATGGGAGCATTGCTAGTGTAGAAAAGCTTAATAGGATACGAGGTAATTTGACCACGATAGCGGATGGATTTAACAGCAATTTCAACACGGAAGCTCTGGAAGTAGATGACAACGGCAAAGACAAGAACTGTAGCCATTAAGTTCATCAAATTAGGAAGGTTTTGGCGATAGAAAGCCTCTCTCAACGCGCGAACTTTGTCAGATCTTGTCGCAAGAAGTTGGAATAGAGCAATGACAGCCCCTTCAAATTCAGTTCCTGGAAAATATTATACGCAATAGCACGAGTTTACCTCTTCCAGTGTTAATAGTAATTGGACTAAATGCCTTCCATATTATAGTCTCGCAGATGTTAGTGGCGATAAACAGAGAAATACCAGATCCAAGGCCATAACCCTTTTGAAGAAGTTCATCCAACATCAAGACGAGAAGGCCAGCAAATGTTAACTGAAGAATGATCAACAGGCAAATACCAGGACCCAACTCGCTAGGTGGACCATAGATACCAGTCATCACATAAACCGAGGCTTGGCCGATTGTGATAATCATGCCGAACACTAGATTGTCAGTTTATTTTATAAAATATCTTACATTTTTGAGCCCCATTGAAGAGAGCACGATCTTTGGGAGCGTCGCCAACTTGGAGAACTTGAATACCCGCTAAAACTTGCATAATTAGACCCGAAGTGATGATTGGAGAGATGCCCAGTTCCATGAGAGTACCCTTATTTGATGCTGATATAACCCGAAGCCAGTAGAGAGGGTCAGCAGACTCAGATGACATAATTCCGAAAAGGGGAATTTGACAACAGAAAAGGAAAATCATCAAAGTTATGCCAGTCCATAATGCACGTTCTCTGAATTGAATCTTTCGCTCAGGACGAGCAATTTCCGGTAGGATGGCACAAAAAGGCTTAACGATATCCAAAAATCTTACTGAAAACATAAACTAATTGAGAAGATAAGACAACCTACCCATGGCGGTAAACCTCCAACGTAAAACTACTAGACGTACGCGTGGTGCCCTAAAAGTAACAAATAGCAAGGTAAAACAAAAACCCCATTTAAATTATATAGGGCTTGGAATTACACTTAAAGGCGACTTATTTTTTGACAAGCACAATATGTGAGAATATATCTTGCATATATCTTAAAATATTCAGTATTTTTTCAAAGATAAAGTTCTTTACTTTGTTACGTAAATAGGAAATAAAATTAAAGAACTATTCTAATAGATTAAATGATAAATAGTATTTATTTTTTCATGTTAGTATAGTGCGATCGTATTCATAACCAGTTTTTGCAGTTATAATTTCATACAATAACTTTCTTTCTTTATAATTCGGAATGTATATTAAATTGAACTTTTGCAGTATCTATCGGGTTGAAAAATCAAACGTTTGACCTTAGTGTTACATGCCAAAAATCGGCTTCTAACATTAATTTTCCTCAATCATTTCGCTCGAATTAAGATAAAGGTTCAATATCTAAATAAAATGCAATGATCTACCCTATCCCTAACAACATTTTCTTATACTACAAGTGAATAAATTTCGTCAATTTGCTTTATTTTGGTATTTATTTGGTCGATTTAAGTATTGTTTAATTAATCGATGCGCACTCATCCCCCATATTCACTGTTACAGCATTTATCAATTTCAAGATTTTTACTGTTATAATTAGGGTTATTTTCTTAGGTCACTCTATGCTAGATAACTAGATGAGCAGCAATTGCTCCCTTTCATTTCTAACTCAACTGAAGACATTAGTGCTACTCTGTTTGTAAAATTAAATCATCTTCCAAAAGCGTCATATTTAAACAAGGATTTTGTTAAGGTTTAGCTAGTTCTCTCACTTTGAAAAAGCATATTCGTTTGTTAGACTGGGTTTCCCATAAAAATATGAAAAAAGGCATGCCTAGTCAAAACAATATGAGTATCAATCCCTCATAAATAGCTAATTAAATCTCATTAATTACTATTTAATTATATATATTATTTAAAACATTTTACATTGGTTTTAGAAAAAGTAATCTTCTTCTGTCTTCGTGTTGATAAATGATCAAAAGGATTTTGACGCCTGCATTTGTGGATTATTCTCGAAAGAAAATAAATCAATACATAACAAGGTCAGTTTTATCTTTTAGCTCTTTACGTTTATGGTGGATTTCTCACTACCGCTTTATTTTTTCCTGATACGTAATACTTGTTCGCTATTAAAATTTGTTATTGGTTACAAGCTAGAGTACAATTTAAACGTGGGTTTGATTGTAAGGCATTTGCTCATCTCCCTTTTCGTAAATCAATACTCCTGTGATCCACTAAAAATGAAGGTCGACTAACCAATCTAATTTGGTTTATCTACAAATAAGAAGTTCTCACGTTAAGACAAGATTCTTTATATATCATACCATCACAGTAAATCCCTAAATTGCAATCCTCTCTAAATTGAATTACAAATGGCCTGGCATTTAATTATTTTATTTATCAATTTAGTGGAAAAAAATTCATACTCACAAAGCATATGTATTGTAATTCGTAGTTTTTCGCTGCCAGACTGGCCATGAAATTAAGGTCTTCTTTACTTCGAAGCATTAGATTTGATTTAGGTTACTAGTATTTGTTGATTTCACTCACAATAAGCAACTTGTTGCTTATATATAGAGAAATCGCATACGTTGATAAGAGAGAAGTTTAAATTATTTAATAAACATGAACAATATTTACATTACGGTCAGTGAATGGTATTTATTTAAATTTTATTGTAGATGATTAGAAGTGGCAATTTGAGTACTTTAATTGAAGCCCTAAAATGGAGAAAATCGTAATATTAATACGCCATTATTCAAATTACAACGCAATATGCTCAAGAAAAATGAAATAAATTCAATAACTATACAATCTATTATATATTAATCATTGGTTGTTTAAGCAATTTTCCATATTAAATGCGAAGTAACCATTATAATTTACTCTTAAAATTTGCTTAACATCATGCGTAATGGGTATAGCGTTGCATTCACTCAGTTTTTGAAATGAATTGATAAATTCCTTCCGGTATTCAATCCTATAAGTCCACATGGAATCACTGTGGGAGTCCTGAAATGTAGAAAATAGGCGAATAAACCAGCCTACGTCAGCCTGTGTGTGTGCGCGAATAGTTGATTGGCTAGGGATCCCACGGAGACCAAAACTAACTTTTCTAATTTTCTCGGCATTTATTCTTGAAAAATCATATTGCAGTTTGACTGGATTATGTGATTTATAAAACGCAATCACCTTAACCTTCTGAATGATGTGAACGGTGTACTTATCGCTTATTGAATAAATGCCCAATCAGCAATCAATAGTCGCACACCACAGCGGTAATTGCGTTGACAATTATTCGCTGTCATAGGATGGGGTGTGCTTATAGATCCAGTTCCTTTGGGAATAAAATAAGCTATAACTGTCAACTAAAAAAGCTCAGTAATTTTTCAATATTAATGATAAACAATGGTAAAGTAGGAAGATTTCAACGGATAAACTTATTTGATAGATAAGTAGAAAATTTAATTATTTCAATTTAGAACATGTATGTTGGAGTTTGGCTATTTAAACCAAAAAGAATATGGCTTCCACATTTTTTTAAAGTCCACGATAAATAGACTGCAAATGACTTTTAATAGAGCAACAACGTCATTTTGGCAAAATCTAAATTAATAATTTATAGTTTTCCTTTTGCAAATGTTCCATGGGTACATCTAATATTAGAGCATTAACATCCTGTTTTTCGAGGAAAAATAATAATGTTTCAACAGTTAGGATAATAATGTCAGGACAGTTTAATATTTAATACTCAAACGCTTATTGTCAATGCACGAAATAGGGATGCATCAATTAATACGGCAAATCGTGTCTTTGAATATAACTCTTATTAATATTTAATCAGTTTTATTCATCTTCACCATGACAACATTTAAGGAGCATACTTAATAAGACGATGAATCTAGTATTCATAATAAATCGGTGTATTTTCTGTGAATAAAGTCATGTTGTAGATGAAAAACAATACGTTTTAGTCAGAATCAGTGAAGATAAAACCTTATCTAATCAAACAAATTTGTTTACTTATAAATGATGAATTTCGGCAAATGGATATATTTTATTTAAAATTTAGAGGAATTTTGTTCCGCGACTCTGTTATCGTATATCGAACAAAATGCTTTTGATTTGAGATCCCTTGGAGTATGACACTAGCCTACATGTGTCCCCCAAACAGACTTCCGTCTAAGTACATAAACGGGAAGATAGAAGAGTTCACCAATACGTTCTTTTTATGCTGTGAACATTCCTTGAAGACCACAGCATTTCTAAAATAATCAGGAAAGATGAGTTTTTTGACAAAAGATTCGGCATCTTCCTGATGGAATCCTCGCTGATCAAAGTGGCAGAGATACACCTATCTCCATCAATTTTTTGAAAGCCATCTACACTGATGCTGAGTTCCAGTCTTGACTCCTTATTTCGCGTAGATGAATCGTCTCCAAGTTTCGTGAGATATCATTCACCACAGCACGGACTCTGTTACATGAATAATTCCTATTTTACTCACCAACTTTTCATAACCTATCTTATTGTAGAGTCGGTATTTGGTCTACTTGTGTTTGCATTACAACCAGTCCTTGTGGTGCTCACTGCCTCTATAGCATTGTTGATGGTTCTCATGTGTATGTTGTTTGTTTCCACAGAATGTCATTATAGCTAAGGTTGTGGAACTACGATCGACTTGATGCTCCATTTACATGAGTATGGAGTGTACTTTCTAAGGTCAGTTCAGTTTCTCCTAGAAAGACTCTTTCCAGATGGGATTGTGATAGCTGAAAAGCGCTTTAACCAAGATCATTCAATTTTGATCATATCTGCTTCCATGTTAGTATGCCGACATCCGAGGAAAGCTTTGCAGTCAGTTGGCCCAGTAGTCAGCGTTTCACCATCTTTTTGCTAGATATTGAGCAACAGTTTCGTGATTGAGGTTTCCTGTAAGCTTTCTTTTAAATGCGGGTTCTTGACTCAAAAAAGGTGTTTCCCATCTTTTCTAAAAGTCCATTTGATGAGTATGATTTTTGCTTTTTTGATGGTATTTCTTTAGCAATATTCCCTTGTAAATTGATGAATTTCTCAAAGTCTCTGCACTACTCAAGCTATATTTGTTTTGATGGCAGTGGCTGGTCATCTAGATAAAGCTCTTAGGAGTGCAAAACTTCGAATACTAAGCCTTCCACGCTGACTAGGAGATATAATATTTGCGACACAGTAGAGATCCCTGGGTGTGATCGGTAGGGAGCACAAAGGTAGGTAAAATGAAACACATTTCCTTAGACCAACTCTAGATGTCTCATAAAATATGATAGCCAAAGCAGATAAAGTGCAATTTCCCTACCAATACTATTCACAAATTTTTCCCATATTAAGTCTCAATCCGCAGTGAAAGGCTGGTTAGATTGGCGAAAATATTTGGAAAATACTTGCAGCTATTTGTGTGAAAAATTTGATGGAGCAACTAAAACAGAAATTCTTGATTTTAAACCTCGATAAAGAGTTTGTGAGGAAATGAAACAATACAGTAAGTGTTTAGTGCATTGAAACTCATTTGGGTTTGGAAAGAATAGAAGAGAGAAGTACACAAAAAACCCACTGGTGTGACAAACGAGACTGACAAGGTGCATATTCCTCACTTTTGAGTGCACTGCTGAGGCGAGTGATTTTTCCCATTATATCAGTGTTCAAGTGAATAAAATTGTAAAAATATTTACTGAGGAAAGTGATTTGTCCAGAAAAATTCAGAAAAAAGCACCACCAATTTTAAATTGATGGACCAAGTTTTAAAGTTTGGGAATCAAAATGAACATATGAGGAAACTTATTTCAGCTTAAGCTTTTCTAAAATCGGACAATTCTGAATCTTATACGAATGTTAAAATCACTTCTTTCTTTAATGTCTTTCCTGATTTAATTTATAAACCATACAAAAATGTGAGTAAATAAAAAGTCAAAAGTTCCAAACCAAGTGTTTCTAATACGAGATGCCCTACTGTATGAAAGTCCCCTTTATGTGCCTCCATTTGTACCCTCCTTGGACAATTTCCCAATTTGGCCCCTTTTATTCCGCATGCCTGATCCAACGCAATTACCTCATTCGTGACTTCACAAAGATATACTGCAATACGTCCAGGAAATATAATACTTATCCAAATTTAAAGTGGTTTCACCAATTAACTTGTTTCCATTTTCAATGAATTTTGGTCTGGAGTGAGTGTACTTTATAGTCTTTTTAGTGCCATTATCAGAGGTTCCTCGTTGGTTATTTACGAGTTAGATGCAATTAATTTTTAGCTCATATTTAAAAAAGGAACTTAAAAGGATATGTGTTATGAATTTTGAGACTCTTATGTGATATAATTGTGGTTACAAATGAGCAGACGTTTTGTGGAGTACACAATCATAACACGATTAAACGAAGCAATCTCATTCTGGAGGATGTGGTCGTGAGTGCAGAGGATATTAATCGGATATTAATATTCATTCAAGTTATGTTGAATGTATTGAAGTACTAAACATGTTTGATCTGAGCAGAATTTAAATAAAAGCTGTAATTGCTACACGTCCGCTTCCTACATAGCTATACTATTTTCTAGAGCTAGGATATTATGCCATAGAAATTACTGAGAAGAAATCTTTTTGTGTTATCCAAGATCTGATTTCAATGGCATTATTCGAACCCCAACGGATTTTCTTAAGAGAAGAAAGTGAGCATGTTGACGGAGTCCTTTAGATGAATTCTGTTGACAACAGGAGACGGACGTTGTATATGAATTCATATGTGTAATATCCCACCATACACAATTTGTCACATAATACTGCTAGTATGAGTTTCTTAGGGAATTTTTTAATAAAAAAACACACTAGGTCTCTTCAATGTGCCAAAGTAGCCTTAGTTCCCACCACCCATCCCTAGTAACTTGGGAGTTATGAAAATGCATTTTAGAATGCAAACTAGTCGCTATTACAATATATTCACTTAGGAATCAGATTAAAGTCCTAAAATGCGGGCATTAGAGCATTATAACTTGAAGCGATGAACTTAAACGATAGACCTGCACCATCTGTTTCTAAAGATCAAGTTTGGAAGGATATTTTGGAGATCTGGCTTTTATTTCTAATTCAACTCAATTCATATCACTTAATCGATATTGGGCCGCAATATTTTAACTTCATTTTGAATGGTTTGAATAGAGAAAAACTTAGATTTTTACACAATTACTCGCTTTATTTAGTTTTGTGATTGGTTTGGCTGAAGTGCTTTTAATTGATATTCGAATGTTTGCTCATTTAAGTTGGTTCATTATCAGATTAAACTAGGTCTAAACGTTGATTTATTAATTAGTCGTTATACATTTCCATCAATATTTCAGATTTGAATATTATATTCAAAAGTTAAAATATGATAGGAATTATACGAAATAAAACAATGAAAATGTAGCAGTATTTAAATAAAGTCGACTTACGAATTTTGAATTTGTGGCAGTGCAACACTCAAAGAAAGCCGGGTTGGATATTAAGGTATACTTTAGATGAAGCTTCCAGGCTTCAAAACTGATATTCTCAATAAAATTTCTTCTACAGAAGGAAATAATGGAAGAAACTGTTCGACGTTTTCGTGGACTATTTTCAATGGCGAGAAATGCCATCTGAGAAAAAGAGAAATATTCATTGGTGCTTGATGAATTAAAGAAACGTTCGGATTCGTCAGTAGAAAGAAAGGAGGGCAGTTCGTAGTTTTCAAGCCAGTTAAGAGGACGAAGCTCCTCAATTAATTGTTTTTCCATTATTATAAGAAATGGTGCCTCTATTAACGTTAATTGCGAAGACAAACGTTCTAAATTTTTTATAATGATTGGTTTTCTGTCAAATCCCCAGCAGAAGTAGATACAATGGTGTAATGAAATCTAATTCATTAATGGAATGTCCCTTGATAATACTCCTTGAAATGAAAACAAAAAAAAACAATGATAACTAATCAAATTAACGCATAATGAATAAAGCTCAAATTCCATAAATACTAATGAATAGCAGTGAAATATTTAAAACGGAATGAAGTGACCAAGTCAAAATTGATGCATTTATGCAGAAGGTAATGTCATAATTATTTGCTCGAAAAAATTACATAATGGAATACAATAATTTAGTAAATAAATACAAAAGTTTTGATACCAGCTCATAAAATATGCATATAGATAAAAAGTTTAATAAATGGTTGATAGCCGTGCAATTACCTACTAAATTATACTGTGTCGAGCGGGCAGATTTGATAAGAATTACGAATAATTTGAATGGACGGGTTATACATTACCGCTCACTTCAATTTTCTGATATTGTCTTAAATATTACATTTTTGATTTCAAATACTTTTATTTTGCTTCAAATGTTATATAAAAAATAATGTTTATTAAGTGGCATTGCTTGTTTATACTAATTGTCCTCTAAGTAAATCTTTCAAATTCTCGTCTTTGCAGTGCGAGGTGATTATTTTGTCGAATTTATTGGTTCATTTTAGAATATTCTATTTAATTTATTTTTATTTAAAATTAACTTTTTAATTATTCCTTAAAGCTTTATCTTAGATTATCTTTTTATTTTTTATAGATATGTCGGATGATAATTCACCTAACATCGTCACATCTGAAGACGAAAGCGTTACGTCAACTAACGCACCCAAAAGAAAATTAGATGAAGGTGTTGATCAAGAGCTGAAGTTAGCAGAACCTCAACCAAAGATTTCTAAACGCTTACCAAGCGGAAGTGGCATTAATTTAGTTTCATATGATTTTGACCACGATGACGATGATAGCCAATCTGATAGTAGTTCCTCAGCAGAAACTAGTGATGAAACAACGAAGGAACCTTATCTTTCTGTTAATGTTACAAATCTTCCTTTTATGAACACTGACGGAGGTCCAGTTACCGTTCTTAGCTCGGAGCACATTGTAGCTGCTCATGATTCACCAGCCGTTTTAACTGATGGGGGTGCTTCAGCTACTGAATCGACAGCAGAAAAAGACAATTCATCATCAGATGGTGCCTCTCCTTTAAGGGAAGAAACAGAAAATGATAAAGGGGACGATGATGTTATCCTCCCTCCAGAACCTTCGGAAATGTGCAGCTTGGAATTGCAGAATAAAGTGGAAACTGCTATTCGACGTATGCAACATGATATTAGCTTCGATCCCAATCGGATGATTCAGGATAATAAATCCTTCCGAAATCCCAGGTTAGTTTGATTCTGTTCTTATCAAATTTTTATTTATTATTTTCATTAACCTATTTAGTGGAAACTAGAGATTGTGATAACGCGCTAGTTTGTAGGTAATGTATGTTTTTATAAGAATACATCCAAATCGAAATATATTTCAGTTTATTTGTCGCATACATTGGAGATAGTACTTCATTTGTCTTTGCTGTTCACTACGTTTTTACCGTTAATATTCTTTAATTAGTACTCCACTAGTTCGATATAGTTGGCCCAATTATTAAGAAAGCAACTGTTGAAATATATTGCTTATTTAAAACTTTATTACCGATATTTACTCTCTATCTGCTTTTACTTGTCGGTTTTGATTGACAATGTAACTATATTTCTACGTACACCTTGCTAGCATATATTATGACGTTAAGATTTTACATTTCGTATTTTCTCAGGAAAGGAACTCCTGCTTTTATTTTCCAAAAGTGTTTTCTCGAGTTTGATTTTAATGTCAACAGAAAATTTGTTTTCCTTCTCTTACCCATTATATATACTTTTTTCTTTGCGCGACTTATTTTCGTGGGCTTCTCTGTTTTATTGAGCTAGGTAATTTTTCCAATATTGGTTCGTATTCAATGACTAGAGAGACAACTGGTTATGGTCTTATGGACTGTGCTCAGGTTCATAAATGGGCTTTTGTCTGTGCCTCTAAATAAGCGTGAAATGCGTCTAGTAATTTGGATCTATGTCGAAACTTGTCAATAATGTTCAATAAAGAAATAGAGTAAAAGTTTTTTTATAAAAACATATGCATTGGTATATAATTTTCTTTTTCGGGCTCATTATTTTGGCAAAATAAGGTGTGTATATATTGTATTTTCTTAATCCCACATTTCACAACTTAGTTCTTATACTTCTGGGTATCTGTACAATGCAGCAAAGTGTACTCTAAAAAATGATCAAGTGTAGAAGTGAGTGGTGAGCCGTTTCCACATTTTGAGGTTTTCGTAGCTTTCTGAGTCTCAAAAGTATGACTTTTTTCTTTATTTTCCAGCATTTACAAGAAGTTGATCAGCTTTCTGGGTATCGATGAAAAGGGGTCAAATTTTTCCAAGGTAAGTGTTTTCTTTGCAACTGCTATTTCGACGTACGTCCTAACGCCTATGGATTATCTTTTTACTTCATCGATAGGAAGTCTACGACCCCTACCGCTGGGATGCCAACTCGTATTATGACAAATTGGCTGAGATCCAGAATCGCGAAGTGGAGCGTCAGGATAAGCTCCAGAAAGAACGTCGCAAGGCTGAAGCCACGAACGCTGTTCCTGGCTCAACTACTGCTTCCGGTGCCTCAGCAGGACTTCATCGTACTGCTAGTGGAACTGGTATGTTCTGTTAATAGCATATGTATATATCGCTCTTTTCATATTTTCACACAAATAATGATTGGTAGAGAATAGTTGCTCCAAATTTTCATTCTTACCTGATGTTAGAATCTAATTCCTGACGTCTTTAAATCTTGTAATAGCACGATATCCTCTCAAAACCGTGATATTTGCGGCTTTTTCCCCGAATAATCAAACGTGCCAGTTAAAGGTTCTATGAATTTCACTAAAGATAAGCAGGAAATGACACATAATGTGCATAATACTTGCTTAGAAGCTTGCAAGGTTTCGCTATTCAAAGGCATTAGAAGGAGCAGGGCTTAATATACAACATTTCTACCGATTATAGCCAAGCGATCATTTCCATTATGCAGAAACTGTCAAGAATTTTGACAAAGGAACATAAGATTAACCAACCAACGGATAGAAGTAGAGCAGATAATTTATTGAATTGATGCAAAATCAAGGTCAGATCTGATGTTTGCGTGTAGTTTGAAGCTTCTTAAGTTACTTTTTCTTCATGCAGTTTCTGCATTCCGGGTAAGTACTCGCTCTTCAAAGTTCAAAGGATTCATCTACTTGTTTGGCTTAAACTATGAGAATTTGCTGCTTTTGGTTTTCACTTGCTACTTTCTATGCTATTCGCATTCGAGGTTTCATGTTCTTTTTCCCCACCCACCTTCTATATATAAATCAGGCTCAAAATGATAGGTCTTAAAAATCAACGTAGTTTCTCGAAGTAGCTAACTCGCTTAATATGAGCGTGGCTGATAAAAGAATAATGTATGTACAGAATTGGAAGTCACGGAGGTTGGGGATTCGGTGGTTAGACATTACGCTACCCTTTAATTAGCTTAAATCCGATTGAGAATGGGATTAAAGTAGGAATGATGTCTGTCGTCAAAGTTAATTTATAGACTAGATCGGTCTGGAGAGTAGTAAGAAATGAGGGGAGAAGCTATTTAGGGATATTCCAACTCTCGTATTTGTGTTGCTTTCTTTTCCTTTTTTTAGAAGTGAGGAAAAAGTCCAAGTGGGACACTGCTGGACCCGTTGATTCGTCCCAACTGCCTCCTCCAAAAATTGCAGATCCACTGAGTGGCAGCGCAGTTGGAGGAACTGCCAAGGTTACTATTCCTGCCATTGGTGATCTGTTTCACAAAAAGTAGACACCCCTTCCCCCTTCCAACCCATTTTTCCATTGTAAATGACAAATCCGCTTCCCCCTTCTCTTACTATCCAAATGTATTCTGTTTGGTTTACTATTGTGATGATGGTATATGTCTATGTAAATTCTGTATTTGTGGCTGTTTACTATTATTACCTACAGTAATAGAAAAAATTTGAAACTTCTTCACGTTGGGAAGGAAACTTAGAGCGGTAAGCGCAACAAGTGAAAGAGGTGAACGATAAGACATTGAAAGCCTCAAGAAGGTATTGGAGTCCAACTTCTTTAGAATTTTAGATTCGCCTTGTGCTTTATTTACCGAACGGGCAATTAACGCTTTGAACATCCAATTTCGGCTCCTATTAGATGGTTTGTTCACAATGGTCGGTCTTCCCGCTTAAATATATTTTTTTCCAAAGTGGAGACGACAAGATGACAGCACATATAGTTGTGCAACCTGCATGATCTTAACGGTTAGAGATGATGAGGTAGCAGATATTTTCCATCCATGCTGGATAGCTTCAACTCCGTTTTTTATTATGGTGCCTCTTCGAAACTCGAACCGCCTACTGGACATGCATTGAGCCCATATCCTCTAACTTGGCAATTGAGCATCTAAGAAAAGTGGAGAGCCAGTTTAAAAATAATGGAAGCAATAGACTCAGAGAATGCGGATCGTTTTAGCCCTACTAAGGTCCAAAACCGACAGGTTGTCTGCTCGAGGTGATCTGGCATAGAACAGAGCAACTACTGCATTGATAGAGCTGAAAGCACTGTTGCCTTCATCTATTTTGAGATTGAACATCGACTCAATCCTCAGACCATTTACTTAAGTCTGAGATGTAATTGATCAAGTCTTAATGTACGTAAACTAATTAATCAACCCCGGTTACTGATTTAAAGAAACAATTTCATCAGCATTTCATTTGAAAAAAAAGGAACATGAAACTACGATGTTAACTTGATCATCTCAATTCCAGCAGCCTAGTGACATATCTAATCTGATCTTTTTTCCTGTATTCTGAGAAACTGTAAGATACGCTACCTGACCACACGTTATAGCAGTACCAACTTGAAATCGGCCTCTTCATCCGAGCGACACAAATACAACAAATAAATCATTTCATAAATAAGCTTACACTATTTACACATTCAAAGGAACAAATAAAAAAGAAAGTTCAATATTTAGAGAGAAGGAATTAATGCGAGTGTCCATGGTTTGCATGAGCTTGATTATGCCTACTGCCACTAGCATAATTAGATGGACCTTGAAGGAGAACCGCATTCTGCATATATCCACTCGGCGGCGGCCAATCAAAATTCACATTAACTGTCGGTCTAGTCCAGTCATCCTTTATGACCTGAATGGTCAAGTGTTTGACAAAAGGATGTAGCCTCCGAGTGACATGAGCTAATACCAGCTGCTCAGATGCATCACGCCTAACTCTCACATACAAACTCCCAACCAAGGCACCGAAGCCAATCGTCCAAAAGTGCTCATTTCGAAGCTCTAAAACGCCTTCAAGTGTTGAAGCCTCACGCAGAGCCTTGTCCAATGCGGTAACGAGATATGAAGGGGTCGTTTGCAGTAGAATCTTTCCACTGTACACCGCCATGGGTACCATAGTGTTGAATAGAAGGAGGGAAATTATCACAGCTGCAACAGTGTCGGGAAAAGTCCCAGCCTCGGAGCTTGGATCAATTAATACATAAGAGACCATGGTTACCAGGAAAATAATGGAACCAACTAATGCGATTGGGTTCATCCTTGGTGGTAAAATGCGCGATAGCGAAGGAATACTGCTCCTTAGAGATCGACTGATATCTGCCACTTGCTCCTAGAAAACAAAAGATAAGGCTATTAAAGCTGCAAAATAAGCCGCTGTAGTGGAAACTTTGGGGGAAAAGGATAAAGTCGGAAGATTGAAAAGAATTTCAAGAATTTGCAAAAATAACCTCTTCTTGTTACATACATATTACCTCCAAGGAGACACAAGACGCAGAACTCAATAATAACACGTAATTGATTTGATGATAAGCTTAAATTCCCACTTATGCAAGACATCGACCGACTCTTAAACGTATTAAATTAATGAAGAATAACTAACAATAAATAGTTAATATTATTTTTTAATCAAGAATTCTTCATTTTTATTAAATACTGACTGCCTGCTAAAACACAAAATTCAGAAAAAAAGGATTTTCACTCTCTTAACCCATAAATCGAGAAATATTAGAGGTGAATAATAGGTAACTCTAGCCATTCCAGATTTACTGTTAGTATCTTAATAAAAGAGAAATCAAGTTAATAGTAGGAGGTGCTAATAGTCCCGACCACATTCGGATTAAAAGTACATTCAAAACACTGACTCAATAAAGTCATCAAAACCATACTATTCGCTTCTCCTTTCAATCAAAATGACTCATAAAAAGTGTCTCCACTTCGACAAACGAACTATGAGTACGCTCCTCACTCACTCATTATTATCGTCCAATATACTTTGATCGGCGCTCAGCCCTTGCTGAACTGATTTACTTGGGACTATGGTTGTCTGCTGCTAACTTCTATAAATTCGTGATCCATTTAAGCCTCAACAACAATATATACCAAAAATTATTAAAAGCCAATCTTTGTGTCTAAATAATCGCAACAGAAAACAACTTACTTGTAACCAACTGGAGACACAAGCTTGAGTCACGTGAGTAAAAGCAGGATTATCGACCAAATAAATCGTAACAATATGAAAGAAGAAACACAACAGGGCAGTAAGAGGCATATACTCCACCACAACCTAGTATAACATAAATGAATATGTGTTATTCTGGAACATCGTGTAATTCAAATGAAAATAACCATACCACATCTGGTTCAAACAACCGTTCGATAGCCTCTTTAAGCAGATAAAAGGAAGAGATAATTGAGAGAATGGTGGCTGCGAAAACTGAAATCACTTCAAATCTCTCATATCCGAAACAGTACGTTTTCACATCCGCTGATTGCTGTTTAACCCATATGCTCACAAGTGCAACTAGGAGATAGAGAACATCAAAGAGAATGAGGTCTGCAAATGAAGTCAACGCTATGCTGAGGAGAAAGAGGTTGGTCAGATTGGAAAAAAACGCATACCTATTGCTAAGATAACTGAGGATTTTGGCAGAGATGAAACTCATGAAAATAATACAGACGATTTTCAAGATATAACTAGCTTTTTTCGAATCCCTGGATAAGCGGAGAACTCCTTCGAATAATTCACAAGAAAGTTGATGGCAGTATTTGAGATCTGAGAGCAAGCCAGAGCAGATACGGCTTAACATAATGAGAGGATAGATATCCATACCTTAAAAAAGTGAAAGCAACAATAATTACGATATTATAAACATTTACAGAGACAAGACAGAACACTAAAAGAGCAAAATAAGCTGTATTTGTATGAATTTATCACAGTTACTCGGGAAGAGTTTCCATAGTGCGAGAAATAGAAGTGGAATTATGTGGAGTAGGGTGGGTCATTTCAAGTTCCGACTCTAATTCGGCTTTCCAAGCAGCTTCAATTGCATTTGCTTCTTGCTGATATTCAGGAGGATACTTGCGTTTAAGAATCTTTTGTATGGAATCAACTCGTTTGAGAATTGTATTGAGTTCACGCTTCGTGGAAGCTAGCATCCGCGTATAGGAACGAAGCTGACTAGTCAGAGATTCTGAGCGTTGGTTTGATAGTTCATTTACAGTTTGCAACATTGCGTTGGTCTTTTCAAGACGTGATAGCAAATTATTTTGTTGAGAAATTATCTTAGAGATATCCTGCTCGCGAAGTATGCTTCCAAAAGCTCGACTGTCTGATGTTATTTTGTCGAGATCTTGGCTTACATTGGTCATTTCAACTCAGTCACAATCACTAATTGAAAATGTTTTACTATTCAAAGTTTAATGGGAATTGTCAAGACTATAATAATCGTATGAATAATTATATAATAGAATTCAACTTTGGAAAATGAGAGGTAAGATTTAAGCAAGTACATTATATTTGTATTTGACGAACAAGTCGAATGACCTACTTGAGTACCGCAGACGTGTAACGCCGAATTCTTTCAGTCATATGGTAAGCGTCCGAATTGTGCCAACTAAAACTACAAGCGACCGTGGTAAAAGTGCTATAAAAATGAAAATAAACTAATTAACTTTAATTGCTTGAAGAAAATTGATTAAGCTTTAATAATGTCACAAAATATTTCGTATCTGGTTGTCATTGGTTAGTAATATATTGTTAATGATTGCCAATATTGCTCTCGCTCTGCATTCCTGAATCTATTATCAATCGAAAGATAGGCAGGGGAAATTTACAATAATAGATTTCAAGTTAAGGATAATATGGATGAACGTACTTAACGGTAAATACATTTGAGGTGTTTCAAAGGAGATTAAAATCTTCTGCTGCATTCCGATTCCAAAAGATTGATATTTAGTCACAAGTATTAATTTTGCAAACGAACTTAAATAATTTCTCACGAATACAATGAGATAATACTTGGTGTTTCGAAATTTTCACGAAAGATGAAAAAATGGTTTTTTATTTAAATTAGAGGATAAATTGGCGTAGAAACCGTTTTGCTTTTCCAATATATCTCCCAAATTGTGTCTGAAATTGATAAGTAAATTAATTAATGTGAGTAAAGTTGAATTATATAATTGTTAATGATTCATGGTCTCGCTTAATTTTATTCTTAAAATACCATTCCAAAGTTGTGGCGACTGGAAGCTAATTAATATGAAAAATTGCAGACTTCAACCAATTCCATTAAATATTGTGCTGCTAACTCACTAACTTGGTCGAGCCATCGTATATCTAAAGTAGTGGCAGATGTCAGCCAAAAACGTGAATGTTGAACTTTAAAAAACCGATGGCGACCTGTGTATGACCGTCACAATAAATAGAAATTTTTTATTAGAGCCAGATTAGTTTAGATATAAAATATCAAGTATTCAAATATTTAAGTCTAATATTCAACTGAATCGGTTGAAAAATGCGTAGAGTCTTCATACCTTAATTTGTTTTCTTATTTAAAAATCATTATTACTAAAAAGCGTACATTTTATTTTCATATTTTCAAGAAGATTTAGGTTGCTAATCATAAGTACTTTTGTAATAAAAATTATAGAAGAAATATAGGGTTTTTTATACTAAGATTATACAATTTCTTTGATGAATAAGTTTGTTGACAGTAAAACTATCTCATGTCATTTATCGTAAAAATATCGGAGTTAAAATATAATGAAATAATATTTAAAACTTTTATAATACTTCTGTTAAATCGAAAAAAATTTGAATTAATGCTCAATAACTATTAAAATAATATCGAATTTTTTAAATGGACCAAATCAGCAGCACTTTTTTATTTGATCGCCTACTGCTTGGTTCTACGTCTTTACACGTGCTAATGGTATTACTCTTATGTTTTACTGAATGTAATGCTTTTTGTTTATGATATTTTTGTTGTAATTCTTTTTGGTCTCCGTGATGAAATAAATCCTTCCTTAAATGTCAACACTTTTCTTGTTTTTTTAGGAATATGAAGAGTTACGAGGTGCCACTACCGCACAGCATATGGCTGCCGGTACTTGTGCAGGCATTTTGGAACATTGTATAATTTACCCTGTTGATCTCATTAAAGTATGTTCCATTAGTATTTTTAAGTGCCTTACTTTGAATGTAATTAACATTTTATTTCGCTCTCTAGACTCGAACACAGTGTTTGCGAGCCTCAAAAAGTGCCTTCTCTCAAGGCTTGTTTGTGCAACTGAAAAATCTAGTTTTTCATGAAGGCTTTCGACAGTCATTTCGAGGTGTCGATGTCGTCGTTTTGGGTGCTGGTCCGGCTCACGCTCTCTATTTTGGTATTTATGAGCACGTAAAGAAAAATCTGGAATCTCGGGTACATCCAGACTCAGGCTATAATCATTTCGCCCATGCAATAAGCGGATCTTGCGCTACTCTTGCCCATGATGCCATTATGACTCCAGCTGATGGTGAGCATTAATATATTTCCGGTATTCTCTCAAAGCTTTTTCTTTTCTGGAGTTGTTTTGACCTCTTGTGTTTAGCCGTTATATATCTATTTGACGCTTCTTATAATTTTTACATAATCGCCTTCGCTAATATAGCTTTTTTCATCTGGTTTTAATAGCTCTTTTATTTGTTTGTTCTTACTTTTTCTAGCTTTTCACTTGTAGATATTTTTCATGGTTTATTCTTCAAGATTTATATTTAACCAGTTGCTGCTTTTTTTGTGTCCTCTTAATTTAACGCCAAGTTGATGTGGATATATGCTGTGTTCTCGCAAACTCGTTTTTTGTTCGAGCATTTTGGTTCTATTTCCTCAACCACGTGCAATAACGTTTTACTGAAAAGTTCTTGTTTATGTATTAGGGTTGGCTTCTTACCCTTAATTGCCGTCTTCACTCAATTACCGTGTTTTCGGGCATTGGTTCGATCAAACAACTTAAGTGGCTGATTTTTTAAACGTTTTCGATCACAATTGTTTAAATGCCTTTTAAACTTCCCACAAGCATTTTAGCATTAAGCTATAATGTCGAACTCCTTGTCATTAAATTGTGTTGTGCTTTAAATTCGAAATGACTTTTTAATGTTATATTTCGGTGTGATTTTTTATTGCTTTCCGAAATACTGAACGCAGTTAATTAAGACGCAATTTTGTAGTCATAAAATGCTCATTTTTGATAATTAATATGGACACCTTTCGTAGTAATGTTTATAGTAGGCATACCTACATTTTCGTATATGCGTTCTCAGTGTAACAGAAGCTGTTTACTAAGAGTAAACCTGGTGTTCTTTGGCAAAAAGTATTTGTAGCGTTTACTTTGGGGAATCGGATACTTTATTTTGATGTTCCATTGGAAAAATTCTGTCTGCTGAGTTTATTTAATAGTAGAATAATCCTCGAAGTCTACCACTTGTGATTTCTGACTCGGTAGTTATGCGCACTGTGAGTTAAGTTAACGCTATGCACTTTTACTGCGGTCATAGTGCAAGTAACGAGGTCATGTCATAAAAATCCTCTTAAAAGACAGTCAAATTGCACTTTTCAGCATTACATAGAGGGACTTTAGTATTTGCTCTGATTAGTGAAAATTCGCTAAAAGGCAATAGGACGGTTTTCCAACTGTACGATCCAATATGGCTGATTTAATAAGAAATGGCTACGTTCTAGAAAGGATGTATTATTTCTTATATTTTTTTTCCTAAAATGATATGATTAGCTCACTGATCCGGCAGTGATGGGATTCACCTCTCAAACACGGAGGTTGAATCTAATAATCAGCGGTCGCAGTGCTTGAGGGATGAATCACGTGACACATGGTCACGGGTAAATAACATCTGTGATTATTTTAAAATGTTTTTTTCCCACTTTCTCCATGAACTTTTTCTGATAATTGACCCACGTTTTGTATTCTTTTTATAATGACACAATTACTCAGAATTATTGTTAATGGCTTAGAATGACTAATCACATTGGATGTTGGAAAGCCTTGTCGTTCTCCCATGGCTATGGGCCGAAATGCCCATGGATCTGGGGGCATTTTCTTAGGGCAGTAAAACACGCATGCTAGAAAGCCTTCATTTGTGTGGAAAGGGGTAATGTATCTTTCCAGAAAACTTTAAATCAATCCGAAAGCGTGTCATTGGCTAATTACCCTTTGTGCAGATAGATATAGAGCTGCAAGAATTGAATTCACCAAAAGAGGAAATGTGAAATAATACTGAGGTGTGACTTTTTGATTCTTTATCGAAATGAGAGATTCGTTTTCGGGGAGATAGGGGCCCAATCACGTCAGTTTTTCCTTAGAAGAGTGCTTGTATCCATTTAAATTTGGATTGTCGTGTTTTGCAAATAATTTCTAGTTCTGTTTGAAGGTGCAAAGGGCAAACGCCTGAAATTACACAAGCTAAAAGACTGGGTATTGGTGTTGCAGTGTTCGATATTGCAAACTGGAATTTGTAGCTTGGACACTGTTATAATTTTGTTAAATCTATTGAGGAAACATATGCCTGTCTAAAGACATTTTCTCCTGTAATTAGTCGCGAAATATTGACTTCTTTCATTTTAGTGATCTAGCCTTCTTACAGTCTTATATGAAGCTCGCATTCCACCACTTTTTTGTTTGCCTTTTTGTTTGTTTTTCGGTGATTATTCAACCCACTTTATCTGACTTAGTGGGTGGATGGATAAATGGGATGAGGATGCAGATATGATGTAATGTAGTTGGCCTAAGAATGTGTAGGAGTACACCTCCTCCTCGTTTCCAATACCGGCCACATTAGGCTAGATCGTAAATGGAAATCAAAATAACCTCATTTTGTACGATAATCAGTCGTCATTACGTGATTAGTTAGAGAAGTACAATATTTAAATTAGATAGTCAAGTTGATTGGTCCTATATAATTGGAATAGGTTGAAAATAAGTTCTTTACAATGCTCAGATTTATTCTTAGGGAAAATGGCATAATTCATAGATCCATTTGATAAATATCGTATCTTAGGCACGAGCTGGGATCATTAAACACAAATCTTCATTTATTAAATATGGAATTTAAAGAAGTCCATTGTGAAAATCAGGTACATTGTAAGATATTTCAGACTATTGAATTTGTGTATTGTTTAGTTTGAGTTCTGTTGTACTGAATGCCAGTTTTATAAACTCAGTTTTTCTCATGCACACATATTTTCACAATCGAATATTTACAAATGAACGGCCCCAGTTTTGTTTGGTAGTTGAAGCAATCGTGCATCCGAAAATAGTCCATGGTTCACGTCAAGTGTCCTTCTGTTCACACCCTTTGAGGCGAATGTTCAGCTGGACTGGTATAATGAGGGTGCCAGGATTCTATACTTTTCTAATTACTAGCATTACTTCTATTCCGTTTTTTCTCAAATAGCAATTAAACAACGAATGCAAGTAACCAGCGATTCTCGATCGACATCATTCAAATGCTTTCAAACGGTTATTAAGTCAACCGGTGTGTCGACTCTCTATCGGGCCTACTTCACCCAGCTGGCGCTCAATGTCCCCTTCCAGTGTGTACATTTTGTCACCTACGAGTTCCTACAACGCAAACTGAATCCCGACAAGCAGTACAAACCCTGGACTCACATTGTCTCTGGTGGAATTGCTGGTGGCACTGCTGCCGCAATCACCACACCTCTGGATGTTTGCAAAACTGTCCTCAACACTCAGGTTAGCTCCTTCCTTGACATTTTGGGAAGAGACATAGCTTCTGGAATCACATTCGAAAACTCAGAATGTGTCAACTAGATTACACTTTAATATCTTCGGGTTATTAATAGTCATGGACATAGGTGTAAATACCTTGTTGTGGTCAAAACATCAATAGTGGATAATAAATGGGTTTGTGGGATTCGAAGGCCCCCTTGGTCCTATCTCTCTACCGCAGATGCGTGTTGCAAAATGTCTTCCTAGATGAGCTGATTGCTTAGGTTTGCACAATCATGAAGTAGGGTGAAATAGCAGTGACTAAATTTGGGGTTGGAGAGTTATGTAGCTAGTTCTATCAGGGTGACAATGTGATTTTACTATGCTTTCACTGTTAGATATTTTACGATTTGAATCACGCAAGTTTGAAAGGTGTCAAATTGGTTGTGGCATGAAGACCTCTATTGAGGAACAGCGCCTAACTCTTGTTTGGGCTTCACGATCGAATTTCTCATTTGTAATAAAGCGACCTAAGCCAAGTAAGATTACGGGCAACTGTGCAGGCTAAGTTGTATTTCTTTGTCAAGGTGAATATTTATAGGTTTTGTCTCATTACCGTAAAAATTCCCTCTCCATATTTTTATTCGCGATTCAGGAAAAGTGGTTTCATTGGAGAAATGGTATTCAATCCGCTTTACTCAAACGTTCTACTTCAATAAAGTAAATTTTCTCCTAAAGTGCACAGCTTTCACCAAGGTGAAATAGTAGGTAGATAGTGCAGCAAATATACTTTAGTTAAACAGAGCTTAGCTAAAATGGCGAAAAACTTTGATTTTGTGATTTTTGTTTAGTTGGGTCTCGGAATTTAAATACTGAAAGCAAACACATCGACCACTTTAAAATAAACGGACTCATTGTGTGTGCCGGTGTTTTTGTTTTAGTTCTTACCCAGTAACCTAATGATCATCCGCACTTGTAATTTTCGATTTATACAGGTGATACATTACGTGTTTCTCAGCAGAGGAGACGACTCTATGATGATATTCCTCTCCCAAATTGAGTGTTGGAAAGTGCTCTGATAAACTGTCCTTGGTGGTCGAAGTCTGCATCATGTTAATTTAGTTGTCATTTTCGTGGAGTTTCTTTTACTGGTTCATTTATAGGGAGGACGGTGATCCTCTTGCACCCTAGCATTTGATTTTCAAAATAGGCAGATGTCTATTTCTCAAAATGGGCTTTTTTTGCATATTTACTCTACTGCCACTCATCCAAACGTTTTTATTGATCTCCTTCAGATTCACTGGATCGGAGTGCAAGTAAACTTTCGAACTTGCCTTTTTTTATTATTTCCAAAGTTAGAAGATTCTGTATTCTCATTGCGATCTGCTAGATCAATGTAAATTGTAGCTCCACCGGTGCAAGTTCTTCACGTTTCTTTACCCCACAAGAGCAAATTATTAAGTGACGTTTTAAGAGTAGCTATAAGATTTACATGCCACTAAGGTCTACCATGGTAAGACAATGCGCATATTTCATTTAGCCTACGCTCTAAATAAATTTAACGCAGTGGAATACTCACAAATACCGCAGTCATCGCCTTTATTGCATGATTTTGAAATTCCATTATTACTCTCTTTAGGACGTTGTGGATGGAAAACTCATGGTTGTGCCTACAAGTGTGAACACCCAAGCTGTAACAACAGCCGCAGCTGTGCCTTCTGCAAATGTTAGTTCAGTCGTAGCTAGTGAAATTTCCGCCACAGTGCCTTCGAAGGCTGTTACGACTGTCACTACAGTAGTCCTCAAATCCCCACCTCACGTCCATGTGAAAATTCGAGGTCTTTTCGGTGCAATTCGAACCGTTTTGGAGAGCCAAGGTCCTCTCGGCCTATTTCGGGGCATGAATGCTAGAGTTGTGGCTATCTTACCCGGTACTGCAATCTCCTGGTCAATCTATGAGTACTTCAAGTGGATACTCTCTCGACGGAATGTTAGCGGAGTGTCTAAGAACCCTGAACAGCAGATAGACACTTGGGCGTGATTGTTATCGCCACTCCCCTCTCTATAATCTTATCTCACGTCAGTGTGTCTATGAACTATGTTCACAGTTTTATTCTGCATTCCATTCGCTTCCGTCCATCCCAGAATCTATCCACTTTCCTATATATACATATATATATACCCTCTAGCTCTGTGATCCTGGTTTGCATATTCGCAGTAATTTACTCGGATTCGTTTTAGTACTGCGTTACTGTTTTTTGTTTAATTCTACTGTTTTGGCAATGGGTGTTTGAAATTGAGGAGTTCATTAGTTAATGTATATAAGGTCTTTAAACGCTCAGAATTCCACCTACCTGACCGGATCAGAGATCATATAAAGAAGGACCGGATCTAATGATGGGAGTGTTTGGATAGGGAGTATCCCCATTTGGTTCTTTAGTGGTTGCGTTGTTCGAAATTCGTGAAAATTGTCTGGAAATATACTTAACTTCAGTATGATTATTGAATACTGCCTGTGCTTTTCTTGCACTCACCATCTTTGCATAAGCCGCAGATTAAGGTACCGCTTAATTATATAGAGCAGACCAGGCGTGGTCCAATTTTTCGTTAAGGAATGTTTTAGAATATACGACGACGAGTCAGCAAGTTCTCTGGCAAATTCCATTATTTATTTAACAACTGATGGCATTCATTTTTCTACGTAGGCTCCATTATTGTCTATACACTTTCGTAATCTCTATTTCCACCTATAAAGTCTCCTATGGTAGCATTTTAGGGGCGGTCTCTGGTACCATGGAATTATGTTTTTTCGCTTCATCTAAAGACGTAAATCAGGTGTCATTAAGGTGTTGTTTCAGATTTGGAAACAAGAAGTCCGAGAGAGCTAGTTCTGGTCTATAAGGAGGATGTGGGAGTGCTTCCCATTGTAATTCGCTCAATGGGGACCTGACAGCTCTTGGAGAATGTGCAGAGGAATTGTCATGATGAAACAATATTTGACTGTGCAGTTTCCAGCACCGTTTTTTGACGAGGGATGTCTTCAACTTCTTCAAAACGCCTTCATAATAACTTGAGGTGACCGTTTTCTGTTCTTCTAGAAAGCATATCAAAACATATATCCCAAAAATGTGGCCATGACCTTAACCGAACTTTCAGCTTTGAACTTGACAAGCCCAGATGTTCCTTTCGACGTCACTCTTTTGATTGAATTTTGTTTTCTGCATCAAATTGGTAGATCTAGGTTTCATCACCGATAACACAGCACTTGAAAAAATTATCCTCATCTGCTTCCATCTATGCCAAAGTTGCTAAAGGGAGGGTTCAGCTCTTTGGATCAGTTTGCTCAACCCAAGATTTTCAGTGAGAATTGAAAATGCCGATCCGCGTGCGATTCCCACTTTGTTGGCAATTTCCTCAATGTCCCACTAGGTTCTGCACAAGAGAGAGATGCTTTCTTGTTTCTTGCTGTGGTGGTTCTCCCTCCTCGTGTGTCGTCATCAAGCGGCACTCTTCAATCTTTAAAGCGTTTGCTTCAACCATAAATGACTGCTTTACATGGTGTAGAGTCCCCATTAGCCTGTTATAAGGCTTCTATAATCTGAACAGGTTTCCACCTCTCTTTAGTTAAAAATTTTATGTTAGCTCTGGTCTCAAAACTTGTTATTTGATGGGTTGACCATTGCTAAATATTTTGAGATGCAGCCTGTCTTGATCCTCACCCTTTTAAGGAAGCTCTAAAGACATGTTTGAACTTGTAAAAACTCGTAAATCATTGTTCTCTTTAAAGTTATGGCATTTGTCTGCAAACTTTTGACTCACCCTCGTACAACTGATGGTCTATAGGAGTATATGACAGATAAGTGAAGAAGCATGGAACCTGACGTTAAGCATACCTAGCCAGTCTAGATTTCCACGGAACACTTTGACCCATATTCCTGTTTGTTTGGTAAGCTTGCTGCCATACTGGCTTTTCAGGCTACTAGCTTAGACCTACTTCCAATTTTTCAGTAGAAATGGTGATGTGGTAACTTTGCTAACTGAAGTCTATTGTGCTAGTTTGGGAAGAAGAGAAAAGACTTGTATTTCTTTCCATGTATTGAACGAATAAAATCCATTAATATATAACGGCGAATAGTTTGTTTGATCAGCCACCTAGTCTATCAGTAATTATGGACGGTATCTAATGGACAAGGAACAAATTCAGATCTTATAATACAAAATAATCTAATTGTGACTTAGAGAACATTCAACTCTGACTGCGGTCGGAAAGAAATTGAGATTGAAATTGTTTGGATATACCTTCACCACCTCATTTTGGAGCTATTCAGCACCCAAATGGAATGACAGCAATTAGATCTGATTAAAATCATTAATTTGACAGTATGAACAAGCAAAGTTTGGGCTGCATATAAACAGATTAATGGAAAACATTCCAGAAAAAGAGGTGAGAAATAGTCTGAATGTGCTTAACGAGCTACATGAAACCTGTTCATCCTCACTACTGACCCAAAATTCGCATTTTCAACATTCATCCCACCTCTGTGAATAGAATATGTTAATACCCCAACAGCGTACCTACAATGATGGCCTTCATTAATCCCAAATAAACTCAATTAGATGACCATGCCAATTTTGTTAAATCGATCTTCCCTGCAGTATGGCAAGATTCTCAACTTTATATATTTTCAATAAAACCCTTTTCGATCGGACTTCTCTTCAATATTTTACTGCCTCGATAGCCATCAATTGCCGACCCCAAAAGACCTGCCATCTTTCTCAATGAATCAATAGCATGAAAGTGGACACTTGCACTTCGTAATAACTCCTGAAAGGAATGAAGTTATATCATATTAGAAAACAACAATCTTGTGGAACAGAGGACTACATATTGCAAGTCCCCAATACATCTACTCTTCTCACTCAGAGATAGAAATTAGTTACTCTAAAGCTTGTAGAGGATTATTACACTTATAAACCTTGACTATACTCAGTAATCTATATGGCAGATTCTCCTATGTTTAGAAAGACTCCCAGAACTAGCTAAGCTACCGCAAAGTTATAGAGGAAACAAACGTATCACGTGAAACACGTTTATTTGGGATGTGTGGGCGTGTGGTGTGTTCAGACAGGGAGCTTCGTCATTATATTAATATGGCGGGTTTGCTAAACCAAGAGAGGACTATTGACTGGTGGTTGGCTGTGTGTTCTCCACACTTACTTACTTCCTACACGAAGTTGAATGTCCGCACCTTCAAGCCTATTTGGGCAGCGAGGACAACGTTGTGTGCTTTACAAACTGCACGATATCCAATATCGTAAGAAAGTAATAGGGAAGAGATGCTAGGGAAATATTTCATTGGGAGAGGAGCTGCAACCAAAGCATAAAAAGTGACGAAGCAGTAGAATAGAGTACAATTAGCTAGTGATAGATAAATAAGAGTAAAAACAACGAACAGATGTTAAGGCCAAAGATAAAAGTCACATTCATGAAAAAAACAAAGTAATAGTTCAAATGGTCATTACAAAGATTCTCAATTTGAAACAATTAGAATTTCTAGGAACTTTCACTTACCTCAATGCTGGAGAAGCTGAAATCGCTTAACAGCAGGATTTGACAGCAGTTACTTTATGCCCTTCCGACGCAGTTCTATTTCTTTAAACAACTGTCATTGACTTCGAGCTCAAAGTAGATTCCTATTTCTTATTTATATTCCAAAACTGTACAGTGAATGCTACCTCTCTAGCAAAACCTTCAGGTATAAAATTTCTCCCGAAGTTTGTTTGACTACATTGTTAAAGTCGCCAATAAGACAGAATGTGTGGAGTAAATGGCACTTGATACAAAAATGATCAATTACAAAACGAAAAGCGGTAAATGAATATATTTGACGCAACCTCGAATGAGCGCTAATCGCTGATTGGCCCAGAAGTCCTCTGCAAGTACAATGACACCTGCTGTTGAATCAGTCATGTGATTTGGATCTGCTATGAACAACTTGTCTCTTTTCATGCTTCAGTGCCTGATAGATAATATTGTGGTTACTTGAACCTGACAGAGTGAGCGGTCTCAAATACAATCGTCGCTGCCAACCATTTGTGTGGTCGAACTTCCATTTAATCGCTATTTCCCTGGTTCAGGTCATATTTATGAGACCCAAGTGGTCTATAAAGGATTCGAACAACGAGAAGCTTTAACAGTCTCGGACATTGATGACCAGAGTGATAAGCCTAGTAGTTCCTTTGACATTTTAGACAACTAACAACTTCCCGAATAGACAAGATTCAGATTGTGACATTGACTTTCACATCTGGAGAAAGAATTATGAGGATTATGAATGTCTTAGATTGCCAGTCTTGTAAATCTAGTAATACCTTTTATGACTTTGCAAGGGGTGTGCGATAGACTTACCTTCACGTGATGCAGCCTGGGCAACTTATACTCATACGGCAAAAAAGTCTATAAACTGGCGGTTGACTTAAAACTACCATGACCCGACTGTGTGTCATATTCGACCACTTACACAGTACTCACCTTACCTTTTTTTCTCCACCTTTGTGTCTGTCCCTTTTACATCCGTGAATCACTCTTCTGTTCCCCTCCACCCTCTCTCAACTTTTTGTGACCTTGACGTTTCTCCTCTCTGTGAGGCCCGAAGTCAACTGAAGGGCTAATGATAACTATCATAAAGCCTGCCATTTAATATAAATAAATTCCAAATGATGTTGCGACAGATCAATTTAGATATTTTCGAGTGTTGAATATTTTGTTTCCAGTTATTTTTTTTGTTTTGTTTGAAATATCGAATTAATTGCTACTAACGCATAAAATGGGAAATAGCGTCCTATGGCTCACTAATACGCCAAAATATCCCCAAACACAACAAATCCTTGATCTTCAATAAAATTTCACACTTTTTCGCAGTTGAAATTAGATAAACGATTAATTAATTTATTAAATTTCCTAATTATATCCGGTGAATCTTTCTATTAGTATTCCTCGATTGGTCCGCTGTCTGACAGACCATCCACTGACCTGTAAAATATTCTATCAGTATCAGGACGACCCCAATACCAATTTGATAAGGTTTTATAAATTAACCGCTAACTATTTGATTATATAGTTAAAACATGCTGTATAAAAGTGAGCATAACCAACCATAACAACCTGCTCGACACGGTATAACAGTATATTATAGCGGATTGCTACACGAACAAGTCTTGGCTTATCCTCAGTTATCTCTATGACGTGTACTCCCTTTCCCTCACCCCCCTCCCTCCCCCTCCTCCTCCTCCTCCCGCATCCCCCCAGAACAATATAGGGGAAACAGACGTACGGTGTGGAACACGTTTATTTGGTCACATTTGTCCGTCGCAAAGTTTAGTCACTAAAATACAGTGAAGGGTTTGTTAAACAATGCAGGCACTATTGATTGGTGGCCGGCTGAGAGGTCTCTGTGCTCATGTCCCCACTTGTACCTACACGACGGCCATATCTTCTAGTCTGCCTGAGTGCATATGAGATTTCTTTGTTCAGCCATGAGAGCGTTGTGCACTCTACAATCTCCATCTGACAATAATAGAAACATTTATATATTTATAAAACCTTTTTGATAGATTCATAGTTGAAAGAAACTTCAAACTACGACAAATGTGAGAGAGTGAAAGTATCAAATTCTAAATCTCAAGGAATTTCGAAATCTACTTGAAGTGGAATTATAACTTGCAAGACATGATTCAATGCATTTTAATTTCCATGTTGACACCATCGGGCCGCAATGCAGAAGGTCAGACTCGTATTATAAATTTGCAATTGAATTAGTAAAGAAATTCATTTACTAAATTAACTAATCGTCGAATTTTGAACTCACTTTCCAGTTTGACTTATTTCGCCATGTCAATTCATGAAATAAAATTTGCTTTCTCAAAATATGGCATATTGTGAAACAAAAATTAATTTTGAATAAAAATGTTCTCAATTTTATTTATTTTAATTTGGATCCAATAATCTGTCATGGCACAGAGATTAGAGTCAAACGACTAAACGTAAAATATGAGAGGGCCATATCTCCAACACCCAAACAACGCCGAATTTGGCAGTCCCATTGTCTCCAACATCCAATGGCTAAGAAGTCCACACCTATGTCTATTCAAGTTATGTGCTAATAGGAATTAATTCGATGGAATCTGTCTCATAGTTTTATCTGTGACTCAGGAAAGAAAGGAGTTTTCCCGTCACTGTGTCTCCAATACGAATTTATTAACCGTTGGGGAGACCACAGCGAAATGTAATTAGTGGCACTTACATTTCTAAATTTCTCTGAGTGACTATTATATTTTTATTGCAACTATTGGGAAATTCATATTTCAGATTTGCTGGAATGCTAGACAACACTGTATTACACAAACATGGCATTAATGACGAATTTTGAGAGTATGAGAGGGTAGTGGTGGTTGTGGCATGATAGCGCACCTTACTAACACTCCTATACACTCTTTTATACTCAAATTGATCTATATGACCTTCATTCTATCTTGCCATATTCATAACACTTTCGAAATTAATAATTAATTCAAATGCGCTTAAAATGGCATCGAGTTGGGAAAGTCATCTCTATGCAAACTTGCGCCGCAAAAATAGAAAGGCGGTCCTCTTGCACATGCTCATGTGATTCTCAAAAAAAGGTGGAGGTCTATTTATCAAATTGGAATTTTTCATTTTTAGGTGACTGCCATTCATCCACCTTCTTCAGGCTCACTGAATCGGAATGAAGGTAAACAACCTTCAGTTGAATCGATTTAGTAGCTCGTGTCGCTCCTTTCCACTTTGTTTATATGTATCTCCCACGTTCAGTAAACAGCGCATTTTCAATCACTCACCTTGAGTGGAGACATACCATTGACTCCACTGGAGCAAGTTTTGTGCATTTCATGCCCACCTAAGAGCAAATTAATTAGAGTGGCGTTTTCAGAAAAGCTATAAGCGCAAAATTCATTTTGTCCGCATGCAGGCATCTAGAATTTGAAATCGAAATGCTGGCAATTCGCAACCCTCAAATAGAGGCATCTATTCGATTTGACAGGAGTTTGTTTAGCTGCTTTGGAAAATACGATTGTAATTTAAAATTTCCACTAGTAGTTCAGCACATTTCGACCTAATTCAATTAGATAGGTAAAGGTCACTGAAACAAGTATGAGGGCGAGGATTCCCAAATATTTATTGTAAGAACCGTGAGGTTACTTATGCAATAAAGCGTTGATTCAAGCTTAATTTCAGTAAAACTTTTCACGAGATGGATACGTTCGAAATGTTAGTTAGATATTTGGTCGCATGTTTTGAAACATTTTGTTCAAAGACGGAAGGAGTCTCCATGTCCCTCGACATTCGTTTCAGATCGGTTGCTTTGGAGTCAAGATGGAACCGAAAAGGTATCACAATGTCAAGCAAGACATCTATGTTTGATCGATTGTATTTATCGAGGTATAAGTGTTCAGGTGGATACTATTAGGTACCACTATCTCATGCATGATGTTGTAAGTTTGAGTTCATTCAGGTAATGGTAAGAAGCGAAATCTACTCATTATTTTATAACCTCGGGCACCAGATAATAATATGGGATTCCTGATGGGATTCATCATCCAACTTTCGCCTTCTTTCTTCCTCAATACCTCATTTGCGTCCTGCCTGAAGTTGTTTCACTCAAATCGTTGTGTGTGCAGTTTCATGGGCACCTACTCTCATCGCGGTACTTTCTCTGAGCTCTTGTTCCATCTTCCTCTTGTGAATCATTAAGAATTGTCGTACTGTATCGCCTTGTCTACACGATTTTCTCTAGCACTTGGCCACTTAGACCACGGCTGGTAAAATGGGAAGAGTGAAGAAGAGAAAATATGAGCGTAGGGAGAAAATTCAATTTGTTTAGCCTAGATGGAGAAAACAAGGAATAATGGCAAATTGGAGTCGTTGCAAACCGAAAGGAACCCAAAACCGCCAATGTCTCCATTTTATTGATCTCACTTAAATCGTAGCCAGCTGAGCATCATGAGCATGCCTCGACAGAGCAGCAGTATCAGTAAAGGTTTTGAAATGCTTTTTGAGCGCTTATTTCGTGGTGACCAAGGCGCTTTCACACAATTATACATCGACCTTGACCAACTCTCTACTTTCTCCATTATCTTCTCTCTATGGCAGATAAATCGGCCTTACCAGCTACCCACTAAGCTCTCCTCCTTATCTAGAGCCCCTACTTTAAGCCTTACTCTGTCACTTGGACAAAACCTCGGCATACTGGTTGCAAGACTATCCTCTTCTCTTGGTTTTCTCTCTCAATACGAATTTCTGCAGGCTTCTCAGTTCCATTCCTATCCTGACGATGTGGAGTTCGTAAATCTTGGAAGAGGCTAATAGCTTAGCTAGTGTTCACAGCACCTACAATTATCATCTTTCCTTCAAAGGGCATTGATCTGTTCCATATACACCCTCTTCTATAAGCCCTTATCTTAACCTCATAACAGAAAGTTTACCCAAATTTTTTAGAATTTGAAAAGCAGACTCATAATATAGTAAAACAAGGGCAGTAAAAATTGCGGAACTCAAGTACAAATTAAGCAGTGGTCTCTTGGATGGCTCTTTTAATTGATTTGGTTTCCATTTCAATCACTGGTCGTTTTGCGCAACATTTCTGCCTCCTCGATAACACTGGCGATCTGAAAAAGAAACACGAATTTTAGATTTATTGTAACGTATTCGAAGCTCTCGAAGGTTTTTTCGTTGCTTAGGCCTGGTGCGATAACTTATCCCCACGAGCCCCAGCCTCACTGCTACTCATGAACTCTAAGTAGACAAGGCCAGCACACAAACCAACCAGCACCCTGTAGGCTTAGACTAGACTACTCAGAAGTTTGCATCATGAGTATACCCAACCTTAGTACCGACACTGTTACAGATGGAAGCAACTTGTTCTCCAATCTGAACTCCACTTCATTGCACTCCATTGTTCAAAGCTAAAAAGTAAATTGATGGAGCAATTGAAAGCTTACTAATCCGAGTCACGCATGTCTACAAAGTAGAGGAGACGAGATCTAAAAATGAAATGTGTAAAAATGATAGCCACTGATATAAGCAAGACCACCATCAAGGCAGTGCCAGTTGCCCAGACCCAGTAGACTACCTTTAATTCAATGCAGATTTTTCTCTTCAATCTAAGCTAATTCCCTTGTCCTAGAAAGAGGGCGTCTTCTGGAGCACTTCCGATAAAGAGTCACAGCCTACTTGACCACCTCAAGTCAGTTCGAATGGTCATTTCAAACACTCAAAGTGCACCGACGGGGGACGATCTCGTGACCCCTGACTCGCCAGATATCCCTGTTGACCAACTCCCACAGGGTCGTGCAAAATGAAACAATTCAATGGTTTAATGTATATTCACTAACTATGTCCTGTTTGAGAATGAGTTATTCACTTCTCACTAGTAGTTCAGTTGTGGCCTATCCGCTTTTTCAATTAACCGGCGCACAATACTCCTGCCATCGCGACAGTTAGTATGACAAAACTCTCGCTGATTTAGAGCTGGATTGACCTTCACCCAATAAATAGCCTTCGAAGATCGAAAGCATGTCTATGCTAGACCACATTTCAATCTTTTCTCGCCCTCTCTCTTGCTCTACCAATTTCTGATAGAGAACTAAATCATATCACAAAAGATTAAAACTCACCCATTTGTACACCGGATTGATTCGCAGGTTCTTAAACGGTGAGTCCTCTTGACTAGCATCCAATGCTTTCTGATTCTCTTGAAAATCGTTAATATCCCTCAGGAGACGATTAATTTCATCATCCAAGTTAATTAGAGCATTCAGATCCTGTCAGAAAATGAGGAAGGTGTCAAACATTGCACGCTAGTTCAAACAAATGAAGATAAGCCAATGAAAAACAACTGCCAGTATTCCGCAAGTCAAATAGAACACGATGGTTATGGGATCTGTGGTCTAAATAGGTCTCTATTAAGGAGCATCTTATAGATCGGGCAAGTTAATATGTAGAGACGCAATCTCTAGGATGTGTGTACGATGAAGAGGCGAGCTAAGGGACATGCAGAGTGCATTTGTGAGAGAAAGCCACCATCTCGTCACAATAGCCATTGCCCTCTGATTAACAGAGCGTCGGAATACAAGTAAAACCCGTTATCCACACAATGTCCAGTCACCTCCCAGATAGTTTACAAGTTGATCTTTCAGTTTAGTCGATATTTAGATGCACTTTGCTCCCGGCATCTTGACAACTAATTAGGAAAGCAATTCACTAACTACGTTGTCACAGGCGGACAAGTTACTGAATTAGTCAACCTTATGGTCACTTCTCATACTTTTTACTTCTTCACCCGTATTCCCATCTTTCACCGAGTTTATAGCCTTCATATTACCTTGCCTCATTTATAAAATCCTCCTCAGTAAAATGCTCTTAGATAGCGCATCCTACAAGGCAGAATGCCCATCAATCCGGTGGTAGATCCAATCTCACATGTCAATTATATGAAGGCATTTATAGCCACTAGCATAGACGAAGTCAATTACAGCCTAGAGCATAACATTAGAGAGTGACAAAATTAAGCCAACCGATTTGCCACACAAACACTTCCTGCTGCAATTCATAATCATAAGCAACTTACTCAACACAATAGGTGAATCTCACTCACTTTTTTCGCCAGAATTGTAGCCGACTCCGAGATGCAAGCTCTAATCCTCCCAATCAGAGTCTCGACCTCTTCAATTTGAGCATTCAATCCGGGGTGTGAGACATCCTCCATTTTCTTCAATGTTTCCAAGCTTCTTAAGTGAAGCCCAGAAATCTGCTCATTTAGAGACTCGTGGGCGTTTCGCAATTGTTCAATTAAGTTCTCCTTAGCTCCAGTCGCAGCAGACATCAGTAAAACAATATTTTCCTCTTGCTTATCTAGTTCTGGACCATGAACACTAAGTAATTCATCACGGAGTTCACAAACACCCTTTTTAACCTAAACGAGGAATACAAACGCTACGATTTCAAGGAAAGTATTATGAATGTTATCAATTTACGCAATTGCCAACCTTCTCAAAGTGTCGCATTTCGCATAAAGAACACAGATCTTTGGAACAATGGTCACATTTGTTTAAAGAATCTGGGCGATTATTGCATTCATTGCATTTTGCGTTATAGTTAATGTTGCTAAGTATATCATTTAAAATATATGAAGACTGTATTAGTTGATCTATGGTGGCCGGTCTAAGACAGAGGGGGCATTTTTGTTCCCTTTCCAACCAATCTGTTATGCAGTTTTTGCAAAATATGTGGTCGCAAGGCAACGTCCGAGGCTCGTTTAATCTGTATTAAGTTTATAAAAAAAACATTCAAGTACTTGGAGATGTACAATTAACACTTTAATATTAAATTTCATAAGAGTTCCAAATAGTAATAATAAGACAGCATTAAGTATACCTTTGGTAACAAATTGGACACTCCAAAATACGAGAAGGAATCGAAGCTGTCATCATTATTTGAAAAGGTGCAGGAGCGGGTTTCCTAATTGCATTAATGAATCCCCATAAATCTCAAGGTTGCGAATGGTAGTGAAAGTAAAATAAAATTACAACCATTTGTAAATAAATTTAGCAGTATATCATTTATCCCAATAGCTTGAGGTGTGAAAACAATACATAATGTTTGATTTAGAAAATGAAAGCCAAAGGTATTACATAAATTACTTTAGGAAAAATTTGTTTCGTAAAATTTATTTGAGAATTTTCGTCTATTTTACATTACGCTATTATATTTATATTAGCATTTCTGAACTTAGCAAATGAATTTCACTAATTTCCGAATCAAATCCTTTTCTTAATTTGGTTGATTGGAAATGACTAAGTCTTTCAGTTACTTTCATTTCCATTTACTCTTCTAGATATTTATTAATTTAACACCTATATCAATCGAACGGTTTGAGATTAAAGTTAAAATTGATTATGGTAGAATTGATGCATCTTAATAGAATTGGTAATTTCAATTTCCATTTTTAACTGAAATTATATATATATATATAGATAGATAGTTCGTCATTTTACCTTACTATCACCAAAATTAAGTCATAATAGCCACACAGAAATCGTGTCTGGATTCTTTCTTAACTAATGTATCCCGTTATGCGATTTATAAATAAAGTTTTAATTGTATATCTGATTTGGTTCTAAAATTAATGTAAACTAAATTTACTAGCTCATTTATTGTCATGCTAATGATTTTTAAAACACAAGAAAGCGTTTTTGTAAATCTCTAATATTGCGTGTTTTTTATTAAATCATAAAAAGCGTACGCTTCCTATACTCATGCTACATATTTATAAATGTGAACAATTTAAATTTAAATATTTTGTATGAAAGTCGATTGCCGATTAAAAATAAAATGAATTAACCATATGGATAATCTATTGCTCATTACATCTAATTAACTTCTAATTTTTATGTGCGAATCCAATTTATTTGATTAATGTACAATGTGGAGTGCTCACAACTCCAAGATAGGAATATCAAAGGATCCGCAAAATTTGAGAAGAGAAAAAAAGGACACGGAATATGATGGATGCATACATTGATGCCCGATGCAAATCGTATTAAATATAGCTTATGTTCAACAGTTATTGCAACCATTAAGTGGGGATGTTATATCAAAAATCAGGTAAAGGATATCTACATATTAACGTGCATTTAGTTAAAGTAAATCATTTCAATTTCAAGCTTCCCATTTCCTTTGCGTTTGCCCATCAATTAGAAAATAAATGCGTATGTAACTTTTTAATATGTTTGATTTAAATGTTCAGTAGAAATTTGAACCGAATAGTTAAAAAACTATATTGGCCACTAATGTGGAGATTAGGAAATATTGGACTTGGAAAGAAATTAGATTGCATTCCTCTGAGAGTAATCTCAAATCATAACAGATTTAGTAGCAAATTCAAATAATAACATGCAAATGATTTTAATAGTGTTGCTAAGAATAATTAATTAATGCTTCCGAGAAAGCACATTGAAATAAATTAACTAATTTTTAACTGTCTATTATAATAAAAAAATATAAATAGAAAATCATAGTAAAGCCAGGATTTGTGGTAAACTTTGGCCAATACCATGACTCAAATTGAAGACAGAGGGATAATGGAGTTATAAGTATGATGCAAATTTTCGGAGGCAAAAAAATTTAAATTTGGTAATACTGAACCGCTGTTCGTGATGTTTTACATTCATGTCTTGAACTGCAAAAAAAACAATTAGTTTAATGAAGCATTTTAATATAAATTTAAATCACATTGTATAATTAAGCTCCTTTTTAACCTTGAGAAATATGGTACTTCATTAGAAGGCGGAATAGACCTTGCTTTTGCGCGTTTTCGAATAGTTGTAATGGCTTCAATTCCTTCTCGTATTTTGGAGTGTTCAATTTGTTTCAAGAGGTATACTTAATGCTATTTTGTTATTACTGTTTTGAAATCTTATGAAAGTTAATATTGAAGTGTTAACTGTACATCTCTAAGTGCTTGAGTGTTTTATTATTAATTTAATACAGATTAAACGAACCGCGGACTCTGCCTTGCGACCACATATTTTGTAAAAACTGCATTACAAATTGGTTGCAAAGGAATAATCAGTGCCCTCTCTGCCGTAAATTGGTTACATTGACTGATCTTAAGCCGCCATCATACATATTAAATGATATACTTAATAGCATTCAAATAAATGATAGCAAGGAATGCGATGGATGCAAAGAAATCGTTGATGGTCTGAAAAAGTGTGATCACTGTGCCAAAACCCTATGCGATTATTGTAAAGCACAACATCTTTTGGAGGTTGGAAATTGCGTAAATTGATAACATTCATAATACGTTCCTTGAAATCGTAGCGTTTGTATTCCTCGTTTAGGTTAAAAATGATATTCGTGAACTCTGTGATGAATTACTTAGTGTTCATGGTCCAGAACTAGATAAGCAAGAGGAAAAAATCATGTTACTGATGTCTGCTGCGACTGAAGCTAAAAAGAACATAATTGAACAAGCGATGAACGCCCACAAGTGTCTAAATGAGCAGATTTCTGGGCTTCACTTAAGAAGCTTGGAAACATTGAAGAAAATGGAGGATGTCTCACACCCCGGATTGAATGCTCAAATTGAAGAGGTCGAGACTCTGATTGGGAGGATTAGAGCTTGCATCTCGGAGTCGGCTACAATTCTGGCGAAAAAAGTGAGTGAGATTCACCTATTGTGTTGAGTAAGTTGCTTATGATTATGAATTGCAGCAGGAAGTGTTTGTGTGGCAAATCGGTTGGCTTAATTTTGTCACTCTCTAATGTTATGCTCTAGGCTGTAATTGACTTCGTCTATGCTAGTGGCTATAAATGCCTTCATATAATTGACATGTGAGATTGGATCTACCACCGGATTGATGGGCATTCTGCCTTGTAGGATGCGCTATCTAAGAGCATTTTACTGAGGAGGATTTTATAAATGAGGCAAGGTAATATGAAGGCTATAAACTCGGTGAAAGATGGGAATACGGGTGAAGAAGTAAAAAGTATGAGAAGTGACCATAAGGTTGACTAATTCAGTAATTTGTCCGCCTGTGACAACGTAGTTAGTGAATTGCTTTCCTAATTAGTTGTCAAGATGCCGGGAGCAAAGTGCATCTAAATATCGACTAAACTGAAAGATCAACTTGTAAACTATCTGGGAGGTGACTGGACATTGTGTGGATAACGGGTTTTACTTGTATTCCGACGCTCTGTTAATCAGAGGGCAATGGCTATTGTGACGAGATGGTGGCTTTCTCTCACAAATGCACTCTGCATGTCCCTTAGCTCGCCTCTTCATCGTACACACATCCTAGAGATTGCGTCTCTACATATTAACTTGCCCGATCTATAAGATGCTCCTTAATAGAGACCTATTTAGACCACAGATCCCATAACCATCGTGTTCTATTTGACTTGCGGAATACTGGCAGTTGTTTTTCATTGGCTTATCTTCATTTGTTTGAACTAGCGTGCAATGTTTGACACCTTCCTCATTTTCTGACAGGATCTGAATGCTCTAATTAACTTGGATGATGAAATTAATCGTCTCCTGAGGGATATTAACGATTTTCAAGAGAATCAGAAAGCATTGGATGCTAGTCAAGAGGACTCACCGTTTAAGAACCTGCGAATCAATCCGGTGTACAAATGGGTGAGTTTTAATCTTTTGTGATATGATTTAGTTCTCTATCAGAAATTGGTAGAGCAAGAGAGAGGGCGAGAAAAGATTGAAATGTGGTCTAGCATAGACATGCTTTCGATCTTCGAAGGCTATTTATTGGGTGAAGGTCAATCCAGCTCTAAATCAGCGAGAGTTTTGTCATACTAACTGTCGCGATGGCAGGAGTATTGTGCGCCGGTTAATTGAAAAAGCGGATAGGCCACAACTGAACTACTAGTGAGAAGTGAATAACTCATTCTCAAACAGGACATAGTTAGTGAATATACATTAAACCATTGAATTGTTTCATTTTGCACGACCCTGTGGGAGTTGGTCAACAGGGATATCTGGCGAGTCAGGGGTCACGAGATCGTCCCCCGTCGGTGCACTTTGAGTGTTTGAAATGACCATTCGAACTGACTTGAGGTGGTCAAGTAGGCTGTGACTCTTTATCGGAAGTGCTCCAGAAGACGCCCTCTTTCTAGGACAAGGGAATTAGCTTAGATTGAAGAGAAAAATCTGCATTGAATTAAAGGTAGTCTACTGGGTCTGGGCAACTGGCACTGCCTTGATGGTGGTCTTGCTTATATCAGTGGCTATCATTTTTACACATTTCATTTTTAGATCTCGTCTCCTCTACTTTGTAGACATGCGTGACTCGGATTAGTAAGCTTTCAATTGCTCCATCAATTTACTTTTTAGCTTTGAACAATGGAGTGCAATGAAGTGGAGTTCAGATTGGAGAACAAGTTGCTTCCATCTGTAACAGTGTCGGTACTAAGGTTGGGTATACTCATGATGCAAACTTCTGAGTAGTCTAGTCTAAGCCTACAGGGTGCTGGTTGGTTTGTGTGCTGGCCTTGTCTACTTAGAGTTCATGAGTAGCAGTGAGGCTGGGGCTCGTGGGGATAAGTTATCGCACCAGGCCTAAGCAACGAAAAAACCTTCGAGAGCTTCGAATACGTTACAATAAATCTAAAATTCGTGTTTCTTTTTCAGATCGCCAGTGTTATCGAGGAGGCAGAAATGTTGCGCAAAACGACCAGTGATTGAAATGGAAACCAAATCAATTAAAAGAGCCATCCAAGAGACCACTGCTTAATTTGTACTTGAGTTCCGCAATTTTTACTGCCCTTGTTTTACTATATTATGAGTCTGCTTTTCAAATTCTAAAAAATTTGGGTAAACTTTCTGTTATGAGGTTAAGATAAGGGCTTATAGAAGAGGGTGTATATGGAACAGATCAATGCCCTTTGAAGGAAAGATGATAATTGTAGGTGCTGTGAACACTAGCTAAGCTATTAGCCTCTTCCAAGATTTACGAACTCCACATCGTCAGGATAGGAATGGAACTGAGAAGCCTGCAGAAATTCGTATTGAGAGAGAAAACCAAGAGAAGAGGATAGTCTTGCAACCAGTATGCCGAGGTTTTGTCCAAGTGACAGAGTAAGGCTTAAAGTAGGGGCTCTAGATAAGGAGGAGAGCTTAGTGGGTAGCTGGTAAGGCCGATTTATCTGCCATAGAGAGAAGATAATGGAGAAAGTAGAGAGTTGGTCAAGGTCGATGTATAATTGTGTGAAAGCGCCTTGGTCACCACGAAATAAGCGCTCAAAAAGCATTTCAAAACCTTTACTGATACTGCTGCTCTGTCGAGGCATGCTCATGATGCTCAGCTGGCTACGATTTAAGTGAGATCAATAAAATGGAGACATTGGCGGTTTTGGGTTCCTTTCGGTTTGCAACGACTCCAATTTGCCATTATTCCTTGTTTTCTCCATCTAGGCTAAACAAATTGAATTTTCTCCCTACGCTCATATTTTCTCTTCTTCACTCTTCCCATTTTACCAGCCGTGGTCTAAGTGGCCAAGTGCTAGAGAAAATCGTGTAGACAAGGCGATACAGTACGACAATTCTTAATGATTCACAAGAGGAAGATGGAACAAGAGCTCAGAGAAAGTACCGCGATGAGAGTAGGTGCCCATGAAACTGCACACACAACGATTTGAGTGAAACAACTTCAGGCAGGACGCAAATGAGGTATTGAGGAAGAAAGAAGGCGAAAGTTGGATGATGAATCCCATCAGGAATCCCATATTATTATCTGGTGCCCGAGGTTATAAAATAATGAGTAGATTTCGCTTCTTACCATTACCTGAATGAACTCAAACTTACAACATCATGCATGAGATAGTGGTACCTAATAGTATCCACCTGAACACTTATACCTCGATAAATACAATCGATCAAACATAGATGTCTTGCTTGACATTGTGATACCTTTTCGGTTCCATCTTGACTCCAAAGCAACCGATCTGAAACGAATGTCGAGGGACATGGAGACTCCTTCCGTCTTTGAACAAAATGTTTCAAAACATGCGACCAAATATCTAACTAACATTTCGAACGTATCCATCTCGTGAAAAGTTTTACTGAAATTAAGCTTGAATCAACGCTTTATTGCATAAGTAACCTCACGGTTCTTACAATAAATATTTGGGAATCCTCGCCCTCATACTTGTTTCAGTGACCTTTACCTATCTAATTGAATTAGGTCGAAATGTGCTGAACTACTAGTGGAAATTTTAAATTACAATCGTATTTTCCAAAGCAGCTAAACAAACTCCTGTCAAATCGAATAGATGCCTCTATTTGAGGGTTGCGAATTGCCAGCATTTCGATTTCAAATTCTAGATGCCTGCATGCGGACAAAATGAATTTTGCGCTTATAGCTTTTCTGAAAACGCCACTCTAATTAATTTGCTCTTAGGTGGGCATGAAATGCACAAAACTTGCTCCAGTGGAGTCAATGGTATGTCTCCACTCAAGGTGAGTGATTGAAAATGCGCTGTTTACTGAACGTGGGAGATACATATAAACAAAGTGGAAAGGAGCGACACGAGCTACTAAATCGATTCAACTGAAGGTTGTTTACCTTCATTCCGATTCAGTGAGCCTGAAGAAGGTGGATGAATGGCAGTCACCTAAAAATGAAAAATTCCAATTTGATAAATAGACCTCCACCTTTTTTTGAGAATCACATGAGCATGTGCAAGAGGACCGCCTTTCTATTTTTGCGGCGCAAGTTTGCATAGAGATGACTTTCCCAACTCGATGCCATTTTAAGCGCATTTGAATTAATTATTAATTTCGAAAGTGTTATGAATATGGCAAGATAGAATGAAGGTCATATAGATCAATTTGAGTATAAAAGAGTGTATAGGAGTGTTAGTAAGGTGCGCTATCATGCCACAACCACCACTACCCTCTCATACTCTCAAAATTCGTCATTAATGCCATGTTTGTGTAATACAGTGTTGTCTAGCATTCCAGCAAATCTGAAATATGAATTTCCCAATAGTTGCAATAAAAATATAATAGTCACTCAGAGAAATTTAGAAATGTAAGTGCCACTAATTACATTTCGCTGTGGTCTCCCCAACGGTCAATAAATTCGTATTGGAGACACAGTGACGGGAAAACTCCTTTCTTTCCTGAGTCACAGATAAAACTATGAGACAGATTCCATCGAATTAATTCCTATTAGCACATAACTTGAATAGACATAGGTGTGGACTTCTTAGCCATTGGATGTTGGAGACAATGGGACTGCAAATTCGGCGTTGTTTGGGTGTTGGAGATATGGCCCTCTCATATTTTACGTTTAGTCGTTTGACTCTAATCTCTGTGCCATGACAGATTATTGGATCCAAATTAAAATAAATAAAATTGAGAACATTTTTATTCAAAATTAATTTTTGTTTCACAATATGCCATATTTTGAGAAAGCAAATTTTATTTCATGAATTGACATGGCGAAATAAGTCAAACTGGAAAGTGAGTTCAAAATTCGACGATTAGTTAATTTAGTAAATGAATTTCTTTACTAATTCAATTGCAAATTTATAATACGAGTCTGACCTTCTGCATTGCGGCCCGATGGTGTCAACATGGAAATTAAAATGCATTGAATCATGTCTTGCAAGTTATAATTCCACTTCAAGTAGATTTCGAAATTCCTTGAGATTTAGAATTTGATACTTTCACTCTCTCACATTTGTCGTAGTTTGAAGTTTCTTTCAACTATGAATCTATCAAAAAGGTTTTATAAATATATAAATGTTTCTATTATTGTCAGATGGAGATTGTAGAGTGCACAACGCTCTCATGGCTGAACAAAGAAATCTCATATGCACTCAGGCAGACTAGAAGATATGGCCGTCGTGTAGGTACAAGTGGGGACATGAGCACAGAGACCTCTCAGCCGGCCACCAATCAATAGTGCCTGCATTGTTTAACAAACCCTTCACTGTATTTTAGTGACTAAACTTTGCGACGGACAAATGTGACCAAATAAACGTGTTCCACACCGTACGTCTGTTTCCCCTATATTGTTCTGGGGGGATGCGGGAGGAGGAGGAGGAGGGGGAGGGAGGGGGGTGAGGGAAAGGGAGTACACGTCATAGAGATAACTGAGGATAAGCCAAGACTTGTTCGTGTAGCAATCCGCTATAATATACTGTTATACCGTGTCGAGCAGGTTGTTATGGTTGGTTATGCTCACTTTTATACAGCATGTTTTAACTATATAATCAAATAGTTAGCGGTTAATTTATAAAACCTTATCAAATTGGTATTGGGGTCGTCCTGATACTGATAGAATATTTTACAGGTCAGTGGATGGTCTGTCAGACAGCGGACCAATCGAGGAATACTAATAGAAAGATTCACCGGATATAATTAGGAAATTTAATAAATTAATTAATCGTTTATCTAATTTCAACTGCGAAAAAGTGTGAAATTTTATTGAAGATCAAGGATTTGTTGTGTTTGGGGATATTTTGGCGTATTAGTGAGCCATAGGACGCTATTTCCCATTTTATGCGTTAGTAGCAATTAATTCGATATTTCGAACAAAACAAAAAAAATAACTGGAAACAAAATATTCAACACTCGAAAATATCTAAATTGATCTGTCGCAACATCATTTGGAATTTATTTATATTAAATGGCAGGCTTTATGATAGTTATCATTAGCCCTTCAGTTGACTTCGGGCCTCACAGAGAGGAGAAACGTCAAGGTCACAAAAAGTTGAGAGAGGGTGGAGGGGAACAGAAGAGTGATTCACGGATGTAAAAGGGACAGACACAAAGGTGGAGAAAAAAAGGTAAGGTGAGTACTGTGTAAGTGGTCGAATATGACACACAGTCGGGTCATGGTAGTTTTAAGTCAACCGCCAGTTTATAGACTTTTTTGCCGTATGAGTATAAGTTGCCCAGGCTGCATCACGTGAAGGTAAGTCTATCGCACACCCCTTGCAAAGTCATAAAAGGTATTACTAGATTTACAAGACTGGCAATCTAAGACATTCATAATCCTCATAATTCTTTCTCCAGATGTGAAAGTCAATGTCACAATCTGAATCTTGTCTATTCGGGAAGTTGTTAGTTGTCTAAAATGTCAAAGGAACTACTAGGCTTATCACTCTGGTCATCAATGTCCGAGACTGTTAAAGCTTCTCGTTGTTCGAATCCTTTATAGACCACTTGGGTCTCATAAATATGACCTGAACCAGGGAAATAGCGATTAAATGGAAGTTCGACCACACAAATGGTTGGCAGCGACGATTGTATTTGAGACCGCTCACTCTGTCAGGTTCAAGTAACCACAATATTATCTATCAGGCACTGAAGCATGAAAAGAGACAAGTTGTTCATAGCAGATCCAAATCACATGACTGATTCAACAGCAGGTGTCATTGTACTTGCAGAGGACTTCTGGGCCAATCAGCGATTAGCGCTCATTCGAGGTTGCGTCAAATATATTCATTTACCGCTTTTCGTTTTGTAATTGATCATTTTTGTATCAAGTGCCATTTACTCCACACATTCTGTCTTATTGGCGACTTTAACAATGTAGTCAAACAAACTTCGGGAGAAATTTTATACCTGAAGGTTTTGCTAGAGAGGTAGCATTCACTGTACAGTTTTGGAATATAAATAAGAAATAGGAATCTACTTTGAGCTCGAAGTCAATGACAGTTGTTTAAAGAAATAGAACTGCGTCGGAAGGGCATAAAGTAACTGCTGTCAAATCCTGCTGTTAAGCGATTTCAGCTTCTCCAGCATTGAGGTAAGTGAAAGTTCCTAGAAATTCTAATTGTTTCAAATTGAGAATCTTTGTAATGACCATTTGAACTATTACTTTGTTTTTTTCATGAATGTGACTTTTATCTTTGGCCTTAACATCTGTTCGTTGTTTTTACTCTTATTTATCTATCACTAGCTAATTGTACTCTATTCTACTGCTTCGTCACTTTTTATGCTTTGGTTGCAGCTCCTCTCCCAATGAAATATTTCCCTAGCATCTCTTCCCTATTACTTTCTTACGATATTGGATATCGTGCAGTTTGTAAAGCACACAACGTTGTCCTCGCTGCCCAAATAGGCTTGAAGGTGCGGACATTCAACTTCGTGTAGGAAGTAAGTAAGTGTGGAGAACACACAGCCAACCACCAGTCAATAGTCCTCTCTTGGTTTAGCAAACCCGCCATATTAATATAATGACGAAGCTCCCTGTCTGAACACACCACACGCCCACACATCCCAAATAAACGTGTTTCACGTGATACGTTTGTTTCCTCTATAACTTTGCGGTAGCTTAGCTAGTTCTGGGAGTCTTTCTAAACATAGGAGAATCTGCCATATAGATTACTGAGTATAGTCAAGGTTTATAAGTGTAATAATCCTCTACAAGCTTTAGAGTAACTAATTTCTATCTCTGAGTGAGAAGAGTAGATGTATTGGGGACTTGCAATATGTAGTCCTCTGTTCCACAAGATTGTTGTTTTCTAATATGATATAACTTCATTCCTTTCAGGAGTTATTACGAAGTGCAAGTGTCCACTTTCATGCTATTGATTCATTGAGAAAGATGGCAGGTCTTTTGGGGTCGGCAATTGATGGCTATCGAGGCAGTAAAATATTGAAGAGAAGTCCGATCGAAAAGGGTTTTATTGAAAATATATAAAGTTGAGAATCTTGCCATACTGCAGGGAAGATCGATTTAACAAAATTGGCATGGTCATCTAATTGAGTTTATTTGGGATTAATGAAGGCCATCATTGTAGGTACGCTGTTGGGGTATTAACATATTCTATTCACAGAGGTGGGATGAATGTTGAAAATGCGAATTTTGGGTCAGTAGTGAGGATGAACAGGTTTCATGTAGCTCGTTAAGCACATTCAGACTATTTCTCACCTCTTTTTCTGGAATGTTTTCCATTAATCTGTTTATATGCAGCCCAAACTTTGCTTGTTCATACTGTCAAATTAATGATTTTAATCAGATCTAATTGCTGTCATTCCATTTGGGTGCTGAATAGCTCCAAAATGAGGTGGTGAAGGTATATCCAAACAATTTCAATCTCAATTTCTTTCCGACCGCAGTCAGAGTTGAATGTTCTCTAAGTCACAATTAGATTATTTTGTATTATAAGATCTGAATTTGTTCCTTGTCCATTAGATACCGTCCATAATTACTGATAGACTAGGTGGCTGATCAAACAAACTATTCGCCGTTATATATTAATGGATTTTATTCGTTCAATACATGGAAAGAAATACAAGTCTTTTCTCTTCTTCCCAAACTAGCACAATAGACTTCAGTTAGCAAAGTTACCACATCACCATTTCTACTGAAAAATTGGAAGTAGGTCTAAGCTAGTAGCCTGAAAAGCCAGTATGGCAGCAAGCTTACCAAACAAACAGGAATATGGGTCAAAGTGTTCCGTGGAAATCTAGACTGGCTAGGTATGCTTAACGTCAGGTTCCATGCTTCTTCACTTATCTGTCATATACTCCTATAGACCATCAGTTGTACGAGGGTGAGTCAAAAGTTTGCAGACAAATGCCATAACTTTAAAGAGAACAATGATTTACGAGTTTTTACAAGTTCAAACATGTCTTTAGAGCTTCCTTAAAAGGGTGAGGATCAAGACAGGCTGCATCTCAAAATATTTAGCAATGGTCAACCCATCAAATAACAAGTTTTGAGACCAGAGCTAACATAAAATTTTTAACTAAAGAGAGGTGGAAACCTGTTCAGATTATAGAAGCCTTATAACAGGCTAATGGGGACTCTACACCATGTAAAGCAGTCATTTATGGTTGAAGCAAACGCTTTAAAGATTGAAGAGTGCCGCTTGATGACGACACACGAGGAGGGAGAACCACCACAGCAAGAAACAAGAAAGCATCTCTCTCTTGTGCAGAACCTAGTGGGACATTGAGGAAATTGCCAACAAAGTGGGAATCGCACGCGGATCGGCATTTTCAATTCTCACTGAAAATCTTGGGTTGAGCAAACTGATCCAAAGAGCTGAACCCTCCCTTTAGCAACTTTGGCATAGATGGAAGCAGATGAGGATAATTTTTTCAAGTGCTGTGTTATCGGTGATGAAACCTAGATCTACCAATTTGATGCAGAAAACAAAATTCAATCAAAAGAGTGACGTCGAAAGGAACATCTGGGCTTGTCAAGTTCAAAGCTGAAAGTTCGGTTAAGGTCATGGCCACATTTTTGGGATATATGTTTTGATATGCTTTCTAGAAGAACAGAAAACGGTCACCTCAAGTTATTATGAAGGCGTTTTGAAGAAGTTGAAGACATCCCTCGTCAAAAAACGGTGCTGGAAACTGCACAGTCAAATATTGTTTCATCATGACAATTCCTCTGCACATTCTCCAAGAGCTGTCAGGTCCCCATTGAGCGAATTACAATGGGAAGCACTCCCACATCCTCCTTATAGACCAGAACTAGCTCTCTCGGACTTCTTGTTTCCAAATCTGAAACAACACCTTAATGACACCTGATTTACGTCTTTAGATGAAGCGAAAAAACATAATTCCATGGTACCAGAGACCGCCCCTAAAATGCTACCATAGGAGACTTTATAGGTGGAAATAGAGATTACGAAAGTGTATAGACAATAATGGAGCCTACGTAGAAAAATGAATGCCATCAGTTGTTAAATAAATAATGGAATTTGCCAGAGAACTTGCTGACTCGTCGTCGTATATTCTAAAACATTCCTTAACGAAAAATTGGACCACGCCTGGTCTGCTCTATATAATTAAGCGGTACCTTAATCTGCGGCTTATGCAAAGATGGTGAGTGCAAGAAAAGCACAGGCAGTATTCAATAATCATACTGAAGTTAAGTATATTTCCAGACAATTTTCACGAATTTCGAACAACGCAACCACTAAAGAACCAAATGGGGATACTCCCTATCCAAACACTCCCATCATTAGATCCGGTCCTTCTTTATATGATCTCTGATCCGGTCAGGTAGGTGGAATTCTGAGCGTTTAAAGACCTTATATACATTAACTAATGAACTCCTCAATTTCAAACACCCATTGCCAAAACAGTAGAATTAAACAAAAAACAGTAACGCAGTACTAAAACGAATCCGAGTAAATTACTGCGAATATGCAAACCAGGATCACAGAGCTAGAGGGTATATATATATGTATATATAGGAAAGTGGATAGATTCTGGGATGGACGGAAGCGAATGGAATGCAGAATAAAACTGTGAACATAGTTCATAGACACACTGACGTGAGATAAGATTATAGAGAGGGGAGTGGCGATAACAATCACGCCCAAGTGTCTATCTGCTGTTCAGGGTTCTTAGACACTCCGCTAACATTCCGTCGAGAGAGTATCCACTTGAAGTACTCATAGATTGACCAGGAGATTGCAGTACCGGGTAAGATAGCCACAACTCTAGCATTCATGCCCCGAAATAGGCCGAGAGGACCTTGGCTCTCCAAAACGGTTCGAATTGCACCGAAAAGACCTCGAATTTTCACATGGACGTGAGGTGGGGATTTGAGGACTACTGTAGTGACAGTCGTAACAGCCTTCGAAGGCACTGTGGCGGAAATTTCACTAGCTACGACTGAACTAACATTTGCAGAAGGCACAGCTGCGGCTGTTGTTACAGCTTGGGTGTTCACACTTGTAGGCACAACCATGAGTTTTCCATCCACAACGTCCTAAAGAGAGTAATAATGGAATTTCAAAATCATGCAATAAAGGCGATGACTGCGGTATTTGTGAGTATTCCACTGCGTTAAATTTATTTAGAGCGTAGGCTAAATGAAATATGCGCATTGTCTTACCATGGTAGACCTTAGTGGCATGTAAATCTTATAGCTACTCTTAAAACGTCACTTAATAATTTGCTCTTGTGGGGTAAAGAAACGTGAAGAACTTGCACCGGTGGAGCTACAATTTACATTGATCTAGCAGATCGCAATGAGAATACAGAATCTTCTAACTTTGGAAATAATAAAAAAAGGCAAGTTCGAAAGTTTACTTGCACTCCGATCCAGTGAATCTGAAGGAGATCAATAAAAACGTTTGGATGAGTGGCAGTAGAGTAAATATGCAAAAAAAGCCCATTTTGAGAAATAGACATCTGCCTATTTTGAAAATCAAATGCTAGGGTGCAAGAGGATCACCGTCCTCCCTATAAATGAACCAGTAAAAGAAACTCCACGAAAATGACAACTAAATTAACATGATGCAGACTTCGACCACCAAGGACAGTTTATCAGAGCACTTTCCAACACTCAATTTGGGAGAGGAATATCATCATAGAGTCGTCTCCTCTGCTGAGAAACACGTAATGTATCACCTGTATAAATCGAAAATTACAAGTGCGGATGATCATTAGGTTACTGGGTAAGAACTAAAACAAAAACACCGGCACACACAATGAGTCCGTTTATTTTAAAGTGGTCGATGTGTTTGCTTTCAGTATTTAAATTCCGAGACCCAACTAAACAAAAATCACAAAATCAAAGTTTTTCGCCATTTTAGCTAAGCTCTGTTTAACTAAAGTATATTTGCTGCACTATCTACCTACTATTTCACCTTGGTGAAAGCTGTGCACTTTAGGAGAAAATTTACTTTATTGAAGTAGAACGTTTGAGTAAAGCGGATTGAATACCATTTCTCCAATGAAACCACTTTTCCTGAATCGCGAATAAAAATATGGAGAGGGAATTTTTACGGTAATGAGACAAAACCTATAAATATTCACCTTGACAAAGAAATACAACTTAGCCTGCACAGTTGCCCGTAATCTTACTTGGCTTAGGTCGCTTTATTACAAATGAGAAATTCGATCGTGAAGCCCAAACAAGAGTTAGGCGCTGTTCCTCAATAGAGGTCTTCATGCCACAACCAATTTGACACCTTTCAAACTTGCGTGATTCAAATCGTAAAATATCTAACAGTGAAAGCATAGTAAAATCACATTGTCACCCTGATAGAACTAGCTACATAACTCTCCAACCCCAAATTTAGTCACTGCTATTTCACCCTACTTCATGATTGTGCAAACCTAAGCAATCAGCTCATCTAGGAAGACATTTTGCAACACGCATCTGCGGTAGAGAGATAGGACCAAGGGGGCCTTCGAATCCCACAAACCCATTTATTATCCACTATTGATGTTTTGACCACAACAAGGTATTTACACCTATGTCCATGACTATTAATAACCCGAAGATATTAAAGTGTAATCTAGTTGACACATTCTGAGTTTTCGAATGTGATTCCAGAAGCTATGTCTCTTCCCAAAATGTCAAGGAAGGAGCTAACCTGAGTGTTGAGGACAGTTTTGCAAACATCCAGAGGTGTGGTGATTGCGGCAGCAGTGCCACCAGCAATTCCACCAGAGACAATGTGAGTCCAGGGTTTGTACTGCTTGTCGGGATTCAGTTTGCGTTGTAGGAACTCGTAGGTGACAAAATGTACACACTGGAAGGGGACATTGAGCGCCAGCTGGGTGAAGTAGGCCCGATAGAGAGTCGACACACCGGTTGACTTAATAACCGTTTGAAAGCATTTGAATGATGTCGATCGAGAATCGCTGGTTACTTGCATTCGTTGTTTAATTGCTATTTGAGAAAAAACGGAATAGAAGTAATGCTAGTAATTAGAAAAGTATAGAATCCTGGCACCCTCATTATACCAGTCCAGCTGAACATTCGCCTCAAAGGGTGTGAACAGAAGGACACTTGACGTGAACCATGGACTATTTTCGGATGCACGATTGCTTCAACTACCAAACAAAACTGGGGCCGTTCATTTGTAAATATTCGATTGTGAAAATATGTGTGCATGAGAAAAACTGAGTTTATAAAACTGGCATTCAGTACAACAGAACTCAAACTAAACAATACACAAATTCAATAGTCTGAAATATCTTACAATGTACCTGATTTTCACAATGGACTTCTTTAAATTCCATATTTAATAAATGAAGATTTGTGTTTAATGATCCCAACTCGTGCCTAAGATACGATATTTTCTTGTTTCACGGATGTATTATCTTATAAGTTGACTAATTTCACTAAAAACGCTCTATATTACAAACTCTCGGCAAAATAACTGTAGAATTTTACGCAATAGGTGAAAGTAGGAATTGCAAATTACAGTTATAGTATTGAAAAAGGAAACCAATAAAGCTATAAAGCAAAACGCATATATTTAATTTCTTATTCAGATACGAAATTTATATCTGTTTAACTTATTGCCGTCATCATGATTTCCTTTGAAATACTGTAAAACTAAATGACCCATTAATATAAGACCTGAATTGCATGAAGATTTTTTTCTCTCAGTTATCTAAAAAATTTTAAATTTCAGATTGTGGACTATTGCACACTACGTGTCGAAGGAGTTTATTGTCTTATTTTTAAAGGCATGGTTTTACATTGGAAACACTTCTGTGAAGCTCGACTCCCTTGGCTAAGCTATTTACATGGATCTAAAGTAACTTTTCCAATGCTTACAGCACTTCCCTTCACTAGTTTTTAAACCGCAAATCAAAGTTAAATTAAGTTTAATAGGTTTTTGGGTTAATTTCACGACAACTCTTTTGATATGGTCTAGCCGCTTTTTTGATTTATTGCATATGTCAGGTTTTAGCTAAAACTTTTATTAGACTAAAGCCTCATCACAGTTTATTTCTTTCGTTGACTTCTATAAATAGTAATATATGCTAAAGATTACATATTAGACCAATTTTTATTTTAATTATTTTACAATCATTCATTTGGTGAGATATGACCTAATACGTTCAAAATCATTGGTTAATTTTTACCAACATTTAATAGGCCTTTAGCCGTCATTGTATGCTCGTTACTGCTTCACTAATTAGGGAGATCTCTGGTGTTAAATCTTGTCGTGTTAGCTTAAGTCGCTTATTGTCAGCAGGTATTTTGCTTCGAAAATTTACTTTATGACAGGAAATATGAACAAGCGTACTGCACCTGAGTGGAAAGTGCCTTTACCTAAAGTAAAGGTTGATTTACCTCCTCTTAAGTTATATAACAGTCTTTCTAATAGCAAAGTAAGCTTATTGGACAATTTAATTGTGTTTCAACAGGTTCCCTTTGTTCCTCAAAATGGTAAAGATGTGACGTGGTATTGCTGTGGTCCAACTGTTTACGATTCCTCACATATGGGCCATGCGAGGTTCTAATTTTTTTTTATAGTTGTAATGCAATTTTATTAGATCATACATATCGTTTGACATTATACGCCGCATTCTTGTCGATTATTTTGGTTTTAATGTTAAATATGTCATGAATATTACTGATATTGATGACAAAGTGAGTATTCATGTTGATATTTTTACCATTATACCTTTGAATCAGATAATCAAAAGAGCCCGTCAACACCATTTAATATCTAGTTACTTCGAAAATGCTTCGTCAGTCGCCCAAGTTAAGCAGGATATTCGTGAAGCTATAAAGGTACACATTTAAATATTGTCTTCAGAAATATTAATTTATATTCCAGCTATTAGATGAAAAGTCAAAAACTCACCCAGAACTTGAGCAAAGGGATTATCTCAAGCGTGAAGTAATTCGTCTTAAAATTCTTCTTACAAGTCGAATAACTGTTACGAGTCTACTCTCCGGAGCTCAGGATGCCTTAGCTGATTTTCTAGATTCAAAATTTGGTTCATCGATTTCAGATTTAAAGATTTTCGAAGCTCTTTCTCGAAGGATGGAGAAAGAATTTTTGGATGATATGAGGTCATTAAATGTAAGAATTCTTTATATAGATAAATCCATGATCTTCTATCCCACTGTGTTTATTTCTCCACGTTTTCAGGTTCTTGATGCCGACAGGCTGACGCGAGTTAGCGAATATATTGATCCAATAATTACGTACATTCAGAGGATCATTGATAATGGATTCGCGTAAGTGAGTAAGCATATGGGTTATCATTAGTTTGATTTCACAACCTCTTGAATTTCTAATACATCTCTGTTATGTGTACAGTTTTAGGACTAAAGTGTCCCAATTAGATTTTGTGGTAAATTTTTCATAATTTTCCATGATCAGTGAATTTCGTTTTTTTTTAAATGCAATTCCCTAGTTCGTTAGTGAACTGTCATTTGTAACTACTGACCTACCTACGCCTCTCTTGCTAGTGTTAGCTTAAACGAGTTGGTTACAGATTAAGGATAACTGAATGAAGATAAGCTCGACTATGCCGTTTCAATCTATTTTGTTTAGGACTTATCATCACTATACAAATACTTGCCGTGGAAGCAATAGCACCGCTATATCAAAATAGGCCAATAAAAATGACATTGTTATTCAAGTTTAATTGGTCTTTTTCTTCATATGAACTTTGAATGATTGAAATGGGCTATCCTCTTGACGTGTTTATCCTCACCTCCTTTTATGCTGGATTCAGTCATTGCTAAAAGGGTAAAAAGTCTTTGTAAAGTGGTGATACATCATATCCGGATATTGTTCTGACAGCTTGCCTTGCAGCCATTTTTATATCAGATGTTAACATTTCAGATAACATCCATTTCAATCACTTCTCTTAAACTAATTTTAACGAGGACGTTTATTTTACAATTAATTTCGTTATATTTTTTTCCACCCCTGCGTCGCAATTGCATGCTCAAGCCTTATATGCCACTCTACGACCTTTTGTTATAGCTACTCAGTCGCATCTGGTTCAGTGTACTTCAACACGAAGAAGTTTGCAGAAACTGATGGTCATTTCTACGCTAAATTGGTCCCCACTGCATATGGTGACGCAGCAAAGTTGGCCTCTGGTGAGGGTGATCTCATAACCACAGAAACTGAGAAACGCAATTTCAGTGATTTTGCTCTCTGGAAGGCCTCAAAACCCGGTGAACCCGCTTGGCCTTCCCCCTGGGGTCCCGGCCGACCCGGTTGGCATATTGAGTGCTCGGTCATGGCTAGTGATGCCATTGGTGACAGCATGGATATCCACACTGGTGGAGTGGACCTTAAATTCCCTCATCATGACAACGAACTCGCCCAATCGGAGGTGAGTCATGTTCTTGGCATTAATTTTCCCCACCTAGGCTCACTTTGGTCATTCGCATTGGGTGAATTACTTCCTTCATGCTGGACATTTGACTATTAGTGGTTGCAAGATGTCCAAGTCTCTGAAGAACTTTATCACTGTTCGTGATGCATTGAGACAGCATACAGCTCGTGAACTTCGTTTTGCCTTCCTTCTTCATAGTTGGAGAGATACCTTGGACTATGGCACAGATACGATGAGCGAAGCACTAGCTTTCAGCAAAGCTATCAATGTAGGTTCTTGGGTTTTAATCCTCACTTGCCATGCCTCTTTTTTAAAAGGACTTTTTGTTTAATGTCTCGCATACTCTGAGACTGCTTTTGCTCAGCGGGCGGAAAGATGATGGGGATTTGCCGGAAAATCAGGATCTAACAGGTGCTCTTGCTGCTGCTCAACAAGAGATCTTTGATGCTCTTTGCGGTAAGACTCATGTCATCGAATTCTGATATATTTGACGTGTATGTCTTTGTCTTGGCGACCAACGACTATCTCCAATGTCTAAGTTTCGGTACAAATTTTTTCACATTCATCAATAAGGCACTGGTTCAATTTAGATAATAGAATGCGAGTTTCATAGAAGAATGCTCTGGATGATACTTTTATTGAAAGTCACCTTCCTCCAAAAGGCTTTAGACCTCTTATGGTGACAATTTGTTAATGATGCGATTTGAGAACATGGTTCCTAGAATTTTTATTCTATATATTTGCATTGCTTGTGTAATCAATCAGTAGATGAAAAGATCTTAAAATTTACCTTGAATGAAGAGTGAAGTTAGTGGTTGGTAACATCGACCACCTCTTATGGCTAAGATCTAAATCAGAGGTGTGACTAGGTCAAATCAGAGGATAGCCAATCACACTCGTTAAATCTGGTCAGCAAGAGAGGTAGTTGACTTTTATTTTCCCAGAAAAAATGCAGTTAATGGTATTATGTCATTAAAGGATTCCGCATGTAGTATATTTATTTCCTTTTTCCCCTAAATAGATTCGATCGATACTCAGCGTGCACTATTTGCTATCCGCAAATTGATTAATGCCTATAATCAGGCGGACTGTACACAACCCTTGGGGACAACCTCACAGTACCTTACTGCCAGGGCCTATCAATCATATTCCCTTGCTGCTTTCATCCTTCGTCTGCTCTGTGTCTTTGGCGCATCCGACCATACAGCACTCTCGGACACATGGCCTGACTTTGGAAAAAGTGCTCAGCCATGTCTCGCTTGGCCAATCCCTCGTGAAAAGGCAGTTAAAGAGATTACTAATAGTGCCCTTTGGATTTCAATGGATGCTCCAAATAAGGAAATCCTTGCTACTGCTTTCCATGGAGCTGCAGAAGCTTGCCAGATGTTTATCAAAGAAATACGAGAGATTGCATCGAACGGTAAGCACTTCTTCATTCAACTAGGTAAATTTTATTATGCTAATGGTTTTGTCTCTTCCTCATCTTGTAGCGAAGCAGGTTATGGGCATTATTGCCGATTTCGAGGCTTCAGTTAGGAGGGACTGTAATTTCGATCTTGAAAATCTTCCAAGTGATGTTAACTGTAAGTACTTTTTTTGAAAGTTCATTTTTTTCTAAGGGTACTTTTTTGACGGTCTCTTATTTAAATGTGACTATGTAGTACTAGCTTCCAAAATCAATGCAAAAATATAATTATGAGCAATTATTGAATGTTTGCCCCTGGCTAAACCAACTTTCCTTCATGTGCGTTAATAGATTGTAGACAGCTCGAGTTAAACAATTATCTAATTTTCGCTATAACAATAATGACTTGTGTTCCCTTTTTCCTAGCTACGATGTCGGTTTTTAAGTCGCACAAAAGCCTTATCTTTAAATTGAAATATAGTAACTTATTTTGAACTTCACAGTGTGAGGTTTTTCTCATTTTTTTTAAATGACGACTTAAAAGAGGCTTTAGGCTAAGGTAAATGAGATGATTTTTTAAGGCAGTCCAAAGACGAAGTCTTCCTTGTCGAACCGTGACTACGGGATATTCTAGAGAAGTTTGCTGAGTTATTACTTTTCCTACATGCCTCCAGGAGATCGTAATCCTCAAGTAGTTCTTCTTGAGTAGTATTTAGGAGTGCTTTAAGTCCACTATTACCCGACCGTTAGGCCGTAATGGAGGTTTGTCTCTACAATAAACTGTTGTTAAAATCGGGGCCCAAAATATTTCGGCATCCCTAGCATGTAATTGTTGGCTTTATGCAGCTTTGATATTATGCAAATATGGGCTTTAGTGACATTAGAGTTATATCCGAATGTTTTTGAAGGATTTAACGGAAATAATCAATTTCAAATTTAATAGCTCTCTTGCTTTGACCCTCCTCTTTGAATAAAACTGTAAATACGCTTCTCTAACTGCACATTTAATCTTTTAGCCAACCTTGAAATTGAGAATTTCGCTTTGAGGTAATTATGAGCTATTTTGATTTATATTTTCAATTTGGAATTTTTTTCCTAGTAACGAATTATGAGAAAAGTGTTTGACGATAAAATAGAATCAGGAAATAAAATTCTTCGTCTGCTATCCCAAAGAATGCATGTCATCTCGAATATAAGTTACCACTTTCTAGATCCCTGAATTAGGAGAGATGAGGTATTAAAAATTTAAGGTGATTTAGTTGGACACCAGATGTTTAAAACGGTTATTCTAAAAACCATCTAGGGCTCTTTCATTTCCGTTTGTAGGAAACAGTTTTTGCACAGTACTTATCACAATATATGTCGCGTTTTTTAATTTTCGCTTGGAGACATTTTATGCACTTCAATTACATCCGCCACGCAGTAATGTTCCTGTAATCTATAAGATCGCATTTTTTACGAAAATTGACTGAATTCTAGATGCGTAGTTAAACTACATTTTTCGGCTAAGGTTATTCCGGGACAAGCCTGAGCTTTGCAAGATATTTATTTGGTGCCAAACTCTATAATTTCTTTGCAACGAAAGTGTCTTTTTATGGGATCTGCGTAAATTTAATTTGAGAAGTTGTTCTAATCGAATCTATTAATCTTACTCACAGTGGAACTTCTACTCCTATTCTGTTAATCGAATTAACATTTCCTCTCTCTCACACCCTCTCAATTTAGCCCTATTTGACACTGTACTGAAGCACGCTACTAAGAATAAGGGAATCAAGTGCTTAGAAAAGGAAGCCTGGCCTTTAGTTGCCCGAATGCTCTACTCAATCGCAGACCTACGTCAAAACATTCGTCTTCATGCACAATCCTTGGCCAAGGGTTCTCAGAAGGGTCAAATTCTCTCTGCTTGTGACCGTCTTAGGGACGACCATCTCCCAGCTCATGGTATTCGTCTTCAAGATCGAATTGATTGTCCCGCCATTGGTCTCTATGATGCCAAGATTCTTGTTGCAGAGAGGCGTGAGAAGGCGGCTGTAAATATTTAATTCTACTTATAATATGTCAGTAGCCGGCCGTTATTTTAATGGAGTACTTTCCTTGCTCTGATTTAGGCGGAGGCCGAGAAAGAGGCAGCAAAGGCCAAACAGGCTAAAGAGAAAGAGGAGGCTGGAAAACTGCCGCCCTCAGAAATATTCCGCTCCCAGACGGATAAATACTCGGCTTTTGATGAAAAAGTGAGTTTTGGGGTTCATTAACAAGTTCATTTAATATTGTGGTTTAAACCAGTGAATTTCGGGATGGCCCATTATATATGTCAAACTTCTCCATTTTCTTAACGTTTATGAGTTCTGTCTAAGCTATGACAGTATGGTTGAACTTCTGCAAACTTCCTTCAAGTCTTGCTGTTGGTCTTTTTGAATTTCTCCAGAACACTCACCCAATAGGGTTAAGCTTTTTTGCGTCAGTGGTGTAGCTGTTAATGCGGAAGTCAGAGTATACAAAATTGGTATTGATTATGATCAACTGTTCGTGATTGAAAGAGGTAGTTGAATGCAGATTTCCTATCAAATAGACTTAGGGAAAACAGAGATAATTTTTGGCAGTTCTCATGATCTTCAGCTGTTTAGTCGAATTTGTTGAATTCACGAAACCTCAAGATGAGTCCTCAATGTTCTAGCTTACATCAACAATGGAATTGAAGATATCTCTGTGGTGATTAGTTCGTGTTTTCCAAAAATTTCATTCTCCCAGTTTATTCATATAAAGAGGCTAGATTCCACAACATTGATCGCTTTCGTCGTCATTCTCGTTCCTTTCTTATAAGTGGAATGGTTAGTATAATCAAGACTAGGTCTAATTAAGTAAACGAACCTAGTATCCTGGTCATCCAACTGCATTATTCTCTGCACTCATCACTGGCTGTATGATTTCATTCAATTTTATTCATCTGCATCTCAAGGTGAGCTTTGAATTAGACGGCCAGAGCAAGTCTGCGATTCATTGATTTGCATACGATAGATTATACTCTTCCATGTGTGTGTGTGTATGTCTGTGGGGGGAGGGAGATTTCCTCACTTCATGTACGCATTTTTTGTGTCTTGGTACTGTGTCGCTTCTGCTGCTGCTACTGTGTGGGAACAATGTTCCACATAGGGAAAGGGTATCTACACTCAGTGGCAAAACACATTTATCCTCAACCCGGATTCAGCGGACTTAAAACTTAAGTGGGCCTCTTGTTGTTGCGCTGTAATTTCTCTTGCACGAACCAAACGTTCTATTCTGTCATCTGTCGTGATTGTGTCTATTTGCCGGTTCTCTTCTGCTTTATCGAGATCCTGCATTTCTTAAAGCAGTTCAAATTAAACAATTAACAGAAGGCTTTTTACACCGAATTTGTCAAGATTTTTTTATGACACTACTCTGATGAATAGAACTGCTAAGGCGACATTCGAACGTGCTTCCTGTAAGTATTTTTTTTACAAATGTTTTGACTTGCTCTAAACGCAACCACCAATAAAACAATCAAACAACCTGACCATAAACATATTTGTAAAATAATTGACCTCTTCTACTCTCCAGGGTATGCCAACCCATGACACGGAGGGAAAGGAGATAACCAAGACCCAGTTGAAGAAGCTGCAAAAGATGTACGATGCCCAGGCGAAACGCCATGAAGCCTATCTAGCCGGTCGCGGTGAAGACTAAATGAGTGCCTAGTTCCATTCTCTTCAACTTCTTCGCTTTTCTCGATAGCTTGGAAATTCGCAAATTAATGGTTCTACTTTAAACAAAACGCACGCTTTTTAAATTTTTTTCTAAGCTGTGGGGAAGTAGTAGTTCAATAATGGTTGGCCAAATTATATTTATGATAGAAAATAAAGAGAAGGCTGAAAAGTGTCTAGCTAATATGAGTCGGGGAGAACAAACGTCATAGTTACAGTGTTTATACTTTATCTCGGATAGCCAATTCACACAGGTCATCTTAAAGTCGCCCGTCCTGACAGCTTAACATGTATTTGGGACAAAGTGGCATCAGTCCAGCAGTGTTTTGATCTTCCAACATGAGTAGTCAATTAAATATCGTGGGTTAAGTGCATTCTATCTTAAGCCTCCCCCCTTTCTGATCTGGGTCAACTGTATTCTCCAGCGATGTGGAGTGAGCAGATATCTCGTGCCAGCAGAACTAGTTCTCGCTACAATTGCTATGACGTAGAAGAGTCATCATTTATGAAAGTTGGAAACTGAGCAGTAACGAAACTACTAAGATAAAGGTTAAAAAATTAGACAGATAGGTGTTGGGGTGTGTCATGTTCCAAATAGAGCGAAGGCGGTACATAATAGGCTAAATAGATTATGCTTTTTAGTACGCGGAAATTGCCGTCTAATCTTCCTTCTTATTTTCACTGCGCTGCCGCATGTGTACGTTAGTTCATTAAATCAAATTCAATGCTGGTTGAAGAAGTGAAGGAAATAAAGCTTCCGAGAATATGACCTTCGGAAGAAAACATTAAAAATTTGACAATAAGAATGTTGAAACGCTGATAAGGTGATTATATATAGTTGTGAAGAGTTCCTTCTTCGATATGCTGGCACATGAGGGCTACTTGCTCATAAGTTAAGCTAACAATTACATATGAATGGGACCAAGTTTTGCTTTAAGCCTGCGACTGGAACGCATAAATAGAGCATGAAAATATGCAGGGCAGAGATATTGCTAAGGCTCGAAGGTGGTTCAAATTTTTACGCATAAGCCATTTGGTGCTTTTATTAACACTTTGGGGGTCATTGTTGGAGTGAGAACAGATTAGAACCAATTTGCACCAGAAAGAGGCATTAAAAGCGAAAACGGGTTGCAATTATTTTATATATCATTGAGTTATTATCGGAATGATCAGATTTGCTTTACTTAAACCATGGAATTTCATCAATTCTTTCACTAGACTAGTCGTCACGTACTTGTCTGACTCACGATAATGTGTGGGGTCCTAAAACAAAGATAGAGCAAGAAGTCTGCACTTTTGGATGCCAAAGCGTTTTTAATCCGCTTCACAAGATTCCAGACCACCCACGTGATAGAGAGGAAGGCGTATTGCAGTTAGCATTTTAGCGATGGGGATTGAATTTTGAATCCAAGTGGTTTTTTGCTGCCTAGTGTCTTAGAGGTTTTAATATATGGATTTTGGAAAAAATTGTCGCATTTCATGCCCAAATGAAATGAAGAAAAAGGCACTCTAGAACATGATCGAGAAATTCGTATTAGCCAAATCAATAATTAGTGATATGATTTTACAGAGAACTTAAAAACGAATGTCATTCGATCTGAGGGGGCTTCAGTTTTTCTGATCAAGCATCTTCCAATAGTTCGAGTTACGAGTGGGACTTCCTTGTCTTAAAGACTATCGTCGCCTATGCCTTGAAAGGAATTGGGCGGTAACAAGCTAGATACGGAATTTAAAGGGCATGGGTTTGAATTCTGCCAATTTCAAAACCACTTGTTTGCCATTGGCCAAGGTTTATTGCTACCGAAATTGTCCTGTTCTCCTTTTCCCCTAATTTCTTGAAATTGGAACAGTGTGCTGACATTTTTAACACAAATTTGCCCTAGTTCATCGCCGAGTTTTATGATTTCTAACTTTCCTAATGTCTACTCGGAAATCTACTGCGTCGTTTCCCATCACCAACCCGAAAAAGGGAATTCTTCAATTTATGAAGTGAAGTCTGTTAAACTTTTCTTTGTTTAATCACATTATGTTGGTGTTTAAAAATTGATTGTAGACGAAAAATGAAAGTACGTAACGTTTTAGGTGATCAAACTTTAATTTTCTCTCGATCGTTCTTCTCCAAATTGCATTGATCGAGACTCTTCTTGCTTGGTCTCAATGGAGGCACTTCAATTATGCGAAAATCGATTGGATCCAATTTATCAAAGGTGATTCCACGCTCAGTTCAAGGATTATTATGCAAATTTAAGAAGACTTTGTTAAGGGTAGAATAGACTAATAATCTACAAAATTCTAATGGGACAAAGAATTTTTCCGACAAAGCATTTGAAGCCTTAATCACTGGGACATCTAAGCCCTTTATTCGCTCTGTAATTACCTATCTACGAGAATACCATCATCATACTTTTTTGAGTTCAAACAACCAATCTTGATTTTTTTTCTTGTAATGCTTGCAATTTGGCCAGACTGGCGCTAACCTAGTGTGATACCTTCACCCTTTTTCAAGGGCGTTTTGCGCTAATTTGAGAGGACTCTGTTTCCCCCCGATAATCCTTCACAAAGCGAGAAATTAGCAAAAAGTATTTTTATTTATTTAGTCCAAGTAATTGAAAAGGATAGAGGAGAATAAATTTGCTCATAGCTTATTTGGTTTTTATCATTAATCGCAATCCGAGTTTAGTTTTCTAGACGACTTGTGGACATTTGAACTGATCGAACAAAAACCACCTCCCTTTTAGGGATCAGTGCCATTTAGTTATCGTAAACTGAGAAAATTGTTTAACTTAGCGAATTCTGCAGAAGATCTTGGATTTTTCGTACTTTCTGCGAATATTTTTGATATTTTCAGATTTTTGGAAAGTATACTACCATTTTACACATTTCCATTCACCACCCACAGTTTCCACCTGTTTCAATAAGAGTAAAATCGAGCAGACCGCACGTGAGACAAAATAGCAAATATTTAGGATATGTTGAAGTATCTTCCACATGTTCAAGTAAACTTGTGGGACTGTGTGCGGTGAAAGTGCGGGTACTTTTGTGCGTATCTCTCGGGAAGGTTCTCATGCAGTCTCACGTGGTTTTCCCAGCACCTCCCACGCACACACACACATACACTTCTCGCAGTCTTCTTTGAAGGTGTGGGACCACACGCGTAAGCGTCGGACCCCAACAACCTACCTATTACCCCAATCGTTGGCAGAAATGGGAAATGCCACAACTACTTTTTTACGCCCACCTCTCACCCTCATACGCTGGTTCTTCTTGGGTGGCTAAATTAGGTGATATTAAACGATAATCATAGAGAGATTTATGGATTATTGCCACCTCGAGACTGTCGAGTAAATAGCGATAAAGTGAAGTGAATTGACCCTCAGAAAATGTAATCGGTGGGTGGTCTCCAAGTATGAAATCTATTATATAGGTGGGCGAATGAATAAATTCAAGCATCATGGAAACCCACATTAATCTTGACTGTATTGGAGATGGTAATAATAATAATAATAATTGCCAAGATTATCTTCGAATATCTGCCTTGAGCACCCATTTAATTAGCACTGGTAAGTGGATTGAACATTCCCATTGCATCGTTTCTCGAAAACCGTAAAATTTACGATTACATGAGGAAATAATGTTTAATTAATTCCCTCCCTAATCATTTGCTTTACCTAAAGCACGTTAAATTGCCAAATTTCTATTAAGTAAGTTTTAAAATTGGCTCGTTATAGGTTAAATAAGGGTGAACACTTTAGTGGAGAAGGTAAGTTTAATTCTTTTGACTGATCTGATTCAGAATAACAAATATTCGTTGGTGAAGTAAATTATTCTTAATTCAGAAGACTATACAAAAAGTGGAGGGAATCGAGAGTGCATTGAATGTACAAACTGATACTTACGGTTCAAGTTGTGATTGTTCAAAGCGTCTTTTAAAGTTGACATCTTTCTAATTTATCACTTTAGGTCAAACTAAATGGAATTTCGGCCGATCAAGCACTACTGAGCTTCGAGGACTGAACTATAGGATTGATATAGTATGATTGACTCAAAGTATTATAGGACACATGGTCTACAGTGTCAGTATCTTACTCTCGAAATTGGTAAGTTAACTCCGAGAATCAATTAGAACATTCTTGAAGCGACACTGAGCCTTATATGGTTAAGAAGGAAACGCTTTCGCTCTTCAATCAACTCTCCCAACTTTCGTAATACAAACTGAACTTAATGTCATTAGAGAAGAAAAACTTTCAACTCTTCGACCCAGTCTATTTTCATTTAACTGTAACCTAAAACTAAGAATGCCAACGTATCGGTTATATTATATTTTAAACAACTTGTATTGAGAAAGTCAGAATTCCACCCTACTACTAAGTCCATCAAAGGAAGATGATTAGAGGCACAGGAATAAACCCGGAATAATTAATTCATGGAAGAAACGCAAATTTTTAATTTAAAATAGAGATCGGGAGTTAATGAGGCCACTATTGACGTCCTTCTTCAACCACCTTAACTCCACCCAGTAATGAGAAAACTACAAAAGTACGTCAATGTTGATTAATTGGGCCACCTACAGCGTATTCAATTTGCCCATAGAATTAATGGCGTGTATCGATTGTTGTTGCCTTATCTAATGTTTCATCAATTATTTGCATAATCTTAATGACAGCACGTGTTGTTCACTTCGAAATGACTGTTAGATCCGCAAAAAATGAAAGAGCGCTAGAACTCAATGGCTGCACTTTTCGCTCTACTTTTATATCTTGATTCATTCTGAAATAATCACTTTTGTGAGCCCTTCAAAGGACAACTCCTCTTATGAGATGGGGGCAGATGTTTGATAAAATGCGGTCTTCGTGCAGAATGCGGCCAAAACAATTCCCTATGAGGATCTGTTGACTTGTTATATTCAAATACGGGCTAAGTGTAAATAACGTGATGTACCGCCTCTGAAGTTCATATTCAGATGCATCAAAAGAGTGGTGATTATTAGAATCATTAGCTAAGTCCTTCACCTTCAAATGGTCACCATCGTCCGCAAAAAATTAGTGAAATCAAGATTATTTAGTAAAGTGAGCATTTGGCAGAACAGAAACTGCACATCCGAATAGGAGGGGCTAGAAGGAAAACGTCATGGATCTGATAGGGGTTACAACTACCATCTAGACGAGTAAATCAGTGCAAACTTTGACCTCATATTGGAGCTTTATCAATCAGGATATCAATATTGGACCAAGTGAAAACTTTTTGATACACGGCGGTTAGAGAGTGAGCGACCTCTCCTTGTCTTTAAATGTGCCTAGTTTGTCGATCTAATCAGTTAAATGTAGAACTACATGAATAAGATCAGACGTATTTTCGTTGAGATTGGGCCAGGTCGCACTCACCCAGTACGTTAAAGTTTGTCTCAATACATCGATGAGAAACCCATTATCATCAGTAGTTTAGAGTTTAGGGTCACAAATTCTCCAAAAGAAGAGAAAGCAAAGATGAGTTTCATGTGAATTGTAAATAGAATTTTATGAAGTAAGAGCTTCTGTTGGTTTCAAAGCTGCACGTCCTGGTTTATTCCGTTTAAACACTGCTGAAATGACGAAAGGAGTGGTGAAACCATCCATTCTTTAAATTCAAACAACTCGGATGATAACTTTCTTCTGGCGTCAAAAAAAGTTGCGCTTGATCCTGAAATATCTGGTTATGAAACCGAGGGAAACCAAATCCCCGTTTATAAGAATCGGTGCAATTTTCTCCAACTTTCTTGAAATCTCTTCTCCAGTAGAAAAAGATTTCTCAATTATCCTGAAGATTTTGAGGCCCAAGAGACGCAAACGACAACATGAACTTCGGGAATTTCCTCAGTTTTTAAGGGAACTATTTCCGTTATGTGATAATAATAATTATTCCCGAGCCAATTTGGAAAGGCGCATTACAGCGCTTATTTTGAGTAGCTAGTGACATCATGGAGCCCTTTCGATGAGAAACCCAGATTCTACTACCCTCTATTTTGTGCGGATTTGACCAGTATAGTCAGCCATTCCACTCACTGAGTGCTCGCCAGTGGGTACCAAACCCGTAAATCTTTGTCATAACGGACGAGCACGGTGACATTGCGCCACCGGCGCATTAGCTGATCATAGTTTCTGATCAAAAGGCTTGGATAATATTACATGCGTTCTACCTGGTTTTAACTAAGATAGGCTAGTTATTGCAAAGGAGAGTTAATTAAGTGATTATTTGGAAACCAGGGTGAATTCAAAAGCCAAGTTGGTTTATCATCCTCCTAAATTCTTTGAACAGAAGGCCCAACTGACCTAAATTTGAGATTCGGAGACTCGCAGATTTCAGTGAATCATTGACGACAATTATGGGCTCTTTGATCTAAACATCGTCGATCCAGTTTAAGCAATACGGATTAGTTCTTCAATTAAGGCTTGGATCAATATCTTCTTGAGCTTTATTCAATTTTATTATGCAAACAGACAACTTTGTGATGAGCTACGGATCTTAATCGAAGTTGAATATTCGATGTTAGTAAATCGCCATCTCGTTAGCCCTCACACCAGAGCTTCAATTCCATTCGATCGACCACCCAGAAAGATGAAATGTGGGAATGATAAGATTTCAGAAGATATCAGCTGTCTCTCCCACGCACATACACACAATTATCCTATTCAGCACATCCCAGGATAGTGATGACCATAACTTCCTGATAGTCAATATCCTCCTCCCACTCCTTTTCCATCTAACGCAACCAAAATCATCCGCCTGCTTGATTCTAGTTGTGATAAATTTGTGAGGAAACCTCCTACATTAAGAGATCTTCGACTTGATAGTCATTTGATATCTATGCGTCAAAAGTACAACCAATAACAAGGAGTCAGACAGGCAGCACTAGAAGTGAATGTCCTCGTTATGCGTACATACAATACTCGTTATTTATAGTTCTCACACGCGGGCCAGCATCATGTGTGTGCTTAAAGTTCAATAACAGATCTGACACTATGTGGTTTCCTTTACTTGGACCACACGCATTGATAATTCCTGTTGTGTGTACGAGACGGCTAGACAGTGTGTGTATTATATTGTATGATGTACAGAGGTGGTAGCGAGCCCCGTCGACACATCCCGATCCCTGCTTCCTCTCCAAGCCCCCTCCCCTCATTGGCTCATGGGTGGTCTTGGATTGTGTGTATCAGTTTTACGACTGGGAGGGGACCGATGCAGTTAGAGTGTGTGGGGTCCACACCACACAGACATCACACATCAGTGTGTAGTCAGAACCAACATGAAGTAAAATACAAGTGTAACTTGACGTGCCCATGTGATGATTATATATCCACTTCGCCGGCACACAAAATTCTTAATAATAATGGGGAAATGAAAATGAAATATATTGGAAACTACATATATAAATCATGCCTTTTCCGAATTGCGTCGTGTTACATATTGACTGCAAGAAAAATTAAGATTAGATGTTGAGATACTGTCATTCCAGAAGAAATGGCTTTATACTCCCAAATATTAAACGTAATCTCAACTGGAATAAGCATTTCAATCCCATCTTATGACCCAAGATCCTCCGACGTTAATTTCATTTTGAAATTTCTTAGTGAAATTGAAATCATATGCTATATTTTACAAATTTGCAAAATTTGGTGTATCTCGACTGAATTTCGTTAGTTCGCTCAAATACAAAACTTCAATTCTAAATTTATAACTAAGTGTCTCCTTGTATTTTAACAAAAAAAATGAGCTCCCGTGATGTCAGGAGGCTGGCGAAGCAAAAGTTCGAAGTCGCAGAGTTACAATTTTATTTTGAGACAACCAATTTCATTCTCCTCTTGCCCCTTTCCGTTTGTCGGTGACTTTGACATTTGCCAATTAATGGTTCTGCTTCAAACGAAATGTCCGCGTTTTAAACTTTATTTTCAACAGTGGGGAAATGGTAGTTCCGTAAAGGTTCTTAGATGAATAGGTAATCTTGCGGAGAAATTGAATTGTTTTATTGCTCAAGTAAGTGGTTGATTCTTTAATTTTTTTACAAAATGGGTCTAATATAATAGATACTAGTGTAGATTAACAAATAATTTCCAAAGTATCATCTTTTCTGGTCTGCGGTGTGCGATAGACTTGCCTCCACGTGGTGCACTCTGGGCAACGTATACTCATACAGCAAAAAAGTCCACCGGCGGTTCACTTCAAACTACTATAACCCCACTGTATGTCATATTCGACCACTTCCACAATACTCACCTTATCCTTTCTCTACTTTTGTGCCTAGCTCTTTTGCATCTGTGAATAACTCTTCTGTTCCCCCCACCCTCTCGACTTTTTGTCACTTTGATGTTCCTCCCCTCGGTGAAGTCCAAAGCCAACTAAAGGACTAATAATAGCTATCTGACATAAATTCTTTCTGGTCTTAAGAGTGTCACAGGCATCTGTCAGGGAAGGGACAAGGATGTTGGCCAGAATCTATTTATAATAGAAGGCCGAAAAGTGTCACAGCTACAGTATTTATATTTTATCTCGGATAGCCAATTCACACAGGTCATCTTAAAGTCGCCCGTCCTGACAGCTTAACATGTATTTGGGACAAAGTGGCATCAGTCCAGCAGTGTTTTGATCTTCCAACATGAGTAAGCTTCAGGATTCCAGTGTAATGCCTTTGTGTAGTCAATTAAATATCGTGGGTTAAGTGCATTCTATCTTAAGCCTCCCCCCTTTCTGATCTGGGTCAACTGTATTCTCCAGCGATGTGGAGTGAGCAGATATCTCGTGCCAGCAGAACTAGTTCTCGCTACAATTGCTATGACGTAGAAGAGTCATCATTTATGAAAGATGGGAACTGTGCAGTTGCAAAATTTATCACTTAGGAAATAGCATATCAAGAATCGCCTTGGGCTTAGGAGAAGCAACTGGAAGCCTCATCGATAGGAAAATCGAATACTGTCAACTCTTATTAATAAGATTCAATCAGCGCGGTTGTGATTTCCCATACTGATTTTGCACCAGCGAGCATTGAATCATTGTCCTTTAACGTCAATTGCAAGTACGTTAACAGCTGGGTGCCTTGTTCTATTTTCTACTGCTTCCTCAGAATATTGCGAGCTGAAATCAATACAACTCCCTTTATATGCATTGGACTTCAGACGTAATGAGAAAAAGACTGGACTGACGTAGACATTATAAGATAGAGAAGATCTCCCCGGAATTCAGCACAGACATATCTGGGTGGCGTCTACCATGAATGCACATGGATATTTCCTCTGGATTGCTTCTGGCTCTTCACACTCTTCCCACCTCTACTCCACATGCTTACATTCATTACCACTTTATACCTGTGTGATGTGCATATTCGTATCTAGTACTTCAACTGTGATGGGTTTGATTGTTAGTTTTGTGTCCACACCTAGGTGGTCGAAAATCAAAGGTCAACAAGTAAGGTGTCCCCCCTCTTTTATCGGCCCACTTTCAGGCCTTTGTGTGGAATACAGGACCCCATGAGTAACACGAAATGTCATCACGTCAGGAGAAATTTGCATTTAATCAACACTACTGTTACTTTATCCACTCTACAGCATTCCAAGTTTGCTAGGTAGGTCTTCTTAGAAGTACAAAGGCACTTTTTGAAGTACTCTTGAATTTTCCTCTTTATCGGAATAGATGTCGAAAAAGTTATGGGCAAGTTTGCGACATATGAGAAAGTAATATTTTCCAAAAAATATTATTCCCATAAGTAGGGTTCATTACTTCCCACCTCTCAATTCCCACTATTTTTAAATTCCTTTCATTTAAACAGATTTGGTCACATCAAAATTGTAAATGGCGTACAATACAAATAGACTTACTGACACGGAACTGTGTGTCTTGTTTTGACATTGTGGTTTGGAATGTTTTTAATGTGGCATTTGAATGATTATGGGAATAACGAAAGAATAGTTAAAATAAGAGAAAATAACCAACAACTCAGAGTGTACAAAAACCAGGAAGTGATGTCAAGGTCAGGTTACTATGCCTAGACTTTTTGGTGCCTGCTTTAAGTCTGGTGATCAGGCATTAATGGTTGATCAGAAGCGACGGGTAAACGCCCACGTTCACAAGGGCTCTACACAATGCTCTACTTTTTCCATGGATCTATGAGAGTCACTTAATGAAACTCTAACTCCTTAAGCAAATATAGACAAAGCAATGTATCCATTCGTCCAGCAAAACAGGACCTGCTTCGCCTATTTCGTAACATAATCAGACTCGTGTTGTATTGTTTTGCATTGTCACTGACAAAAATAATATAGGTAAAGTGACTGTTGACAATACTGTTTCCATGTATCTGTAAGGGTCGACTTTTATTTCAGAAACTGAAAAGAAGTCAATAATTAATTGAGAAAAATTCAAATGCAAAAGTACCAAGAGCTAAGTGACATTTTCTTTTAGGCCTTAAGTTGAAGTAGTGAGTGGTAAATCCGGAGACCAGAGCTATGGTTATTATCTCTTTAAATACTGCTGACGTCTTAACGTTCCGGGCGGCCGCCTGTCTAATATACGATTGCATTGAGAGGGTGGACTTTCTATGCGTTTTCCAAAGCCACGCCCTAGTCATACTCTTTATGAAAATACGTCGATTTTTCGTCCTTATGTCTATGTGATTCCTACCCACTCCCGCCATATCTAGACGAGTTATTGAATCACTTCTTTTACTCTAACTGTTCCATTTCATTTAAAAGTGCATTTTCAATCACTTAAACTACGTGACTCGCGTCAAGTGGCTTTGTACCTCCACTCAAGCCCCCGAACACGCACCACAAGGCTCCTTTCTCCCCCTTCCCTCCCCTCCCTTATTTCTCTCTCCAACACCGTCATCTCCTCATCGAGGTTTATTCAATACACTTCGTCCAACAGCATCATGTGCTTTTGATAGTGCACTTCCAGTCGTTTCGCTTGGCAGTGGTCTGTGTAGCGTAACATAAAGACGATTCGCTTTTTAATCGATTTACATCTGAGAATGTTCATTTGCAAATTATGATTATGTGGATTGACAAACAAGAAAATCAATTATCTTCAGATCGTCAGACTCTGAGTGTCGAGATATCGTAGCATGAATATCACTGATGATATTAATTGTGAGAGGTTGCGGTCTTTCCGCACACTCCACACTTTTATTCTTCTAGGCCTCATTGGCTGAGTTGATTCACCTGAATTACGCAGTACTATCGTGAGAGAGTATTATACCAATATCGACGAATTGGCATATATCAATCCCATATACCACCTGTAAGTGACAAACGTAGTTGCTTCCTTGCTAGCATGTAGGTAAGTAAGCAGTATGTTGGCATATTCTGGCATATCATATCCCAGGTGGTGATGCCACCCAAGTGATTTCCCTTCCCATGATATATGAATCTCCCAACAGCCCTGCACTTCAATTTACCGCATGATAGCACAGATGGGTACATTCCTATCTGTTTGGCCATGACATTACTTGCTTATTCATACGAGCGAGATGTAGAAATGACTTTTAAACAAATACTTCCCATTCTAAACAATCTCTAATTGATTCAAATAAATGAGTGGCTCTGTATCGACAGCATGACATGCGATTTCTCTCCGTGTATATTCTTCGAGTTGTCTTCAAATTTCTATTACCTGTTGGTGTCGTAGCGATCACTAAGCCTATCTGCAACGTTAGAGTTCAAGTGTCCGATAATCATTTACAGTATGATCGATCATTCTGGTCAAAACTGAAAATTATTTTTTAATCTATGCAAAATAACGCTTTTCTTTTTGCCAAAATGAGTGCTAAAAATGCGTATCTCTTAAACACGCTCAGGTCACAACATAGATACTAAATGTATGGAAGCTGATGAGCATTTAGAGTTGAGGGGAGAGGGGGAGTGTTTACGTTTCAATTAATCATGAATTGCTTATTTTCCCTTCTCAGCCTTAAATTCATCGCTAAGTGTAGTTTTTACCATGAATCTACATTGAAGTGAATTTGTATTTCCTTACAAATGTGGCACTATTTGTAGCATAAAGAAACCGTATCCGTGTTTTCACAAGGCATATATAACTATTGCAAATGAAACAACTTGTAATATGAAAAAATTGAAGTTTAGTTACGTCCTATTTTTTACTTTTTACTCAGTTAAACAAAATCTAGTAAAAAAGTGTTTTTCTTCCGATCAAATTCAAGCATCTTGACACTGATACAGCAAATATAAAATAAATCCAAAGAAAGATAACCATAACAACACAATCAAATCTGTCAAGATGTCAATCCCTCTTGGGTGGTCGTGGGCGTTTGAATGTCAGAGGACCATGTGAAATCAATAGCCCTTCGAAGAAGAAAAGTTCGAACGATAAATAACACTATTTGGTCATTTGATTTTAAGGCGAAATTTAAATCTTGTTTAACATGTTCCATTACTTAAATTTTATTGAAAATACTTCCATCAAATATTATTAAGAATGCTGCCTATCTGAAATAGAAAGTTTTGTTTTAACTCATTAAAGAAGGCTCTATTTACCTACAATGGATTTGAGTAATTGGCGAGAACACGTAGACACATTTCGTTTAATATTTTGTCTACTTGATGGTAGAATTGAATTTCTAAGGATGTCTAATGATATGCCAGTGAAATAGTACTCTGGCATTATCATACCAATGGAGAGCTTCATAAATTTGAAGACAATAATGGCGACACCGCGCAGCCTTTTAAAATTTTGAAATTCTGCCATTCTTGAATGAGTTTTAAATGGATCGTTAAAGTAAGATTTAACGTGTTTCGCAACTGTCGCCAAATCCTCTCTAAATCTTGGTATGGGGTACCTCGGACTTTGTGGTTGGAAGTAAAGAGTGGTTAGTTTATCACTAGCTATCAAGAAATATTTATGTTTGATAGTGAAAGCTGATTATTTCACTTTTATTTTAACTCAATAATGCTCATTCGTATCTTTGATGTGACTTTTTGATAAGCAGGATGTTTAGGAAAAATTTTACACAATATTATTTAATTTATTCTCAAAATGCGTTAAAGGTGATCACGCGCACAGCGTATTGGGGAAGCCGATCAGAATGGATGAATGGAACCCGCCTGGATCATGGAAGAGAATAAATTGTGCCATGATGATTCGCTTCAGTTATTAAAATTGAGGAGATTCTGGTTACCGCTCAACGATTCCTGAACACTGTGAAACTCGCATAAACAGGAGAATTTCAATATGCACTATGAAGTTACTGTGGCTAGAAGAAAGCGACAAAATTGGCGATTTGTTGTGCAGGAGTGCTAAAACTCTCTGTCATTGAAATTTGGGTTTTGTCGACATAGGTAAGTGAATGTTTCAGTCCCAGCTATGAAACATATACTTAATGAAGATCTTCGCTACTACAACCTCATGCAACCGTTGTGGATGTCAACATCCTGGCTAAGAGACATTTTGCTGAAGTACGAATAACTCGATTCTCCTTTATATGGAAGAAAACTCGCAGGCCGGATTGAAACTGTAATAGGCGTTAGTGACAGTTATGTCGAGTAAACCCGTTGATAATAGCATTATTTCGTTGATTATTGAATTTCTTTTTTTAACTTTATTACATTTTGAATTTACTAATCACTTTTTCTTTTTCCCTGTCAAAGTTATTCAGATGGATGGAGATGTTCTTATCCGAAAATAGGCGTCAGAATTTAAATCCATATTAACTTCAAAATCAATTTATTCAAAAACGAGGAGACGTTCAGTTTAATTTTTAGTGACTTAAATTTGGCTATTTGAATCATCACTTCATTAATGACTCCCCTCACTTCGAATGAGATAGCGTAGGAGTCAGTGTAAGAGTCAATGGAAATTTAGCCTTATTTTCCCGATAATGACCTCTGCTGTGTTAAAAAAAGTTTCTGATGGTCTCATCTCCTGGGATAATTTATTTTACTGATCAATAAACACCGTATACTGGAAATATGAGGATCTTAAATTGGCGATTTATACTCCTAATAAGAAAGTGAACGACTCTCTTACATTCAATTTTGAATATTTGGCTTTTGACATTTAGTGCTTTTTAGAAATGAAACTTGAGCAAGTTTTAATATATTTTAGTGCAGGTAAGTATACTAATAGTGCTCGCGATTTGTTGTTACGTTCGTCAACATATACACTTTATGAAATCAATAAATCGATTCCAAATAGTCAGTACAGTTAAGATTTTATTCTTGACGTTGTCACTACATTTTGGGCGTTTTTTTCAAGCTAATTGGAGTGAAGTATTTTCTGACACTGACATTCGAAGGTGAATTAATATTGCTCACTTTTATCCTACTATCCTCCTCATAACTGATCCAAACCAATGACCCTCGGCATATACGTTAGATCCCTTTCAATTATTTATCCTAGCTGTGTAAAGTCTAGCTTATTTTCACTCTTAGCAATCAGAACTCTGAATTTAAATGTTATTGTCAATGTTTTGTTACTTTTGGTAATTTATTTACATCATAAATGGATTTATTTTATTCCAAGCAATTATTGCATTCATTACCGTTATAACCCGATTAGCCTCAGAAAATGACAACCAAAAGCCAGGGGTTAGCAATAATATGTAATTGCCTTAATGGTAGGCTTTATCCCCAAAATCATGCAAGTCAATGACCTTCAATTTGGCCTATTTTAGTAATTAAGCGAATTTTATGACTATTGAACAATAAATCGTTGATTTAACTTTTTGTGAATGAAAAGCATCTACTTTTTATCCAATTCCTTCAGCTGAAAGTTGTTCATCCATAGGTTTTGAGCTTTGGATCCACCATAAAGCTTTTTCCAGGCCGTCTGAGGCGCCCGGAGTAAAGGTTAAGTTGATGATCGAGTTAGGTCTTCGGAGTATAGGGATTCCAGGACGGAAGGAGATCACATTTGTCAAGATAAATTTGTTTGGATTTATTTTGGGGTAATAACTAGTTCTGCTTTCCGAGAAGTGGGATTTTGTAATAACATAATCCGATCTGGACACTAATTTGAGGCACTATCCTTTACCGATTGTGCCAGACTTGATGGGTATAAACTAAGGCCATTTTGATAACGAACCAACCAGGATGAGATAGGCGATTCCTCAGCTAGACCCAGCAAGGGTGTGATGAATGTGAGACCAAGGAACACCCATTCGAGTGCTTATAAGTTCCGGATGGTAAGGAATTGCATCTTCATCTGTATTTTGTACTACTTATTTCATTTTGGTATGAGAACAGGTTTGGCGAGGCCGATTTCATCGGGTGATTTACATGTATCATCCACTGATGCCAAAACCTTAAGACGGCAAAATTATTTATCTTCCGGGAAAAAGAAGAAGAAATAAAAAATAAGACATAATTTCGGTCAGGTTATGCTTTACCCCAAGTTTAAAGCTGGTAACGGTCTTCCATTTGGCCCATTGTAATAAACAAGTAAATTTTATGGCCAATTAATATTAACTGTTAATTTAATTACCCTTAAATGAAAATCATTACTGAAGTAATTTGCAATCTACTTTGGCTGAAATATATCCATGTAGGTAAGTCGCCCGACCATCAGATTTTTGATAAGTTGGATACAATTTCGCTCACGAACCCGGGAATCAAATTGTGAAGTTTAAATTACTGGGCATCACACAGCATAAGTGCATCCGCTGGTAGGATTTTCGATACCCCTGATTCAAGACGAAATTATTTCATGCCCAACCAGACTCGTTTATCATGATTGAAACTGGTATTTTTTCCACCCCAATGACTATCATAGGAATATAAATCCTATCTTTGTAATGAGCAAAATAATGACCTTCAATATCGATTGTGCTAATCAAATTAAAAAATTAATGTTTCCTGACTTTTACGTATGAAATAATTTTTTAAATTAAATTTTAGGGTCCAATGCTAAGAACTTTTATCCTCAAGTATTGATTGAAATTAAATTCTACATCCTTTTTCATTTAAATCTTTTTGAAAAAGGCAATTCTCATGATTTTTCTTCTCTACGTATCATGTGCGATGTAGTGAAACAAACAATATCCGGAAAAATTTTTTGGCAAGAAACTGTTTTTTCATACTGTCCTAAAATGGAAACTCTCTGCATGCATAAT